>JAGFNQ010001666.1:935675-1052436 GCA_024364735.1 Boesenbergia rotunda | reverse complement strand
TTGTAGAAAAGAAGAGAAGAAGAGCAAGAAGAAGGAGAAGAAGGAGGTGTCCTCATCCGAATCCGAGCAAGACTCCTCGGATAGTGAGGAAGAAATGTCCGCAAAAGAAGTAGCACATTATGTGAAGAAGATGATGGGAAGATCCAAAAGATTTACAAGAAGGGATGTGAGGAAAATGTTCACATCCCCAAAAGGTAAGAGTAGTCAAAGTTCTAATTCCATTCCTAATGTCACGTGTTATGAGTGCAACAAGAAAGGGCACATCAAGACGAATTGCCCGGAGTTGAAAAAGAAGGAAGAAAAAGAACACAAAAGGAAAGAGAAGAAAAAGAAAGAAGTGATGGTGGCTCAAGCCGAATGGGACAATTCAAGTAGCGAATCATCGGATGATGAAGAGGAGTTGTGCCACATCACAAGGCACATGGCATTAATGGCACATCAAAGTGATCAAGACACATCAAGCGAAGAAGGAACTCAAGTAGCGATGAATCATCATCTAGCGAAGATGAGGTAATGGATTCTCCCAAAGAAAAATTTCTTTATGATACTATTGCATATCTTAAGAATGCTTTGGTTAGGTCAAAAACTAAGGTCAAGGGGCTAAAGGAAGAAATTAGGACCCTTAAGGAGGACAAAGAGGAATCATGTGATGTAAGTAAAGTGAATGAGGAGAACATCAAATTAAAGGAGGAAGTTGTTGATCTAAAGAAGCGCTTAGAGAAATTCTCAATTGGATCAAAAGGACTTGACTTGCTCCTAAATAGTCAAAGGGTTGCCTATAGGAAGGCCGGGCTAGGATATAAAGATAAAGAAGTCTCCTATATTTCCCTTGTAAATAGAAAAGGATCATCCAAGAAAAAGGGTGTCAAGGGTAATGTGAAACAAGTGTGGGTTCCAAAGAAGGATGTAAAAAATGCAAAGGGTTCAAACCTTAAGGGCAAGGTAAAACAAGCATGGGTGCCTAAGAAATACCTCAAAAATGTTAGTGACTCAAACCTTTGGGTACCTAAGAGTGATGTGTTTTATGTTGTCTAGGTAAAAGAAAAGAAGGACACAAGCATGTGGATCTTGGATAGCGGATGTTCAAGCCACATGACCGGGGATGTGAGCAAGTTTTCAAAAATCAAATACACAAAGAAAGGAAGGTGTCCTTTGGAAATAGTGGAAGCTCAAAATTATAGGTAGAGGTACAATTGAGGTATCTTCTACTATCACAATTCATAAAGTCCTTCTAGTCAGGATATGGAGTTTAACTTGCTTAGTGTGAGTCAATTATGTGATTCCGGGTATCCAAGTAGAATTCCATACCAATAAGTGCTTGGTTAGGCAATTAGGGTTGAAAAATGGTGTCTTGGAAGGGTTTAGGAGGCAAAATCTTTATTACATAAATCTCTCTTATGCTTCTAACCCATCTATTGAGTGTTTCATGTCAAAAGAAGATGAAGGATGGCTATGGCATAGAAGACTTGGAACACCAACATGAAAAATATAGCCAAGGTTGCTAAAATGGAATTGGTAAAAGGCTTACCTAAAGTGAAGTTTGTCAAAGATAAGATGTGTGATGCATGCCAAGAAGTAAGCAATCAAAGTCTTCACACAAAGGTAAAACTTTAGTAAGCACTAAATTACCTTTGGAATTATTGCATTTAGATCTTTTTGATTGTCATAGTACTCCTTCATTGATGGGAATAAATATTGCTTAGTTATCATTGATGATTACTCTAGATATACATGGCTTTATTTTTTGAAACATAAGGATGATACCTTAGCAATTCTCATTAAGCTTTACCAAACGGGTAGAAAATGAAAGAACTTTGAAAATCAATAGGATTAGGAGTGATCATGGTGGAGAGTTTGAGAATTCAAACTTCTCTAATTTTTGCTTAGAAATGGGATACAAGCATGAATTTTCATGCCCTAGGACTCCCCAACAAAATGGAATAGTTGAGAGGAAAAATAGGGCTCTACAAGAAGCGGCTAGAACTATGTTGAATGTATACTCTCTTCCCACCTATCTATGGGCGGAGGCGGTTAACACCGCTTGCTACATTCAAAATAGGGTTGTGATTCATAGATTCTTAGGAAAAATACCTTTTGAATTATGGAATGGGAAAATTCCCAAAATTCACTACTTTAGGGTGTTTGGTTGTAAGGCTTACATCCTAAACACAAAGATGACTTGAGAAATTTGATGCTAAGGCGGATGAAGGCATTTTTGTTGGGTACTCACTCACTAGTAAGGGGTATAGGGTGTACAATAAAAGAACCCAAGTAGTTGAGGAATCATCAAATGTTGAATTTGATGAATCCTCTAACACTTACCCTAGAAAATCTCCTATTGATAAGGACATAGAAACTAGACAAAAGGAGATAACCCAAGTTTTTCAAAACTTACAATTGGAAAGCAATGATCAAGGGGAGGAAGAGGAGAATCGGATGATGAAAGGAGAAATGATGATTGTGAAAATGTTGATGTCACTCATTCTAGAACGTTAAGGAATCACCACAATCACCTCATTGATCAAGTAGTTGGAGATATTGATCAAGGAGTGAGAACTAGATCCTACTTTAGGGAACATGCTAGTCAAATAGCTCTAATTTCTAGCTTTGAACCGAAATCAATTGATGAAGCCCTAGGTGATAATGATTGGATTTTGGCAATGCAAGAAGAGCTAAATCAATTTGAAAGGAGTAAAGTATGGGATTTGGTTCCTAGACCCGATGGAAATACAATTGTAACAACAAAATGGGTGTTTAGGAACAAGCTAGATGAGCAAGGTAAGGTCACTAGAAATAAGGCTAGATTGGGTTGCTAGAGGCTTCAATCAAGTTAAGGGGCTCGATTATGATGAAACATATGCCCCGGTAGCTAGATTAGAGTCTATTAGAATCCTATTAGGATATGCCGCTTACATGGATTTCAAACTTTACCAAATGGATGTAAAATCGGCTTTCCTAAATGGAATCATTAAGGAAGAAGTCTATGTAGAGCAACCACCCGGATTTGAGAGTCAAGACTATCCAAACCATGTTATAAGCTTAACAAGGCTCTATATGGGTTAAAACAAGCTCCTAGGGCTTAGTATGAAAGACTCTCATCCTTCCTAGTGTCTAAGGGATTTTAGGAGAGGAACAATTGACCCAACCTTGTTTATTAAATCTAGAGAAAATGATTTATTTGTTGCCCAAGTTTATGTTGATGATATCATTTTTGGGTCAACAAATGATGATTTTCTTCAAGAATTTATTAAACATATGGAAAATGAATTTGAAATGAGTTTGGTTGGGGAGTTAAAATTTTTCCTAGGTCTTCAAGTCAAACAAACACATGAAGGAACTCATGTATATCAAACAAAATATGCTAAAGAAATGATTTCCAAATTTGGTATGGAAAATGCTAAGGTGGCATCTACTCCAATAAGTACAAATGCTAAAATTGATAGTGACCTTGAAGGGAAAATAGTTGATCCTAAACAATATAGGAGTATGATTGATAGCTTACTATATCTAACCGCTAGTAGACCGGATATACTTTTTGCGGTAGGTATGTGTGCTAGGTATCAATCTTGTGCCAAAGAATCTCATTTAGTGGTGGTCAAGAGAATCTTGAGATATGTAAAGGGCACCCTAAATGTAAGACTTTGGTATCCTAGGAATCAAAACTTTGACCTAATAGGATATATCGACTCGGATTATGCCGGGTGTAAGTTAGATAGGAAAAGTACTAGTGGTGGTTGCCAATTCCTTGGATCCTCCCTAGTAAGTTGGTGTAGTAGGAAGCAACCATGTGTTGCTTTATCTACTACCGAAGCCGAATATGTAGCCTTAGGAGGATGTGTGGCTCAATTATTATGGATGATGCACACCTTAGAAGATTATGAGTTTCACTACTCCAAGGTCAAAATCCTATGTGACAATATGAGTACCATCAACTTGACAAAAATCCGGTACACCACTCTAGGACCAAGCACATTGAGATAAAACATCATTTCATTAGACCAAAAAAACGGTGGATCCGCCACCTCAGCGACCCCCGCCAGCCCGCCCCAGGACCAACACGGAGGAGGTAAATCACGGTTATGTCTGGTGTGGTGAGGCGCCTGGGGTCGAGGGAATTAATGCCAGCAGACCAGGGTTTTATCCCCGTGCGCAACTGGCGACCCTCGAACCTGTGACCTCGACCAAATCGACCAGGCGCCTTACCATCCGATCCAGCCCGTGGGGCAAGCATCATTTCATTAGAGATCATGTGGCAAGAGGAGATATTGAATTACATTATATTGAATCTAAATCGAATCTTGCCGACATCTTTACCAAACCCCTACCCGAGGCCGAATTCACCACACTTCGGAGGGAACTTGGTATGTGCTTTGTGGAATTCTAGGAATTTAGTATTACTTGATCCCTTAGCATGGAGGCACTTAAATACATCTCACAAGGACTATAGGTTGGCTTGATTGTGTTTTCACTTTGCTATATTGTGGGATGCTAGGGGATGATGCTCATATTTCACTTGTGCTTGTGGCATGTTGATGAAATATCATGTGTATCAATATTGAATGTTAAATACCAACCATGGGGAAAGCAAATGTTCAATTTATGGATATCTTGCCCATCGATCATGGTTGGACATTTTAAATGGCTTAAAACCATTTCTGGGGTGTATTCATGCTAGTGTGTAATCAACCTCTATAAGAATTCAAATCAGATCTTGAGTTTGGTACAAAGTGTATCAAATAAGTTCACTTCTCGAGTTTGTACCAAACTCCTAAACTATCTTGAATTTTCATGTTGCACTATTTTTCCTTGATCATACATGGTGTAGGAAAGATGTCTGCAAAATTTCAAGATTTTTCGAATTTTCTGGAATTCTACGACATTTCTGAAATTCACCAAAGAGGGCTGAAATTCAGCCACCAGTCGACTGGCTCAGATACCAGTCGACTGGTGGCAGGCGACTAGGGGTCGACTGGGAGGTCGACCGGACTCTGTACGCAAGAAAAACTGAAGGGCAGTCGACTGGGAATACCCCAGTCGACTGGAGCCAGTCGACTGGGACCATCCCAGTCGACTGGACTGGCGATTTTCTATATAAAGGGGCACTCGACCGGTCGCCTAAAACCCTAGATCTACTTCTCCTCTTCGACGCCCCTTCTCTCTTTGAGCTTGCCGAACTTCCCCAACCCCTCCAAGCCCTAGGTTTTGCTCCTACTCCATCTTCTCCATCCCTTTTGAGTGAGATTAGGGTTTGTAAAGGTGTTGCTTGGGCACCTATTGGCTTTGGACGATTTTGCTATACATTCCTACTCTCAACCATCATGGAACGAAGGGTTAGGCAAAAACGTGTTGCATCCAAAAAGGGTAAGAGTAGCTCCCAGCAATCCCCTCCACCACCTCGTCGTCAAGGAGAGGGAAGCTCCCAGCAACCCTCTCCTCCTAGACCGGGGGTGCGTGTGCCTAGGTTCTACTCTGCGGCCGCTCAAAGAACGTTTGAAGATACCGAGTTCCATTTGATGGATTGCCGGTATCTAAATCGTTCATATTTTCAAGAGAGAACCCCACACCTCATTGAAATAATTGACTACTACCACCTAAACAAATTGACTGGATGCAAAACCGATGTCAATGTCACACTCCTTAAGGAATTTTTTGTAAATTTACGTTCCATAGGTGGTCATGAGCACAACCTTGAGTCTACTGTAGGGGGAGTAGTGATTGAGTTCAATCCTGACAGTCTTCGTCACTTTCTACAGTGTCGTGAGTCGGCCAACCCATTTACATGCTTTCCGACCATGCCTGGCCGCATTACGGGTTCTTTCTCTCATGTCACCGTCGATCTTATTCATCGCCACTATTTTGGCCGTCCTCGACCCATCACGTCGAACATCTTTGAGCATACAAACATGGGGGTAGTCCAGTACATATGGTATCGCATCATTCTAGACTGCATTCTCCCTCTTGTCACCCGGGGACGGTCTGTCATTCGACTCCCGCATCTTGTTATGATGTATGCTCTTGAGCAACATTTTGACATAGACGTTGCCCTGCATGTCTTTCTTTCCATCCTACACTTTTCAGGTCCGATCCAGGGAAAACTCTATCTGCCTTTTGACCACATTTTGACAGAGTACTTTGCATCCAAAGGAATTGATACATCTAGGGGTGAGATTAAGAAACTATCCCCTCAATATAGTCAAATAGGGGAACTGCATCTTAAACTCGCCAAGATTGTCTGTCATGGGGGAGTCATGATGTGGAAGGCTCAGGTTCCTCGTCATGCTGTTTTAGCGGCCGAGGAGGACGCCCCTGCTGTACCTGAGGATGCCGCTGGAGCTGCGGATGCCGCTGGAGCTGAGGATGCCCCTGGAGATGCTCCTATGCCTAATGCTCGGTACCCCGACTCTCTTGTTGAGCGGGTTACATATTTGGAGGAGATGGTCAGCCAGGGCTATCAGGAGTTTCGTGACTTTCGTCAGGCGACATATGACCGGTGGACCGTGGAGGATCAGCGTCACATCATCTATAACCAGCGTCAGCTGGAGATGTATGAGATGCTACGTGCTATGCAGATCTCTCATCAGTATCCTCCACCTCCTCCGCCTGCCGACGAGTAGATTGAGTTGCCTTGTTTTATTAGTCCATACATTGTATCTCGGACGCAGGTCTTTCTGGTTGATGTATTTGGATGGCACCTTATTTACCTGGCTATGGTTGATTTCACTTCTGTTTATGTGTTTTTAGTTTTGTAAAAACTCTATTTGCAGTTATGAAGTAGTTTCGTCATTTTGGGTTGGTGATCATATGAGTTGTTTTGGATTATGTTTGATACTATATTCACTTTGGCAGTGTAAAATCTATACTCTTATTTTTCTTGCTGCCATCAGCCCTATTTATGATCAGTATGAATTTTTAATGGCATAATGGATTAAGGGGGAGTCTCCTTGTTGGTTAAGAACAAGAGTCTTACTTATGGTCATATCCATGTATTCTTGGTAATCTTTGATCATGAATCTTAAATTTGCCTTGAACACATTTCCTAATCCCCATAGAATAGCATAGCATAGGTCTTTTATTGATGGCTATAGTTGGTGCCTAGATTGATACATAGTTTCATGAGTATCAGGTTATTTCTAGACTTTTCAAACTTTGTATCAAACCACTATTTCAAGGTGCATATATTTTTCAAATTATTTTTCATGAATAGTGGGTAACTTAAGAAATGTTGGGGTGAAATTTCAGAATTTTTCGATCACTGTACATTTATTTCTGCATTTCTGAATTTCGGGAGCTGAAAACTGCATTTATCAGCTACCAGTCGACTGGCACTGTACCAGTCGACTGGTAGCAGTCGACCAGAGGTCGACCGGGTGACTCTGTTTTGTGCTGAAATTGAAGTTTTGTCCGTCCTTTGAACCCTGTGAGTTCTCTGATACCTTGTATCAATTGAAAGTGATATGGCCTGCATGTAATCTTATCTTGGATAATAGGATTGGTCAAGAGAGTCATTGGATTCAAGTTGACACGCAAGGTTGCTACGTTATGGGAAGAGGCTCGGATTTTTTTTTTAATCTGTATTGATGGCTAAGAATTGTTGTTGTTGCCTTCACAATGAATCAAGGACATTATTGGTGCAATGATGCAAGGGGAGCAAGGCTTTAGGGGGAGCAAGCCTTTAACGGGTACATGTCTATCAAGGGATGGTAGATTCCATTATCCAAGGAGGAGAATTACTAGGGTCTATCTTGACTTATCTCATGACTCATTCCTCGCTTGAGTGTTGTCACTCCCTTTTGTGATTTTTGTCAAAAAGGGGGAGAAATAGATTAAGTTAGCTCTTAATCGTGATTATGTGTTTTAGATTACATGAAATGTTGCATGATTATATTCATATGCTTATCTTTGTATGCCTCATGTTCATGTATCATTATACTTAAAGCATGTTGTGATATTTAAAGACCTAACTTAAATGAGTTTTGCCAAACATCAAAAAGGGGGAGATTGTTGGTGCAATCTTGCTCCAAGTAATTATGGTTTTCATGTTTGGCTAAACAAGTTTAAGTTAGGCAATGTTTTGTGTTCTAACTTGTGTGCTTTGAGTAAGCAGGAAAGTCCAGGTGGAAGACTTGGCAAGGGAAGTCCAAGAAGAGAGTCTTGGCAAAGGAAGTCCCGGAGGTGTGACCTCTTGGCAAAAGGGAGACTTAGTATGACGAAGCCGATGGAAACACTTCAAGCAAGTGCAAGGATGAGGAGTCGTGGACTCGGAAGCATCCAAGAGAGGCACAAGGCTTGTGGAAGGTGTTTGAAGGCGTGAGTCAAGACTAAGGGATGAAAAGGGAAGCTGAAATGTGATTTCTCAGCTTCATCAGTCAACTGGTAAGTTGTCAGTCGACTGGGACCACAACACACAGAGAATCGGGTCGACCCAAGGAGGGTCGACCAGTCGACTGCCAGTCGACTGGAATTGGTTCCAGTCGACTGGATCCAGTTGACTGGTCCTGTACCAGTCGACTGGAGGTCGACCGTTGCGAAGGCGGCTGAGGCACTCATTGCATATTTTGTAGCCGTTGAAGCCTACCAGTCGACTGGTAAGTGAGCAATCGACTGGAGTCGCGGACGAAGATATAAAACCTAGTGTTTTATCTTGGAGAAAAAAGGGGTTTTCCTTGTGTACGAAGTGTGTGATCATTTTAGAGCTCTCCAAGCTTCACAACTCTCTCAATCTCCTCCTCCAAGCTTTCATTTCATTTGTAAGAGGAGGGAGATCATTGTGTTAGGGTTTCTCCACCTTCAAGTGTGATCTTGAGAAGGAGAAGTTCATAGTGAAGGGTTTTGTGTGGTGTGTGTGGATCCTTGGATTAGTCACCTTGAAGAGGTGGATACCAAGTAAAATCAGTGAGTTAGTATTGATTTCTTGCCTACCTTCATATTTTTATTTGTATTGCTTCCGCTAACGTGTTTATAGGAAAGAAAAATCGAAAGATAGCTATTCACCCCCTCTAGCTAGGGCAAAGATCCTAACAATATGTCATAGGGATAAATCGCGTTGGCCGAGCTCGAGTGCCTTGTCCCACAAAGACTCGAACTGCACAGACTCGGATTGCCCCTTTGCTCAGCCTAAGGGGCATTGACTACTTTGGGAGGGCTCACTCGGGGCAGCCGATCGGCGACCCAGCTCAGGAAATGTCGTTTTCCTAGGGAACACCCACTCCCTGATACCATACTGGCAAAAGTGGTACGTGAGTCGGCGCAGGGCGGCTCAGGATTGACACCACTCGTGTCCGAATCACGAATATCTCGCTGACACAGTACTTTCCTGACATACTCTGACATTCCGTACCACAACGACCCCTGCCTATGCCAGACTGGGCGGCGTCGATTGGTGCCAGTCAGCAAGCTGACAATCCCCTTAATCCTGTCTCTTATAAGACAAAATGGCGGCAGACATAAGGCAGAAACTGTCAGTTCCCTCGGCTATATAAGGTCCTCCGCACTTCACACGCAGATACGCACGATAGAATTTTGCTACAGTTCTTCTGCTACTTTCATTTATTCCACCGGAGACTGACTTGATCATCGGAATGTCTTGCCGGGGACTTTTTCCGGCGGATTGCTGACGGTCATCTTTCTTGTAGATCGGAGCAAATATCAACGGCGCTCGAGTCCACCTCGCTCTTGAGAGTCTACCTTACTTTGCAACAAGATCAATAATCTTCACCAGAAAAACCGTTGACGATGACTAAGACAACATAATGGTCATCTGCGGAAAGAAGGTGAATTCAAGGAAACTATCGGTCACTATAAACTCACAAGATCCTCCACGTTCAAGAAATCAGGGAATAAAGGAATGAAGGATGTAAGCAAGAGGCTCCTATGAGAGCTCAAATTGGTTCCACGTAGCTCAACTAGATAATTCAATTGTCAAAAAAAAACAAGTGATCTAGATCTAATTTATCTTAAAAATAAAGAAATTAACTTGATTCAAACTACTTTAATAAAAAGAATCAATTAATCCAACTCATATGGGTCAACTATCAAAGCGACCATCAAATTAGAGCTTCTAAATTCAATCAACTTCAATTGAATATACAGTTACAGTGGAGACCCATTCCGATCTGATCTAACTTGACCAACTTGAACGAGTAAAATTACAAAGTGATTCTCAAATTCTCCAAATTAAGGTCAAATTTTCAAATCATCAAAATTTCCCATAAAATCTAAACAAATTCATATTAAAATCATCTTGAATGTCAACCAATAAGCTGATGAGCTATGATAGATTCAGTGAAAAAACTCAATAAAATGTTTAGTGAATGATGTGACATTTTACATGCACATGTCCGATTATTGTTCGGACATCATCGGCGGCCTTCAGCTGCCACTC
Organism: Boesenbergia rotunda; assembly: GCA_024364735.1. Lineage (NCBI taxonomy): Eukaryota > Viridiplantae > Streptophyta > Magnoliopsida > Zingiberales > Zingiberaceae > Boesenbergia > Boesenbergia rotunda. The sequence goes on along the minus strand of JAGFNQ010001666.1, from coordinate 1,042,055 downwards.
TGAATCAAACTATACCTTAGGAACACGATGAACTCGTCGGGGATTGCTGCATGTAAAGTACCATGTCATTCACTGAATTTTTCCTTAAAATTTTTCACTAAACATATCATTTTCCTAAGCTGATATTAGTAATAAGTCTTACGCCCATGCAAATGCTCATTATGGTACAAATCTAGGGCTTCTCAACAGATCTTGCACCACTACTTTAGCTTAAAATCAAAATTCGGCACATAAATGAAAATTCTCTAATTTATTTTGAGATAATCAGTGAGACAGAATGATGCTTATCAGAAATTTAAAAACTCACTTATAATAAAGCCCCAGAATGAGTGACTTTTACGTAGATCTTACATCCATATATAATGATCCTAAATTGGTTGATTTTGAAAGGCTACGTTGCATAGATACGCATACGGATATCGTATCAAATATGATATGAATATAGTAATACGATAAATTTTGAAAATATAAGACACGATACGTCTAAGATACATCAATTATTAAAATATATATAAATACTATATTATATATATATATATATATGTAAATATAAATATATACTGTTTTTTATTTTTGATCTACACAAAATAAAATTTAGAAATCCCATAAACAGACAGCGAAAGACAAAAATGCATCAACACAAATTTATAGATTTTTATTATTTAAAAATTCAACCCCATCTTCTTCTTCTGCAAACAAGAATCATCCACCATTTTACCTAAATCAAAAAACAATATTGTACATTGGAGAAAGTTGCAGAGGAAAATCCAAACAATACTCTCCTGGTCTTCTTCCTTCCTATCTTTTTTTTGGTCTTCTTCCTTCCTATCTTTTGTACTATTGACCATTTCACAAAGGAAAATAAAAAGAATGAATGATGATAATATACTTGTGGGCTGTAGAGCTTGGGCGTTCGCGCGGTGGTGAACGCTGCGCGGTGGTGAACACTGAGCTTGGGCAACAGTGCAGCGGTGATCGGCGAGCTTGGGCGACGACGTGACGGCTATCAATGAGTTTCTAATGGTGACAGAAATGAAGTCGCATGATGATGAGAGGAAGAAGGCTGATGAATTTTTTCTGTTGACACAAAGCTAGGGCTAATGATCTATTAATCCCAATTAATTTTCAGCTATTTCATAATTAGTCCCTTAAAGTTTAGTTTCTTTCAATTTGACCCCTTGAACTTTTACTTTTTTACAATTCCACCCAATAATATTGGAAAAATATATCCATCCGTGTCCAAGGCGTATCCATCCCATGTCCAAGGCATATCCGACAGGTCAAACCTACAAAAAGTCAACGATACAACTTTTTACCGTATCCAACATGTGAATCATATCTGTATCCGTATCCGATACTTCAAAAAAAAATCCCGGAGTAGCACAAAAAAAAATCCCGGAGTATCTGTGCTACGTAGCTGAAAGGAGAATGCATTTTCAACGTTATATGACAATAACTTGGAAGATGAGTTATCACGAATAATAATGGGAAAGTAACAAATTCACTCCATAAGACTTGCAACGAGGGAGAAAATAAAATTATTTAGCAATTTGAAAAGCATTTGAATAGATGAGCCACGTACCGCTGAAATAAGAATTGATCTATACACTAAATTTAACCAATGGAGAGAACATCTATCCGAACAATTTCAGCCAACCAATGGAAAATCACTACAAGGATATATTAGAATGATGCATGAATATTAGGAACACAATCATCTCATATCATCCAACGTGAAAAATAATTTGCTTGTGACCTCCTGACGTGGTTATGCTATATTCGGAATCCAGACGAGGCAGAATCGACTTTCCAACGGCCTACATGGCCAAGCTGTGCGGAAGTGAACGACAATGTTGCGACGTCAACCGAACCATTAAAACTCTAAATTTAGACTTTTGATTTTTCTTTGATTTGCTCCGAATTTTTAGAATTTTTATTTTTTAAAAATTAACTTAGATTTTATCTTTTCTTTAGGATTATTTTTTTAAAAAAAAATTAGTTTAGATTTTATTTTTTGAATTAGTTCTTTTTTATTTTTTTTTTCTGTTGTGACTTTTCGATTGCGACTTTGTTTTTCTTAAACTATTTAAACAAGGGTTAAAGCTCTTATAACAAGGAGTTTATGTTATGTTGAGTTGGTTTTGATTGAATAAAAATTATTTTCGTTTAAACCTGAAGACAACTCCTCTTTGTTCACGAATTATCTTCCTATGTTTTTCTCTGCAAACCTTTAATTCAAACGTCGCACTCAGAGTTTCTCCCCTGCGTCAATTGGTATCAAAGCTCTTAAATACATAGATGATCGTCATGGTCGTGAAAATAGATTTCGGTTGAGGAAGTCTTGCACTAGGTCGAGGCATACCGTATGAGCTCATTGAAGATCTACATAGACAAGTCACGAAGTTATCCCAGCGTCTACCAGGGCAAGATCTTGAGGATCGTGAGGTACGAGGTCGATGTCGTAACAGGCAAGTTCCGGCTGAGAAAGGCTCACACTGTAATTGTAGTACCCGAGATCTTAAAGATCATAAATTTTTTTTTTTTGAATTTGGATAAAAATTTTCTTGAGAAAAATATAGACGACAATATCGACATAGTTGGTGATCCAATTTACGATAATCATAATGTAAAAGAAGAAAAACTGTCAGAAGATAGGTATGCTTTGGAAATCGAAGATGCAAAACAACATAAGAAAGATATTTGTCAAGACAACATTAAGTGGAATATGAATAATCCAAAGTCTATCATTACTTGAAGAAGTCATAGAAGACAAGATCAAGACACTTGACAAACAACTATTTAATGATGAAGTAGATGAGCTACTTTATGATGATGACTGTGGGATTTTGGTCCAATTTGAAGATGCAATGTGTCGTATCAGAAGACAATGCGAAGAAAAGGAAGACTATGGATGAACTCGAGACAGAGTTCTTTTCATGCAGGAGCATCTAGGAACACAATCATCTCATATCATCGAACGAGAAAGATGACTTGCCCGTGGCCTCCTGACATAGTTGTACTGGTTGTATTCTATTCTGAGTCCAAATAGAATTGGCTTTTCAGCGGCCGACATGGCAAGAGAACGACAATGTTGCGGTATCATGATTCAGGTGAACCGAATTTCTAAAACTCTAGATTTAGTTATTTTTAACTTTTTTTTATTTGTTTCAAATTTCTAGAATTAATTTTATTTTCTAAAAATTAATTTAGATGGTATGTTTTTGGATTAATTTTTTTTTAAGTTGGTCTAGATTTATTTTTTTTTAAGTAGTTCTTTTTATTGTAGGGCTCTTGTAATGAATGTTGGATCAGATAGTAGACGAACTTGGGATGACCGGCCTCATTCTATGAAAATTTTCTACCGGTCACTAAGGTAAATTGAGAAACGCTCACGGTGGACAGTCTAGAAACCCATCGGAAAGCGCTCATAGTGAACAGTCTAGAAGCCCAGCGTCCCAAGGTTCGCGCCCCATTTGGAGAAAAAATTCCTACAAAATATACCGTAGCTAAGAATCGAACCGCAAATATCTAAAATACTGACTAGTCACCCTACTGCTACACCATAATCCCGGGGGCAGGGCTCTTGTAATGAAGAGTTTATGTTTGTTGAATTTGATTTTGATTGAATAAAATTATTTTCATTTAAATCTAAAAATGACTCATCTTTGTTTACAAATTATCTTCCTATGTCTTTCTCTGCAAACATCATATGGTACAAGGAGATTTCTTCCCCTCGTCGTAGAATAGGGATGGCAATGGGTCGGGTTCGGGTCGGATTCTATATCCTCCATACCCATACCCATCGGGTATCGGATATCCATCGGGTATACCCATACCGATTGAAGGATCGGATATCTTGTATACTAATAATTTTTTTTCTTTCTATCCAACTATATCATTGAACAAAAATACATTATAATTAACATTAAAATTAAAAAAATATATATCTATAATTTTAAAAATAAATTAAACATATATATAATCTATTTCTAACATTAAAACAACTTATTAGTAGATTTTGGGAAAAAAATCTTTAATGTATATATGTATTTTTTATTTAATCGGATATTCGGGTCGGATATCGGGTATTGATAGTCCCTCCATATCCTCCTCCATTCGGGTCGAATGTCGGATTCTTCATCGGATTCGGGTGAAATTGTCATCCCTATCGTAGAACCACTTGTTCCTCTTAATCACATGGCAAATTGTAATTAGACGACCACTTTTGAGGTTTATGAAAGAGGAATCAAAGCGATATGAAAATGGGCATTTTGAAAATAAGACGCACTACACTACCCTACCCTCTACAGCCCTAGGCAACAACTTATCGCCACTTGGAACATTAATCTAACTAGCATAATACTCCATCTCAAACCCATGTAGCTTAAAATAGCTGTCAGCCCGTGCAACCTAATTGCACCTGAACTCTTGCAGCTAAGATTAATCCAACATTCATTTTTCCTCTAATTATCTACTCCCTTTTCAATCAAACTCAATAGACTTCCACCAGACGTAACCTGATCCCCACCAACTTCTATAATAACCTGAATTCTAACTCGAAGTTCTCCACTGAGGATGGAGCTATCGTAAAATTATATATTTTAGTTTGACTATAACAAACTACTATGGCAATCCTACAAGCAATATAGGGGAAAATTTACAAAAAAGAAGAAGAAGGAAACGGTTCTGACATGCATCACTAGCAAAAAAACATGCACCCTGTTAGGATCTGACAATATAGATGGGCAGGAAAAATCGAAACAAAAGACAGTCAATTCATTAATTTTTCATCCAGCTTTTCATCAGCTAGTTTATCTAATCATCACAATTTGCGCGGGGAAACCCCTCTGAGCATGCTCAGTGTATCTTAATATAACTAAAATAGAAAAAAAAAATCATGTGTAGCCACACTTAAAAAATGAGTTTGAAGAGAAGCAGATTCAGCACATTTAGCACACTTGTTTTTGCATCTACGGACAAATAATTCAGATTCAAGCATATAACTTTGCAAGGTCATCAGCATATGTTTTCCTTATAACTTCTCTCTTGAGTTTTAGTGCAGCAGTGACAAGACCGGACTCAGGAGTCCATGGTTCAGAAATCAACTTGATCTTAGCTGGGATCTCAAATTTATCCAATCGTGCTTGTTTGGCAGCCTATCATATGAACAGCATAGCAGCAGTTAATCCATCCTAAGATCATAACTATTTTATAAAACATGAACTTGTCTAAAACTTAAAGTCCAAATTGGCACTCATCAGAATTTGAAGTTTTAGATGTCATTTGACCAAATGATTGGGTTGGCTTTCATCGGGAGGATATTTGCAAACTTAAATATCATACAAGTAGAAGGGCAACAAGCTTTAAAAAGTCAATATGAACAAGAAAACAATTATTTTTAATTCTAAACATGAACCAAAACTTTTGAGGACTGGCTCTAGAAGCATACGACTCTAAGAAAGAATGCCTTAACAAAATTGTTTACTTGTTTATGACAAAAAAGGAATCCAAGAGAGGATGATGCAGTACTAAAAATGACTAGAAATATTTTCATAGAGGATCTAACAATTATGAATGCTAACAAGACGAACTCACATATTCATGAGGCATATAAGGGACATTTTTTCTGGTCTTGAACTAATATCATCTAAAGATATGTTTAACAAATAAGGGATACCTTAAATAATGATTCTTGCACTTGTTTCACAGTTTCCTCCTTTTGGCACAATTCCACAAGATCACTGTAACTAATTCCTTCTTTCGAAGCCCATTGTTCCAAAGCCTGTTGTGCAGCAACAACAAGTGCAACACAATAAGCGTGAAAAGGATCAGCATACACCATGATGTTGTCCACATAGGGGCTTTGAATCAAAGCTGCCTCAACCTATGAAATAAAAAATTAGTCAGCTAAACCAAGAAAAAGAAAAGATAAATAGACATGCATTTTCCTACCTTTCCAAGAGAGACATATTCACCATGCTGAAGTTTCACTATGTCCTTTTTACGATCAATGATCTCTAGACAACCATCCAGATGGAACCTTCCAATGTCACCAGTGTAAAACCATCGCATACCTCTCTCATCAACCTTTTTTAGGATGAAAAATAAGATAACCAATAGGTTCAAAAATAATGCACGCTTAAAACCAGATGAAATACTGCAATTTAGCAACCTTGTAAACTTCATTTGTTTTCTCCTCATTCTTGAAGTACCCAGGAGTAACATTTGGACCCCCAATAACAATCTCCCCTCTAGGCATCGGTGAATCTGTGATTAGATATCCACCTTCGGTCCAGTCAATTAACTACAAAAAGATAATTTACTGTAAGTTGGATCAAAAATTAAAAAAACACTCCTTTACACATTGGTATATCTCACAAGACTATATAGCATAAAATACTATTCTAATATTATAATGGTAACAATGCAAAAGAAAAATAATGGATAGACTCAAACATCGGGTCCAAGAAATTTGTGTCTGTGCCATCAAATAAAATTTGTTGTGCTACAGAGGAATCATATTTCTGGCAAGAATATGAAGTATTAATATTGGAGATCTCAATAAAATATTAACTTGGTTCAATTTGGCAGCAGAATATGTCATGGTAGCAGCCTTTTTCTGAATGTCAGGAATCTCTCATGGTAAAAAAAAATGTCATGACTCATGAGTATAGGTTTCATCATTTTGGTGATTCCCAGAAACTACATTATCTTCGAATTGCAACCACATCTTGGTTAGTCTCACCATCTCATGATTAAATATAAGAATTGCAAGAATACACTGATCTACATGAAAATAAGCAAGCAAGGTACCTAATGTTTCGCTTCTAAAATTGAAAGAGAACATTCTTCTACCTTCACATATGAACATGGTAGTGGAGCACCAACACGCCCAACAGATGTGTCATCATATTCTGAAAATGTTCCACCAGCACAAGTTTCAGTCAGACCATACCCTTGCCCTATCGGTGACCTGAAAATCTTTCACAAGATCAATAAGGCATGCAATGATCAAAGGAAGACAAACTATATGCATCATAATATGATGAGGCAACAAGCATCATGAATTGCAGGGTCAAGTTAATTAACACCACAAAAATTGCAACTGATTTCTAGTACATTATATATATATAATAAAATGGGGATGACTAGGGACACTTTCAAAAACAATTACAACATGAACAACATGAACGAACAACATCAGTACAGTATCAAAAAATAGAACAATTGAGTTTGATTTAAACAATTTACCAAAATAAATAGCAGAAATGAAAAATGATCTACTAAAACGATGAATGCTTGTTGTTCAATTATCACCCAAGTCAAGAACAAATACTTTTTCTTATTGCTAATTCACTTAACAAATTGATTCACATATTAAATAGTGTGAAATTGATTTGTAAATTTCTGTTAATCAGCAATATTACTGAGTTAGTAATAATGAATTAAATTAATATAATGATTTGAAATATGATTTCATGATGATGTCAAATATAATTGTGATCTACAAACTATATTAAGGCTCCAAAATAAGGAGATTATGTTTGAGCCATAGTCAAGAATTGAGAACTGAAAAATAGTTGGCAAAGAGAGATCTAAAGGTGCATCATTTGAGAGATCTGCATGCTTGACATTCAACATTTGAGAAATAGTTTACATAAACACTTATAGAAGCTCAAATACTAGCATAAAAGTTCAATTTGTTGAGAAAAATAATGAAATATTTTACTAACCTGAGACATTAATAAATCTTTGGGTGTTGGGGTTCTCATTGTTTGCAATGTTGAGCAGCTTTTATCAATCTAAGGCAATGGCTGTGGAAAGATTCCAGCAGCCCTCCTTGAATTGTGATCACCAGATCTCCTATTGATAAGGTTTCTCATGTTACATTATGGTATAGGAAGGCTTGATAATCCATCAATCTTCCTTGTGATGATGAGATTTTTGTTGAAGTGATTAATGTTCAATTAGTGTGGAATCAAGTGTAGATCTTAGTATAGCCTTTGTTTTTTATTTGAAGGAATGTAGTGGTATTTTGGGGGGCAAATGGGTTGTGTATTGGAGGTTTTCTACGAGGTGGATAATTTCCTTGAATATCATCGCTTATGCTGTTATGCATCATTTTAATAGGATAACCAATGAATTTAAAGATTAAAAAATGCTTGTTTTGTAAAGGGCTATACATTGATGTTTCAATGGTTGAAATGAGGGAGAAAATTCAAGATTGGGCTAAAAACACGAGGGATTGCTAGCTAATGATGTTCTTTCCATTTTGTTATATGTTATCAAGTAGAATTATAGATATGGGGATAATCTTCGGAGGAATTTATTTTCAAAAATGGCTTATATGACATTATTCATCAATAATTGTCCATTATATTGCTTTACCTTTAAAGATTAATCATTGTTGGCAATCCATGCACAAGACAATCATGCAAGATGAGTCAATCAGGTCAAGGAAGCTATTAGAAGCATTCAGGTCGAGACATGCCAAGTGGAGGGAGTGGGTCAATAAAGCCAATGGTATTTGTTATGTCGATTAGACTAGTCATGGGAGGTAGGTTTAGTACCTATTGGATTAGCAAGCGAAAAGGTCTTGAAAGCTAAATGAAACGAACAAAATTTTTAAATAGGTTTATTTTTCATTATGAAAACTATTACCTAACTTACATCCTTACCAAACGACACAAGCTTAGTTATTTAATGTCTATGTGTTTCTTTGAATCAAATAAATTGAATGCTTATTTCTATTTTAGTTCTTGTTTATTTAGTTTCTTAGGAATAATTATTTTATATATGTTTGTTCCATTACATCAATCAAACTTACCATAAATGTTCTGACTTTTCTTCTGAATGATTTAGTATATTTTACTCCACTTATTCAACCACAGCCTACGCAGTTAGCACCATCTTATTAATAGATAATCGAGACAATCAAATATCATAACCCACATTAGTTCCAAACAAGGATGAAAGATATTGTGTGAATCATAGTCAAGATTTGAGATAGAAAATAAGTGACCAAAGAGAGAGATCCAAGGGTGCACCATTTGAGAGATCTACACACACAGCATTAAACAATATTTTGAGAAACAATTTGCATGAACATATATAAGTTCAAATAATGGCATAAAAGTTCAGTTCATTGAGAAATAGAATGAAATAGTATACTGACCCAAGACATATGTTAATAAATCTTTGAGTATCACCAGATAAAGGAGCCCCACCAGAGAGAAGGAAGCGTATGCGACCTCCTAACACAGATCGAACCTTTTTGAAGACAAGAAGATCCCATGCAACCTTCTCAAACCCCATGCACCCATCCAACTACCATTAATGGCTGCCAACCTACGACCATATGCCAGATCAAAAAGTTTCTTGGGTAACCCTCCTGTAGTATCTACCTGAAGTCAAGTAGTAGGATTATATTGCATTATGATTCATCACACAAAATCATGTCAATAAACTGAAGATATCTAATGCATAGAAATTCTAATACCTTTTTCCGTACACCATCACGGACACGATCAAGGATGGCAGGCACCGCAGTCATTAGTGTAGGTCTCAACTCTGAAGCATCTCCTTTTGTTCCTTTCTTTATTTTGTTAGATGTGTCTGTTAGAGTCAAAGGTGAACCATAGCCGATAGAAGTTCCAGCAGCAACCATAACATTCTGCATAGGACATCTAAGAATGTATTAAGATAGCTAAAAAATGATATGATGTTAGGATGAGGATCAGTGTAAATCTACAGGTACATAAATTTGAAGCCCCTTACCTCAGCAGCCAACTCAAGAATATGGGCCAGTGGAAGGTATGCCATGTAAATATCTTTAGTGCCAAGATTTGGGACAATCGTCATAACAGCCGAAACTGTTGCTAGAAGATTACCATGGGTCATCATCACGCCCTAGGATTAAAAAGTTAACAAATTTACAATGAATCGGCACAAGGATAACTAGAGGAAAGAAATTTAATTATCAACAATTGTTGTTTTCTAAGTTAAAAGAATTTGCCATGGATCAGCATCACCAAGTATTATGTGATATAAGTGTGTTACATGATCAGCTAATTGACTTAATTAGATAGAAATATGAATTTTTTTTTCAGCCATTCAAAATTAATTAGAGAGTTGGCAAACTTAGAAACGAATACAAATTTGCTTAGTTGGATCAGTTAAGCATTTGACAATCTGATTCCTACCGATTTCTAGGACACATCTCTAAAATCCTTTCAAACGTTGGGAAAAAAAATAACGGAAATTAGATTTGATTAGATTGTGGTAGAAACTGATAGAGTCAGAAAAAAATTAGTAGGATTTAACTGATTCTACCAATTTGGGAGCAAAGAGAAGCTATGAAGATGTCACTGCTTCACTAGGACATCCACCATAGTTGCCAAAGACAAGTTATCAATAATGAGATCACTAGTTTGCAGTCTGCAGAAGAAGAGGTGCAAGTTATCAATAATGAGATCACTAGTTTGCAGTCTGCAGAAGAAGAGGTGCAAAGATAGCCAGAACGCCATGCAATTGCAGATTGCACATTCAGTGGAATAGTCAGGAGTGATCTGGGGAGGAGTTTGTTGTCGTAGTTAATACTTTTTAATAGTTATAATTGATAATAGTTTAACACTTTAATTCCTAATAATTGCATATTTATTATTTATTTCACTATTGTAAACTAATTTACTTAATAAGATCAGCTTAAGTTAGATTCAATTTAGTTAAATCAGATCTAATTACTATTAAATTAAATGTGACTTAATTTAATTAATCTAATTTCATAAACTAAAATCAGATTTCATTAATCTCACATTAAATCATAATTATATAAACAAATTTAAAATTATCTACGTATTAAAATTCAGATTTAATTTAAAATAGATTAAATCATAGTTTTAGGTGCCGTTAGGTTTCGGGCGACACCAGCGGAATTTACCATTCCGCTGGTGCGCAAAAACCGGCTCGAAGCGGCAATTGGTTTCGAGCGTCACGGAGTGCGTCACGCGGCGACAACCGACAACGGCGACAGCGAGATTCGCGCGGAAGCCTCCAGCGACAGCGAAGCGAGATTCGCTCCTCCATTTTCGGCAGATCTTTGGCGGGTCGGAGACATGCGGGAGTCGCCGAAGAGGTCGTCGGAAGCCTCCGGCGTCACCGGAATCTTCGCTGGACGCTGCTGGAGCCGTTGGAAGCGCGGCTCCGGCGGATCTTCGAGGCGCGGGCAGGTTCGGCTCAGCGGCGAGTGAGAAAATCGGGAATTTTTTCCCGATTTTCTCACATAAATGGGATTATAAAATAAAAATAAAAGTATTTATTTAAATCCAACATTTCCTTTCTAAATTCAAAAAATTAAATAGATTTAATCAATGAATTTTCTGAATTTATTTTTCTATTTTAAATATTATTTAAAAAATCTAAAAAAAATTAAAAACCTAAATAAAATTTTAAAAAATTCTAAAAAAATTCTTTTTATAATCTGATAATTATTTATTATTTTACTGTTTTATATTTAAATAATATTTGAATATTTTTATCATTTTAAATATATATTATTTAAATAATTAATATTATTATTCCAAGTTTACTTGATACAAATGTATTATAGAAGATTACTTTCATGAAGTTGTCTTTTATATATTAATTTGTTTGTTTATAATGATAAAATTGTTCTTGACAATGTGACTATTATTTGAGCTAGAAATGTAAATTATTTGTTGTCTTTTGATCTGATTTACGTCACTCCTTTTAGTATTAGTAAAGTAGCATATTGTATCAATTTTAATTCGAGTTATTGATATATTAATTTTCTTTAAATAAAGTTATATTTAATTGTTTTCTTAACAATATTAAATTGTTCAATAATTGAAAACTTATATCAAATTAATATACAACTTATTTTTAAATTATACACAATAAATATATATTTATCTAATAATTATTATATATAAATAAAAAATACCGACACCATATCGGCACGAAACGATACGATACCGAAACCGTATCGTTCCGGTCTGGGACCGAAACATCGACACGGGTCGAAATTTTAAACCTTGGATTAAATACAATTAGATTAGACCAAATTTATTTTAACTAACTTTGTTGTTCAATTTATTTATTTAAAATCACATTTAGTTAAATCAGACTTGAACACATCAGAACATATTAAATTTAGTTTATTATGATTTAACCAAAAAAAAAAGTCATTAAGATCATATTTAATAAAATTTATCTATTCAAACCAGATTCAATTAAATCCCTTTTAAAGTTAATTAACTCAGTTAAAAAACATTTAACCAGGATCAGACTTCACGAAAATCATATTAAGGGAGTGTTTGGGAGAGCTTCTGCTACCTGCTTTTTATATTCTGGCTACACAGAATCACTTTTGAGTGCTTGGGAAGGCTAAATTCTGCTTTAGCTTCTGTTACTTTTGCTCAGAAGTTAGAAGCAAGAATTTGATGCTTCTACCTGCTTCTGCTTTTTTATTTATGATATAACATTAAAAAATAATATTTATATCCTTAAATAATATAACATTTTACCTGATTGCCACTTGCTACTCTATATATATATTATATTTATATAAATTATATTATTTTTTATTTTTTGATTTTTTATTAATTTTATATATTTTTTCAAATATTCAAATTATAAAAAATTTAATTTTAATACTATATTTAAAATATAATAATAATTATATCACTATTTAAAATATAATAATAATTATGTGAACACATTATTGATAGTATCGAAATTATATTTAAATAATTAAAAACATGATTAATTTATATAGTTTAAGGATATTATTGTCATTCAATTAAAAATTAAGCTTGGAAGAAATTATTTTCTCAAACACTCAAACTTTATCTTGTATCAGCTTTTGATTTTTATTTTCAAACACTGCTTACTTTAGCTTCTTATTAACTTCAAGATAATCACTACAAAAATCACTTTTCAAGAAATAAAAACTCTCCCAAACACTCCCTAAATCAGCTTTAACTTAATCAGATGAAAATTAATCATTAATGTTAGCTATTCAAAAGTAAAATGTAATTTAATCTGAATAAATTTAAGTCCAATTAAATCAGAAACAGATTGAATCAAGATTGGATTTAGTTTCAAGGTTTAAAATCTTGAACCATACCAGAGTTTTCGTATTTAACTGGAACAATAGATTTCGGTACCATATCGAGGCGTGCTAGTACCCTTACTTATTTAATTGAATTATTAAATTTACTTGAATATAAGCTATTATTTTTAATTAACTTTTTATTATAATTAATTATTTACTTAATATTAATTAGATTGCTAATAAATAATGCATGATCTTTTTTTTTATTTGTTATGTTCTTTTTTATAATTAATTAATTATATCTGCTTTAGTATTTAACTGGAATAATACGTTTCGGTGCCATCGTGACAGGCTAGACTTAAAATATTTACAAACAATTAAATTTTAATTTTTACACATCTAATTTGTTAACTTCATTCTTTTATTTCACAACAATTTATATTTATAACATTATTCAATTTTTGCAAATAGAATATTAAAATGAATACTAAGAGGGTGTTTGGTTTGGGATAATAGGGAAGAAGAAATGGGAATCGATGGTAACCATTCTCATTGACACTAAGGGAGCCTCCAAGACTATAATGCAGCGGAAGGGTGACTAGTTGTTATCCGAGTCATCCGTAGTTCGATCCCCAACTACGACATATTTTGCAGGAATCTTTCCTCCAAATGGGGCATGAACCCTAGGACACTGGGCTTCTAGACCGCCAGTCGCACTTCCTGATTTACCCTAGCGGCCGGTGAGAAACTTCCGTAGGGCCGGGCCGGTCACCCGATGTTCGACGTTATCTAACCTCGTTAATCGTTTTTTCAATGGAAATGAAAATAAAGGAATCATTCTCTCATTTTTCATTTCCTACTCCCCCCTCATCAATCAAACTCCTTAATCGTTCCTTCATTTTCATATATCCAAAATATTCCTTTTTTATTTTATATTTTTCATTTTACTATCTCATTTTACTTTCTCTATATTTTAAAATTTCTCTCTACATATTTATTTTTTCTCTTACTACCTCATTATATTTTTCTCTACATATTTTATATCACTTACTCTCGCTACTTATTTATCTCATTTTCTTTTTCTATATTTTTCTATATCATTTTCTCTTATCATAGTTTATCTATCTTTATTTTTTCACTCTCTATATTTTCTATATCACTCTCTCTGCATTTTGTATATCACTTTCTCTCTCTACCTCTCTCTTCTCATTTTCTCTCTATATATTTTCAATATCACTTTCTCTCTCTACCTCTCTTATCATAACATATATATCTTTATTTTTTACTTTTTCTCTATATTTTCTATCACATTCTCTTTATACATTTTCTATATCACTCTCTCTCTACCTCTCTTATCTTATTTTCTCTCTATATATTTTTTTAATGATTCCTCCCTCTATTTTTTATCACATTTATCTTATCTTTCTCTCTCTACTTTTAATCTTCATTTTCTCTATTATCGTATTTTCTCCTTTTTTTTCTCCTAATTTCTTTTTCTACTTTATTTCTCATAATTTCTCTCTCTATATTTTTCTACTTTATCTCTTAACTCATTTTATTTTGTAGTAATTTTATTATTTTAGATAATTTTGAACTGAACTAAACATCATTAATAATAATAATTTTCATTCTAGGATTTGAACCAAACACTACCAATACAATCATGATTACCATTGACCCCTCAAGTTTGCTATATTAAAGCAAAATTTCTCCTAATTTCTTTTTCTACTTCATTTCTCATAATTTCTCTCTCTATATTTTTCTACTTTATCTCTTAACTCATTTTATTTTGTAGTAATTTTATTATTTTAGATAATTTTGAACTGAACTAAACATCATTAATAATAATAATTTTCATTCTAGGATTTGAACCAAACACTACCAATACAATCATGATTACCATTGACCCCTCAAGTTTGCTATATTAAAGCAATTTCAAATTTAATACTTGCATTGTTTAAATGTAATTTGTTTAAAATACAATATTTGTACAGTTTAATATGATTGTGTTTAAAATTGGTTTGTCGGCATTTGATAAAAACTTTGTTAAATGTCACTTTAAGTCTTGTATTTTTTATGACTTTAATTACTATCTTAGATGCAGTCAAATAATTAAAAGTTTATCATTTCGTTTTGTTTTATTCACATAACTAAAATTATTAAATTTGACAAAAAAATCAAGAGATATAAGTTAAATTTTGTAAATAAATTTATTAAATTTTATAAGTATAAAATATTTAAGAAAAATGAAAAATATAAAACTTGAGTTCAATTCAAACAATCAAATTAAAAATTTTATATATAATTTTTTTTATAAAATCAAATTGGAATCTGATTTTTTTTATATCTTCAAATTGAATTAGATGGAGTTTTTAAAAACTAATTTGATACAATTAGTGCATACCTAACTATTTTCAATGATATTTCAATGAAATAAATTAAATTAATATAAATTTAATTAATTAATTTATTTCTTAACTTAATAAATATATTTTATTTTAATCAAAATGTGGTGTTGAATAATAGTTGTTCCTTGTCGCTCAAACTAAAGTTAAGAGTAAAAACAAAAGAGTAGAAGCTCGACACTAATCTCTACGAACTCCAGTTGCCCCATATCATACTCACACGATATCTCTTAATCCCTCCTAGTGCATTTTAAATTATTTTAAAATTTTTTTAATTAACTAACTAAGCAGGGTCCGACTGTAACCTCTCACGGTAGACGACATTATTTTAACTCCGCTTTGTAACGACCCAATCAAGACCGACCTCAAGCCCGAATAAAGAAAACGGGTTACGTTAGGTTGTCAGTCAACGTAAAACTATGACACAGACTCAATAAATGAATTCATTAAAATATTGTACTAATGCTAGGATGTTTTCCGAAAAGAACACGTGGTAGGGCCCGACTGTAACGTCTCGGCAAGAACGGCTACACCAGAACTCGAGTGTAGTGTTAAATATGCAAGAGTTCACGTTACAGGGTCCGACTGAACGTGTCGGCAAGGGTCGCTACATTTTCATGAGAACTCGGATATAGTGTTAAATAGGCAACAATTTTCACACCATAGATGGGATAAGAACAAACATTATAAGAAAAGTAATAATCTAAGATTTGAAACATAAAACATAGAAACTTTCACTGGTAAAGTAATGGAGGTAGTAGATACGATGGTTAGAAAAAGAATTAATATTTTGTGTATACAAGAGACAAAATAGATAGACGAGAAGGTAAAAATGATAGAGAACTCGAATTTTAAGTTATAGTACACGGGAAAGAGTAAAACAAGAAATGGAATGAATATTTTTATAGATAGTTCTTTCAAAGATGAAGTTGTTAGAGTAGTTAGAAAAGGGAACAAAATTATAGCTCTCAAGCTAGTAGTGACGAAAGAAGCTCACATAATTAGCACATATGCACCTCAAGTAGGATTAAATGAAGAAACTAAATCAAAATTTTGGGACGACTTAGATGAAGTATTACAAAACATTCCACCACATGAAATGATTTTAATAGGAGGTGATCTAAATAGACATGTCAAAGTGAAAAATTAAGAATATGATAGGACACAGGGGTTATTGATTTGGAACAAAAAATGAAAACGAAAAAACTATATTAGATTTTACAATAGTATATGATTTTATACTAGCTAATACGTTTTATTAAGAAAAAAGAGCACTTGGTCATATTCAAAAGTGAAAAAATAAAACACAAATTGACTTTATGGTTAAGAAGAGGGATAGAAAAATTTGTAAAAATTGTAAATCATTCCTGGAGAAGCTTAACTACCCAACATAAGCTAGTAGTATTGAATATATGTCTTAATTATAGTATTAATAGAAGAAAAATATACACGTCTCTTAGGATTAAGTGGTAGAAGTTAAAGGATGGGAAACAAAATGTATTTACGGTGAAGGTAGGAATACAAGAATTGGGTAACATATCCAGTGACTCTAATATGACATAGGATAAGATGATATCAAAGTTGAAAATAATAGCAAAAAAATATACTTGGTGAGTCAAAGGGACAAACACCACCAAGGAGTCATGGTGATGAAATGAGAAAGTACAGGAGAAAATGAAGAAAAAACGAATAGCCTATAAGGAATTATATATTTGCAAGAACGAGGAAAACTTAAAAATATATATAATAGCCAAGTAAAAGACTAAGAAAATAGTGAATGGAGCAAAAAATGAAACTTTTTAACGATTATATCGAAACTTAGATATAAAAGAAGGAGAAAAAGACATTAATAGAATAGTTATTGTGAGAGAGAGAAAAACAAGCGAGTTTAGTCAAATAAGATATATTAAAGATGAATGCAATAGAGTACTAGTAAATGATGGAAAAATAAAAGAGCGATGGAAGATATATTTTCATCAACTTTTTAATAAAGGTTTAGATAACCAACATAACTTTGGCAATTTAAGTATGTTAAATAAGTATAGAAATTTAAATTTTTATATATAATTCAAACTTTAGAAGAAGAACAAACTTTAAAAGGGATGCAAAATGGAAAAGTCATGGGACCAGATGATATCCCAATAGAAATATGAAAGTGTTTAGAAAAACAAGGTATTGAATAACTTATAAAATTATTTAATATGATATTGAATACAAAAAAAATATCTAATTAATAAAGGATAAATACTCAAGTTCCCTTACATAAGAAAAAAAAAAGACGTACAAAATTATGCAAACTATAGAGGTATTAAAATAATGAGTCGTACCATGAAATATTGAGACCACGATGAGCGAAAATCAATTTGGATTCATACCCGAAAGGTCGACAATAGAAGTTATACATCTTCTTATAAACTAATTGAAAAGTATAAGGCGCAAAAGCAAGATCTACACATAATATTCATTGACTTAGAAAAAACTTATGATAGGGTCCCAAGAAAAATTATATGGAGAATTATAGAAAAGAGAGGTGTTAGCGTAACATATTTTGAACTAATTAAGGATATATATGATGATGTAACTACCAGAATGAAGACCTCGGGCAAATTAACTGAAACATTTCTAATAAGATAGGGTTGCATCAAGGATCAGCTCTAAGTCTCTATCTTTTTACACTAATTATGATGAACTTACTGGACACATTCAAGATACAGTACCACGGTGTATGTTGTTTGCAGATGATATCATTTTAATAGACGAGACATGAAAGAGTAAATGCTAAACTAGAATTTTGACTGAAACACTAGAAGTGAAAGGTTTTCGATTTAGTAAAGTCAGAATATATGAAATTTAAGTTAACAATATTAGACGTAAAAGGACAATTGTTAAGATAGGAGATAACGAGTTGTCTGGAATTGACCACTTTAAGTATTTAGGATCTTTTTTGCAAAATGATGGAGGAATTGAGAGAAATGTCTTACATAGAATATAAACAGGATGGTTAAAATGGAAGTTAGCGTCGGGTGTTTTATATGATCATAAAGTACTTCTAAAACTTAAAGAGAAGTTCTACAAAATGACAGTTAGACCTGCTATATTATATCGTGTTGAGTGTTGGACTATAACTCAGGCATATGAGTAGAAGATTAAAGTTACAGAGATGATGTTAAGGTGGATGTGTTGATATATGAGGATGGACAGAATAAGAAATGAGAGCATTAGAGAGAAAGTCGAGCTACATCTATTAATAAAAAGTTCGAGCGACACGTTTAAGATAGTATAGACAGTACTTAAACGGTCAATAAACGTCACAGTTAGCGATATGAAATTATGGCAAATACACACATCAAACAAGGGAGAGGAAAGTCAAAAAAGACTTAGTTAGCAACAATAAAACAAGATAAAATTTATTTAAATATAGATGATGATATAATAGGAGACAAAGCTCAATGACATAGAAGGATCCATATAGTCGACCCCACCTAGTGGATAAGACTTAGTTGTTGTTATTGTAACTAAGCAAAATCAACATTTTAAGATATAGTGAAAATCCATTTAGGGCTAAGTAAAGTTTATTGAGTAGACAATAATTTTCAAATGAGTTCAAACCAACTTGATTTTAATTTATTTAGGAATATTTAAAATTTAACCAAGTTCACATATATATATAGTACTAGTTTAATCATGTTTTATTAGGATCCTATTTTAAAAGCTTAAAAATCATATTTAATTCCCTACTTGTGGATTGTCCCTCTCTCTATGTATGCTCATCTACAACGCTCGCCTTCCATCACTTGCGGCCCATCCCTCGATCTATGTTTTTGAAACAAAACTTTCCTACTTAATGTTTCTATAACCTATAGCTAACATTATTGGTTATTGGTGCTGATTAACTAATGATTCTTAGATTATACCTAAGTTTTTCATATAGTTTGACCTAATAAGTACCGATCTTAGGAAAAACTTTACCACTTTGTTTATCCACAAATGATATGTTAAAAATAAATAAGTGATACAAAAATACGTGGATTTATTTTGTGTTAAGGCAATACATAATTATGGTAAGAAAGATAACTCCTCAAGAGTAACAATTGTGCAGCAAAAAAATAGATAGAACTACAAGTTGCATATATATCTAGAAATAAACAGTGAAATTTGTTAAAATAAAGTGAAATACTAACGAACCTTTGGTAGACCAGTACTTCCGCTGGTATACATTATCACTGCAAGGTCTGAAGAAAGGGGTAGATCGGCATCAATAGACTTTTTCATACCCATGGTCTCTACTTCAATAAATGAAGCGATGGTCCAACTGGTAATCTTCTTAGCCAATGAAACCTCACTAGCATCCTCATCAATATAAATAACCCGTTTTACAGAGTCAAGCTGACCACTTATAGCAATCAATTTTTTCAGTTCCTTATTTCCACAAATCACTGTTGTGATCTCTGTCTGAATCAATCACAAAAGGCAATAACTAGGTATTGTTCCAGCAAAAATTTAGAAAGACAGAAGGAAATTTCAAAGTAAAGCTGAAAAGAAACAGAACATCAAATAGTAGTTGTAGGATTAAAATACATATCAGATATATAATGCAATGGCTACATAAGTTAGGGATCTTAGAAGATCTTATGCTTTAGTGGGTTTGAAGATCAGCTTTCGTTGTAAGTCAGAAAATTTCCACAATATCAAAATTCTAGTAATATTAAGGTATTATACTACAATTAATGATTTTAAAAGCAACAGTGGTTTCTATAAGAAATCTAAAGAAGACCGGGTTTATCATCAAGAAACTCGGACGTTATCTCAATCCCATATGATACAGGAAGAACAGAAACAAATACAGTGAGTGATAAATAAGAATGCCAATCTAATGGAATCATGTAAGTAATGATACACATAACTTAGACTTTCCTAGGTTCCATTACCATCCATAAGACTCTGCGATCCTGATTTATAGACAATTATAATTCTTCATAAGACTTGAAAGGAGAATTAAAAAAAACTACCAAAAAAAAAATAAATATTTGATTAACTTAATTTGTTAATCTACAATTTCATTAATGCAATATTATTATTATGATCTTTTATAGATTGACCGATATTGGTATAGTAGAACTCATACACTTCAAGTTGCTACATCCCTAAAAATACTTATCTAAACCAAGGTTCAAAATGTTGAAGTTTCAATTTTTTTACTAGAACGATCTTGTTTTGATATGACGTTGATGTTCCAATAATTGATATATAGTGCTAGTGGTAAATTGGAAATGGAGATGGAAGGAGAAAGGAGATGAAGAAGCACAAGAAAATAAAATAATTATATACTTAATTCGGATTTTGTATTCCATCTAAAATGATAGAGTTATAGCATTACCTTGTATGAACACAGATTAAAAAATAAATATACCAATCTTAATTCATCTCGACTTAAATTGTAGCATATCAAAGGGTGTTAAATGTTGGCGCGATAAAATATTCATCAACATATTGACACAGTGACATGAAAGATGTTATCTGTGTCGCAAGCATATCAAGAAATTGTAGCATATCAACCTGTCGCCTGGCACGGTACCAAATTTTAAACCATAATCTCAACTAAAATTAACTTGAATGATAGGATGCCCAAATCTAACACCTATTGCAGGTTCTCTGAGTAAATTGTCTCATCTTCACAAAATGAAAGAAATTAGTTGGCATTTGTTAGAGGATACATAGAGAGAACATGCTAATTATAATTTGAAACCTAAGAGGAAATACATGACAATTCTCTACCATTTGAATGGGGATATTGTTGCTATCTTGGAAGCTAGTTATGATGGACATGCACAAAATTACTTTGATAATATTTGCACATTAAAGAAAGTAAACTTAGAAAAGATTGTTTATAAGTCTATACAAGAAGGCAAAGAAGAGATAATGCAGCACAAGAAGAGGGATGTATGGGGTAAAAACCTGAAATTTAGTTTATGATGATGAAATGGCCCTAGAAAATTTAGATATCAAACCTAAAGGATCCTAAACGACATACCCTTGGGAAAATTGTATCACACAATCTTCAAGCTTAAGCTTTCACATATTTGCACTCTTATTTTTTGATATTGCAATGATACAACAAACAAAATATTTATAATAATAAGTGGACTCTTATAGCATAGGAAAGAAAACATAAATGACTCCTAAATTGACGATTAAGATTTCTTACAAACAATAGAGCATTTTGACCAAATTAAAAAGTCCAAACTTTTCACTCTTCGATTTCCAAAACTTTGGATTTTCAAACAAAAACTACTTGCCTTTCCAAATAGGCACATTATTATTCGAAGTCTGAGGTTCTAGAATTCGCTAGGCGCTAGTCGAGCACCAGACCAGTGCCTAGGCCGCTTAGGCGGGGACTAAGTGCCGCTAGGCGGATTCCACGGTATCAATATAAATTACATAATAAATCACATTCTATAATTCTGATTACTCAGTACGATAAAGATGAAGTTTGGTGCTAGCTGCCAAGGCAAGCCAACAGATCAATTTTATTGTTGGATTAAAGTTTAAGGCTTATAAAAGTTAAGCCCAACACAAAAAAAAGATTACATTTCAATTTTTTTTAATTGAGCTTTAAATTTAAAAATCCAAACTAAAAAACCTAGGGCCGTCTAATCACGCCTAGACACCAAGGCCGCCTAAGCTGACCAACGAGCATGTTTTCGTGCGGCTGGCTAGCGCCTAGGCCAATTTTAAGAACAGAGATTCAAACTATGTCAAATTAAAAATTGAGCTTTGGAATCTTTGCTTCTACGCTTAAATTTTTTGAGAATAATACTTGTCTCCATCAACTATTTCAACCAAGAAAAAACACTCATCCTTCGGCGAGTTAAAAGCATGAATTTTTTTAGAATGTAGTTCACGTACATTTACAAAATGATCATACCTTCCATTTGATAATATATTTAAGAGAACCACCTTTTTAGGAACAATCAGATGGTTGATTCTTCTTTCAATCTCTTCATGTTCACAATATGAGCTACGGTCGTCAGATGTTAATAATACCTATTTTTGCTATGTTGTTGGTAAATCAAGTATACAAGTATTAAGTTTCTTGAAAATCCTTTTAGGTTAACCTTCAAGCCTTATACATAACCATATAACCATTCTTAAGTTCAACATGCGTCTTAGATCTTTTTGTTATTTTGTTTTATCTTCATGCTCCACTCCAATATGTACACCCTTTTCATGACAATTACAAGTTATATGGTATGTTTGGCAACTGATAATTGAAGCATTTACTATCCTTCAAACAAGCATTTGCTACCCTTGATTTTAGGTAAGTAATTGAAATGCAGTTTAGAGTCACTATGTCAATTAAATGGATTGATAGGTCCAACTCACTTGATGGTTTATTTCATGTAACATTATTTTCATCTAACCAACTGTTGAAACTCTAAACTTTTTACCAACTTAATAACCCAAGTACTCCGTATCCAATGCAACTTGACAACCTAGTAAAAGTGACTTATCTTAACAATTCCCTTCTTATTTCAGGCCTCAAACCAACCTTAAATCTTTAAATCTAAGTGGTTGTCAACATCTTCAACAATGACTCCTTGTTTTTA
Source organism: Boesenbergia rotunda (assembly GCA_024364735.1). Lineage (NCBI taxonomy): Eukaryota > Viridiplantae > Streptophyta > Magnoliopsida > Zingiberales > Zingiberaceae > Boesenbergia > Boesenbergia rotunda. The sequence continues at coordinate 1,018,968 of JAGFNQ010001666.1, read as the reverse complement.
ATTCGTCGAAGTTCTATAGATATTGAGATGATAAGTTGATCACAAAGTTTATCATAAAAATTTGTTGGCAAATACTTCTCTCATAGTTTAGCCTCATCTCCTACAATAAGCTAATTGGGGTTTGCCTCATGCTACTTCAAATTGATATGTTGATTGCATAGTTTATCATAACAATTTGTTGGCAAATACTCCTCTCATAATTGCCTCCTCTCCTACAATGAGTTAATTGGTGTTTGCCTTATTCTCCTTATGCTATTCAAACATAGCCCCACCATATTTTTGCTAAACCCATGAACTTTATTCGGCAAAGCTTACTGTATTATCATTTGTCCTATAATAGCAATCAAAATATTTTTATATTCTTGCAAGTCAATAAAGGAATGTTCTACAAAACAACGGTTAGACCTGCTATGTTATATGATGCTGAATGTTGGACTATGACTTGAGCACATGAACAGAAGATGAGAGTTGCAAAGATAAGGATGTTAAGGTGGATGTGTGGACATTGGAGAATGGACAAAATAAGAAATGAGTATTAGAGAGAGTCGAAATTGCATCTATTGAGGTAAAACTTCGAGAGATGCGTTTAAGATGGTACGGACATATACTTAAACAGCTAATAAATGCTCTAATTAAGAGATGTGAAACTATGACAAATACGCACATCAAACGAGGAAGGCCAAAAAAGACTTGATTAGCAACAATAAAACAAGATAAAATTTATTTTAAGTATAGATGATATAATAGGAGATAGAGAGCCCAATGACGTAGAAGGATCTATATAGACGACCCTACCTAATGGGATAAGGTGGCAGTGTTGTTGTTGCAAGTAAATAAAATAGAGTAGGGTCCACTCTCCTTGGAGATCTTTGTGATACTCCATATCTGCCTTGTCTCAAAGAATCCTCTGGGCCACTAAGAAAAGGAATGTTGTTGCTAAATTGTAGGAAGCCCCTCTTGAATTTGTTGGTTGTTTTGTTGTCCTGATATTTCTCCTTTGTAGACTATCAACTTTCCATCACATGAATATTTTATCTCACTCACTGAGTCTTTCTGAACCTAGTAGACATATTGACTTGGGTTCTAACCAATATAACGCAACTCAGTTTTAAGAATGTGTGTGGTAGGAATCTAAAAGTTAGTTTATGAATGTTGAAAGGGTTATAGAAAGCTTCTATATAGGCATTGTATCACACAATCTTAAAACTAAAGCTCTCATAAATCCATATTCCAGCACTAATATTTATAGTAATAGATGACTCTTAGAGCATAGGAAAAAAACATAAAGGACTTAAAAATCAATTTAGTTGACTGAGACTTCTTGTAAAGAATGAAGCCTCTTAAGTAAATTAAAACTCACTCCTTGATTTTTCCAAAAATTGAATTTTCAAACAATGAACTGTTGGATCTTACACTATTTCAAAAAAATGTGTATCATATTCAAAGTATGTTAAACTAAAAATTAGGCTTTAGAATCCTTCTTATAAACTTTTAGAGAAGATAATTTTATTAATGATCAACTCCTAAAATACAGTCATGGAATTCCCAATATTAAATGGTAGTTTGGCTCCCAATTGCGGTTATAAAAAAATATATAGCGATAGAGTTACGAAAAGTGAAGCATCCATAGCCATGTGCAAGATCAACCTCACCATTCAATTTTATGATGACAGAGATTTTTTCAATAGGTGATAAGTGTAGGATTGGTGATGAATGTAGAATCATTGACATGGCTAGGAGGTGTGAAGAATAGTTGAAACCTAAAATTTAAATTCATTCAAATATTGATGGAATCAAAGATGGAGAATAAGTTGCAGCTCCACAAGTTAATGATGTGGATCAAGCTAAGACGATAGAAGAAAAAGAGCATCCTACTCTAGATGTTCTTGATGATCCATTATGCATCAATGAAGACCAAGGCTAAAAAAATGAAGAAAGCACTTAATGTGCTAATTGAAGATGTTAAGATCAAAACTACAATTCAAGCAGATTTGATCAAGAGCAAGTCATGCAGTTTAGTCAACCTAATTCAAGCCTTAAGATGAACTTAATTAGCAACTTAAGTCTCATTTCTATGTAGTAGGAACAATTTTGAATGGTAAACTCAATTTTTATCTTTATTTGGATTGTAAAGGTGATTTAAGTTCAAATTAGCTATGTACTCTACATAGGCCTTTTCTAAATGGGCTTTTTGACCTTTTAAAGTTTTTAGATCGCCATATAACTTTAAATAAAGGGAGTGGCGGCCACACGTAGTTTTTGGCTTATTTCAATCTAAAGCAGGGAGAGGCTCTCGCTTGTTTGGCTCTTCATTGAATTAGTTCTTACCAAGGCAATACCTTGTGGCATTAAAAGATTTAACCTAAGTCTCAAGGTTGTGGCGTCTTCCATCTCATATACCAAGGTTCGTGCTTTCTTAAACATTGGGTTGAGATACTTTTCATCAATCTTATCGATTTAGATTTTCTTTGTTGCTTCTTTCAATTTGTTGTGGGTTCATGAGACATCCTTCTCCTTGGTTCACATCAGTTAGTATCAAAGCTTTGGTTCTTTTTATATTATAATTTTTATCTATTTTGTTCATCGTTTGATATTTATTGTTATCATTCCAATCTTAGCAAGTTTTATTTGCCTTGTTGCTATCAAAAAAAAAAGGGAAAAAAATTATGATTTTGGCGAGAGAGAAAAAAAAGGAGACCGAAATTTTAAAAAACAAAAGAAAAGAAATTGAAGGAAAAAAAAGAGAGAAACAAAAGAGGGAGCAGAGATAGACTTATTTTATCTTTGTTATTTTACACTTGTATGTTCTTCTATTGCTATTTATCTTTCAATTCTGTATTTCCTTTTCTACCTAAGTTAAATACTTGTAAATGTTCTTTAGCACTTATTTTAAGTATCTTTAACTTTCAATTACACATTTTCTTTAAGTTTTGCCTAAATTAAATTTAACAAATTTCCTTTCATATCTTTATCTTTCAATTCCGTATTTCCTTTAAATTCAGCCTAAATTCAATCCTAGCAAATCTTCTTTCGACACTTAATTCAAGTTTATCTACATTCTTCTTTGAATTCCTATCTTTTATCCTAATCATTATTCTATGCCCTTCAAAATTTTCAATTAGTCAATAAACACTTACCGGGATTGCCTCAATTCCAAGTTCTTTAAGAGCTAACCATAGTAAGTTTAGTGATTGAGTGACAACATATTACTTTAATGGCGACAAATGAAGATGAAGCAAGGCTTGGAAAATCACTTGATCAGCATGCCTTGAAATAACACTTGGAGTGCATGAAAATTAAATTTAATCAAATCATAGATAGATTAGAGAGACAAGATGTTATTTGCAAAGGAGCCAAGTTGGTGGAATTCCTACACAACAGGATAGGCAACATAACCATGATGATGAAGATGGTGTTTCTGAGGACAATGATAGAACTTCTAGTGAGAGATTTGGTAATGCTAGAATTGATGAATGATCAAGTTGATAGCAACTTGGGAAATATCAAATGAAAAATCCTTCATTTCGAGTAAAAGTGATCCAAAAACATATTTGGAGTAGGAAAAGAAAGTGAAATTAGTGTTTTATTTCCAAAACTAGTTTGAAGAGAAAAAGGCAAAACTTACTATTATTGAATTTATTCTATTGACATCAAATAGTTCTAAGCAAGAGAACAAATTGAGAGAGATCCATTGACACTTGGGAGGAGATGAAATTTATTATAGAAAAAGATTTATTCCATCAAAGATTTAAACCACCGGCTACAGGGTTTTACCCAAGAGTCTAAGAGTGTGGATGAATACCACAAAGAAATGGAGATTTCTATGATTGAAAAAAAAATAATTAACGAGGTTTTTCCAACCTCGGGCGATCGGCCCAACCTCACGGAAATTTCCCACTGGCCGCCAGGGTAAATCGGGAAGCGCTCGCGGTGGGCGGTCTAGAAGCCCAGCGTCCCAAGGTTCGTCCTCCATTTGGAGGAAAAATTCTTGCAAATACGCCGTAGCTGGAGATCAAACCGCGGATACCTGGGTTAGCGACTAGTCGCCCTACCGCTGCACCATACCCCCGGAGGCGAGATTCTATGATTGAGTCAATATAGAGGATGGAGAAGTCACCGTGGCATGATTTTTCAAGCTTGAATCCAAAAATTGTTAATATATTAGAGTTGCAACATTATGTGGAGCTTGAAGATATGGTGTATATGTCCATGAAAGGAAGGGTTCGACCAAGCATGTGCAGAGTTCTAGTTCATCCACTTGGAAATCTTGCTAGAGCAAAAGAGATATAAGTTGCACTAAGAGTAAGATCAAGTTTTCTAAGAATAAAGATGCAAATTCTACTTTGTCAAAGGTAAAAAACCTATCCAATCTTCGAGAAATAGAGATATTAAATACTTCAAGTGCTTGGACGAGGGCATATTGCATCACAATGTCCAAATAAAAAAATTATGATTTTGAAAAAAAATAGTGATATTGAAATTGAGAATAAGTCAGATGTAGTGTCTTGCCACCATTGATGGAAAGTTATGAAGAGGAGTATCCAATTGAAGGTGAAGTCTTGTCAGCAGGAAGAAGATGAAGAACAAGAAAACAATATTTTTCATACCCAATGTCACATTAAAGACTAGTATGTAGTATGATTATAGATGGGGAAGTTGCACCAATGTAGTTAGTAGCACTGCCTTAGTTAAGAAATTAAGTTTACCTACACTAAACATTCTAGACCTTATAAACTAATGATATGAATGAGTGTGGGAGAAATAAGGTCAATAAACAAGTGTTGGTTTCATTTTCCATTGGTAGGTATCATGATGAGGTGTTTTCTGAAGTGGTGTCAATGCATACAGGTCATTTGCTTAAGTAACCATGGCAATTTGATAGGAAGGTCAACTTGAAACTCTTGTACCATTAACTCCTATGTAGATCAATTGAGGACCAAAAATGAGAGTGAAAAAAGGAATAAATGTGAGAGAGAAAAGAATAAGAAGAGAAAAGAAAAAGAAAAAAGGAAAAAAGGGGAAAGTGGAAAAGAAAGGAGTACGAGAAAAGAAAAGGTTAGGATGAGAGGAATGGAAAAAAGAATGAAAAAAGAAAATAAAGAAAATTTTAAAGATCAAGAGAGGAAAAAGGGAGTCTTTATACAAAAGAAAGAGAAGTTAAGAGAGCATTTTATTCTCATTGACAAATGATTTTACTTTTGTACAAGGAGGCTAGTTTCAACACTAACAATATTAACCTATTTTGTCTAGCGTTGTTGACTCTTTTGTAAGAATTGGTGATGTATTTCCTAATGAGATTTTGATGGATTGCCACCACTTAATGGAATAGAGCACCAAATTGATTTTATTCCTCTATTCTAAAAATCGGCCTATGCGCTGCCTAGACGTCAATCAGCTGCATAGAAAACATGCTAGTCGGCCAGCCTAGGCGGGATTAGGCGACCCTAGGCGTCGACTAATCGGTCGAATTATCTAGGTGCCATGGAAATAGTGCAGGGTTTTCATAATTTTTTTTTAGTTTGAGCTTTTAGATTTAAAGCTCAATTAAAAAAACTGATATGTAATCTTTTTTGTGTTGGGCTTAAGTTTTATAAGTCCTAAACTTTGGTCCAACAAAAAAATTGATTTGTTGACTTGCCCTAGCGGCTAACACCAAATTTCATCTTCATCTTCCAGAGTTATAGAATGTGATTTATGTTGATACTGTGGAATCCGCCTAACAGCGCCTAGGATACCTAGGCGCTAGTTTAGCGCCGACTAGCGCTTAACGAATTTTAGAACCTTGTTTTATACCTAGAGCAATAATTCCTAATCAGCCGTCCTATAGGAGCAATTCCGAGGAGATTAAGGAGCTTCAAAGGCAAGTCATGTTTTGCATGTGCCCAAGAAGGATGGAACTTGGAGGATATGCGTTAATTGTAAAAGTATCAACAAGATGATACGCTAGATGAATTACATAAATTTGCATTTTCTCTAAAATTGATTTGAAGTCTGCTTATCATCAAATTTGCATGTGTGAGGGAGATGAATGGTAACTGCTTTTAAGATTAAGTATGGTTTGTATAAATGGTTAGTTATGTCATTTAGGCTACAACTAATACACCTAGTACTTTTATGATATTACTAAACCATATTTTGAATGCTTATATTAGGAACTTTATAGTAATATATTTTGATCGCATCTTGATTTAAAGCAAAAACTTAGACGAGCATCTCAATCATTTACAAAAAGTTCTTGTTTTGTGAAATGAAAAGTTATATGTTGAATCGTTGAAGTATTTAAAGAGCCAAAGTAAGTTGAATCGACGTCATGCAAAATGGTGAAGTTCATTGAATCATTTTCGAATGTGATCTGATCAAGTATAAACAAGGTATGAAAAACACGTTGCAGATGCTTTGTTGTTGTGGATGCTTCATCTCGAAGGTATCTCTCCACTTTGAACACTAAATTGTTAAATTTGAATATATTAAGTATCAATACTCTAATGATCCTAACATTGAAAATATGTTTGAACTTTGTGAACATGTTGCATTTGGGAAATTTTATAGGCATGAGGGATTCCTTTTTAGGGTGAATAGGTTGTGTGTGCCTAATTATCCATTGACGGGAACCATTAATCCAAGAGGCTCGTAGTGGCAACCCATGGTGGGGGACTAATGGGATATTTTAGAGTCAGAAAAATTCTAGAAGTTTTGGTTGAGCATTTCTTTAGGCCCCACATGAAACGAGATGTACTTAAGTTTTGTGAGAAGTGTATCACTTGTAGATAAGCAAAATCTAGATCTTTACCTCATGGATTGTATACACCTTTACCAATTCCATGGATTGTATCACTTGTAGTGAACCTTGAGTTGATATTTCCATGGACTTTGTTGCAAGATTACTTAAGTCAAAACGAGGTATGGATTCCATTTTAATGATAATAGACAGATTTTATAAAATCACTCATTTTGTTCCTAACAAGAAACAGATGATGCTAACTATGTTCCTCATCTATTCTTTAAGGAGATCATGTGGCTTCTCTAACTATATTCTTGATTTATTCTTTAGGGAGATCGTGCGGCTTCATAAAGGGCCTAGAAGCATAGTTCGTATCATGATGCTAAGTTCCTAAGCTACTTTTGGAAGACGTTATAGGGAAAGTTAGGCACAAAACTTTTATTTTCTACAACTTGTCATCTACGAAAAAATGGACATCGAACATTGTCAACTTTATTGCGAGCTATCATTCAAAAGAATTTAAAAGGTTCGGAAGATTATTTACCACATGTTGAATTTGCCTATTATAGATTTGTGCATTCTACTAATAATTTTTCAACTTTTAAAGTTATATGAGTTCAACCCTTTAACCCCCTTTGGATTTGTCACCTTTGTCTATCTCTGAGCATGCTAGTTTAGATAGTACAAGAAAAGCCGAGTTTGTGAGGCAAATACATGAGAAAGTTCAGTTGTAAATTGAAAAGAGGACTAAATAATAAGTTACACAAGCTACAAGAGGTGAAAGAAAATGATCTTTGAGTTGCATCAACGAGGAGATGGATCATTTCAAGTCATTGCTGGAATCAACGATAATGTCTACAAACTTGACTTCTCGGGTAAGTATAATGTGAGTGATACATTCAATGTCTCTGATTATTCTCCCTTTGATGTAGGTGATGAAGATTTGAGAATGAATCCTTTTGAGGAGAGGGGCAATGATGGAGTCAAAGATGGAGAACAAGTTGCCTAATGATGGAGATCAAGCTAAGGTTATGCAAGAAAAGAAGCATCCCACTCTAGATGTTCTTGATGATCCATTATGAATCAATGGAAAACCAATTACAAGAGCTAAAACTAAAAAGATGAAAGAAGTGTTTAATGTGATGTGATAATTGAAGATGTTAAAACCAAAGGCACAATTGAAGCAGATTTAACCAAAAGCAAGTTATGTGGCTTAGTCTACCATTAAAGCCTTAGGCTTAATTAGCCACTCAATTTTGAATTGTAAGTTCAATTTCTATCTTTATTTGGGTGGTAAAGGTGACTCGAGTCCAAATTAGCTATGTTCTCCATAGGCCTTTTCTAAATGGACTTCCTTTTAGCCTTTTAAAATTTTTAGATCACCCTACAACTATAAATAAAGGCGGTGGCAGCCACATATGCAGTTTTTAGCTTATTTTCAATCTAAAACATGGTGACGCTCTCACTTATTGTTCTAATTAGAACTTATCAAGGCAATCACTTGTGGCGTTCAAAGATTTATCAACCTAAATCCCAAGGTTGTAACATCTTCCATCTCCTATACTAAGGTTCATGCTTTCTTAAGCAGTGGACCAAGGTTCTTTTCATCCATCTTATCAATTTAAACTTTCCTTGATTTTTCTTTCAATTTGTCGTGGGTTCCGGAGACATCCTTCTTGGGTTCACATCAAATATTCTTGTATAAAATGTAAGGCTCAAAGCATGTTAGGAATCAATTAAAGTTAAATATACACTGGAAATAAAACAAATAAAAAATAAGAACAATGCCAATTACTATCGGTCCTACTCCATGCCTACAATAATGAATTTCTCCGTTAACAAGGTGGTGAAATCTCGTAAAAATCAACTTTACTTTATTTTTCAAATAATAAAACAAATTAACCATAAGAGAAAAATAAAAAATCCAATACGAAAATAGAAAGAAGCTTTCAAGAGCTTAAGTACAGAAGTACGCAAGCTCGTTTCAAGTTGTTGAAAGCACTTAGAAACACGAAAACCAAGGCTATAGTATAAGAGTTCTCTTTCAAAGTTCCCTTGCACCCCTATTTATAGTCATAGACCAGTATCACACATATACTCTATTGAATCCAATTGACTCAAATATCCTCTAATCGACTGAAATGCTTCTCTAGTAGACTAAAATGCTTATAAGTTGGCACAATACCTCCAGTCAACTCAACTATATAATGTTAAATTGACTCAAATCTACATCAACCGACTCAATAGGATAAGTTCTCAACCTTATACACTAGTGGATAATATTTTCGGTCAGCTCCAATCTCTTTTAGTCAACCTAAATGGTAGTTGCTACGAACCTTATCCTTCCAATGAATCCTTATTAAATAAACTCCAGATTTTTCCAGTCGATTCAATTCAAACAGAGATCGCTTTATTTCTAGCAATCAACTATTCAATCGACTCAAACTACTTCACTATATTAAATTCTTGTCCAATCGAATCAAGTTGAAACGGAATACTTCAATACTCAAGAGGAACGTCTAAGATTGACTACCAAGTTAAATTGAAAGCCTAAGATCAACTACTAAGTTAACTTGACTATTCAGTTAATCAATTTGCTTAGAGATCATGAGTTAACTCAAGATTGAGCTCATTCGTTGATTATAGTCTAGAACACTTATTTACTTATCGAGTACAATCCTAAGTAAAATTTTATCTAAAACATCCAAGATTACTCAATCATAATGTCTCAAGACACTTGCATTCATCAACAGCATATGTTGTGATACTGATCAACCTCGGCGTTTTGAGCATCCTGTCAAAACGTATTGGTCTTCTGCATTTACATCTATTGATAGCTAATGAGGTTGTCTACCTACCAAGACCTTTTAAACTTCTGCATCTACCAACACCCCAACACCTATTGTTCTTTCTCCATCAACCAAAATATTATTGGAATTTCTGATTGCCCATTAGACTTCTTCATCTATTAAGACCACTTAGACTTTTTCCATCCAACGACATTTGATGAACTTCTCCATCTGCTAAGAACTACTCTTTTCTATCACTTAGATCTCCTTTACCCTACTTGAACTTCTCCAACCTTAACACCTGTTGTCACCACTACATTTACAATTTCTGCACTTGTACACTAGACAAACATAACAAACTAAGCTTAAAGTAGACCATTAACTGCATCAGAACATCCTTCTCTAACTGACTACTTGGGCCATAATTGCACTAACAATCTACCTTTATTCATCGTTATCTGCCGGATATCCATTCAAACTTAACCTGCTTCCAACCTTAACACGTGTTATCACTGCATAGGTGTAGTTGCCTTTTAAATTTTTACACCGACACTAGGCAAATATATCAAAATACCAAGCTAAGTCTACCTTAAACCTTTTCCGTTCATATCAAAATAACTTGGCCGGACTCGATCACTAGAGTGCATAGTTGCACCAACAATATTCCTTTTTGATGTTTGGCAAACTCTTGAAGTAATAGAATGGTCCCTTTATTTTCTTTCCTGATTTCTTGCTCATTTGGGGTGAACAAAAAGAATTCCCCTTTAACCATTTTTGGGGTATTAATTTAAATTTTACTTTTGCTCCCCTTTGACACATATCAAAAATAACAATTTAGAATATGAGAACAAATTTCTATTACATGAAATAAAATAAGTACATTAATTAAAAAAAATTAAGAGAGGAAAAATATTTTAAAAATTCAATATGAAACATTGTTTTTATATTTTTTCGTAATGTCAATCAACCATTTAATTGACTGCTTCAGTCGTTCAGTCAACTGATTGTAACAAGGGGAATCGATCAGAAAAAAATAATTTTTAATAAAAACATATTTTTTTAAAATGATACTATGTTGAAAAGGCTTTAAAATAGTCATTTAAAATTAATGTAATAAGTAATCAGGAATTAAGAATTCAAGGTTTGTCATATCAATTAATTTCTAACAATGCAATTTCAACATAAGTGATCTCATAGGATGAACAAAATCTAGAAAATATATAAACTAACCATTTTTCTTAAACTAGTTGACGCACCCACCAACCATCTCAGAGATCCAAATCCTTTAGTCTCAATCTAATTCACTAGATATCCACTAGTTATAACTCTTTGTTAGGTCCTTTAGCCAAAATATCATCAAACCATATATGTATCTTTCCCTTGAGCTATAGTCTACCCTTAAACTATGGTATACTTTCTCACCCATAATTTGGTATATCTCTCTTAAATGCTTCAAAATCTCATAAATCGAGATACCAATGTACTAATAAACCATCAATCTTAATATAGTTAAACATATCAAATATCGAAAATCTTAATTTTTCTTTCAGTTTCAATCAACTCAACTTCTTATTCAGTCGACTAACCAGCCAATAAGATTTGCTCAAAGATCTCGCCTTATCTCAAGAGCTCATTTGTCAGTTCCTTGGTCAGGTACACGTACAAGATAAAATTCAACTTTAAAAACTAAGATAATAGTCGCTTGTAATATCCCAAGACTCACTTGTCTTCCCCAATGATATTTGGCATGCTTCTGATCAACCTCACCTTTCAAGCATCCTACCAGCACCTATTGGTCTTGGTATCTACAAAACCTCTTAGACTTCTATCAATATCTATTAAGCTTCTCCATCTACCAAGACCTTTTAGATTTCTGCATCTACCTACTCACCAACACATATTAGTCTTTCTCCAACTACCATGGAGCATTTGGACTTTTCTATCTGACAACATGTTGTACTTCATTATTAAAACCTGTTAAACAAACATTTCCATATAATAAACATTTATTGGACTTCCTTATCTACCAAGACCTCTTAATAACAATTTAAGTCTAACTTAAAATTTTTGTCAACCACATCACAACCAAGGTTTAAAATATCGACCCGTGCCGAGGTTTCGGTCCTATACCGGAACGATACGGTTTCGGTATCGTATCGTGCCGTGCCGGTACGGTTTCGGTAATTTTTTATTTATAGATAATAATTATGAGATAAATATGTTTATTGTGTATAATTTAAAAATAAATCATATATTAATTTTATATAAGTTCTCAATTATTGAATAACTTAATATCGTTATAAAAATTAAATATAATTTTCTTTAAAGAAAATTAATCTATCAATAACTCGAATTAAACCTTACCAAGTTACTAATACCAAAACTTTATATGTTCTGGAAAAAATGCTAAAAGTAAAAAGTTTAATATCGTAATATTTATGAATTCAAATTTCAAATTTATTATAAGATAAAAAATATTATCTATAATAAATATATAAATTAACATAGAATAGAATCCTACTTTACATATAATAATTATATAAATTATTTATTTGTTCATTTAATGAATTATTAATTTAAATAATATATATTTAAAATGATAAAAATATCAGAATATTAATTAAATAATAAAACAAAAATATATATAAAATAATAAAAAATATATCAAAATATAAATATGATTTTTTTTTAAAATTTTTTAGGTTTTTTTAGATTTTTAAATTTTTTTAGAATTTTTAAATAATATTTGAAACATTAAAAATAATTTTCAGAAAATTAATTATTAAAATTTATTTAATTTTAAATATATTTTAAAATATTTTATTGAGATAAAATATTTCACACTCGCTAGCCGGAGCCCTAGCGCGCGAGCGAAGCTCGGGCGAAGCGCAGGCGGAGGCTGCGTGTGCGGCCGACAATGCAGGCGCCGTCCGGCGGTGCTTCCGGCGGCGCCAGAGGAGTCCGACGACTCTTCCGGCAGCGCCGGAGGAGTATCACGACGCCCCCGGCGGCACAGGTGACGCGACGACGGCCACGCGCGTGGCGTTTCTTTGCGTTTTTTCGCGTTTTTTCCTCCGGCGCTGAACTCCGTTGCCGCCTCCACCCATCGCCGCGTGCCGCACTGTGCCGGTTTCGGATCTCCAGCGGAACGGTACATATCGCCCCGTGCCGGACGGCACGGGACGAAACTTTAAACTATGATCACAACAATCTAATCGAATTCAACCATTTAGGTTATGATTACCTATAATGAAAAAGAGTAATGATTGGGACAGTGAATTTGGGACAGTAAATGGGATAGTGAATGACGTGCAATTATTGTGTACACGTCTGATCGCCGATCGGACACCACCGATGGTCTCTGATTATCGTCCTGAATCAAACTATACCTTCAGAGGACGGTGAACTCGTCAGGATCGCCGACAACGGTGAACCTATCGAAATCGACAGTCAATGATGCGAGATCACAATTGCGGCGATCCCCGACGGGTTCACCGTGCCCCCCAGGGTATAGTTTGGTTCGGGGCGGCGGCCGAAGGCCACCGGTAGTGTCCGATCGATGATCGGACGTGTACACAATAATTACCACGTCATTCACTGTCCCATTCACTGTCCCAAATTCATTGTCCCTATCATCACTCAATGAAAAATTAGTTTATCCTGCACTAAGAAATTGGTGTCTTATTCATGATCATGAACTTGTAATTTTTAAGATTTATTCATTTTTCAATATCTTTTATTATCTCATTTATTATACAAGCTTTTTTTCTTGCTAATTTATATCCACAAATCCTTCTAATCCAATATGACAGTTTTCAAGCTTAGGGATCAATATTGACATCCTTCTAATAATTAAGGAATTTATTTGATTTGATTTATTCAAATAGTTCGAATGAACATCAATTTTAATTTTGTTACAACATAAATTGCATATAGGGATCATATAAATCATATCACATTTTGTCCTATGATATTTCGTTCTACCACCTCATCAGGAGCCACGTCCTGTATATTGGAGCCAACCACACATGAGGATCACCAGAGCTATATATCATGTAATCACTTGTGGTAAACATCTAGGACTTTCTAAATGAGAAAACTATTAACTATATACCAATAAATAGTAAGGAAATACAATAGAGAATAGACAAGTAGAAACTTAAATGAGGATGATAAATAGTTGCATATATTAGTGTGATAATCAAGAGACAAGGAACAACTATTTGTAAGGGAAACTTCTTGAAAAAAAACAAGCCTCGATTTATGCTCCACTAAGAAATCATCGTATATTGATGATCCTGTAATTTTTTACAGTTTAGTATTTATTTTCTTAATATTAGTTTAAAGAACATTTCATGAAAAATAAGAAACATCATTCTTTGGATTCATTAAACAATCTCTATTTGATATCTGTTTCCATTTTTCATTTTTCCCCACTATTGGCAATCAGCAGATCCTACTGATGTGATTAGATTCACACAATACCTAGAATTCTGAAACATCCAAAACCAATGTTGATAACAATTAATGGCAACCTTGCTCAATAATAGTCGAGGATTTTATTTGATTTGGTTCAACACTGTTTGAGCAGACAAGAACAGTCTGTTTTTCTTTTGGATGTCTGCATATGTAGCAACAGAAACTGCAAAAATGACAACATAGACTACATATGCTACATATACATTGTCTGATCTTGCATATTGAAGCCAACTTCAGATGGTGATTGCATAAGCTTTATGTGACGTAGTTGCCTATGTAAATGGCTCCATTCAAAACCATGAAGAAAAGTTTTAATATCTATCAACAAATATATTGATTTTAAAAAATACTCTTGGCCAAATAATTATTCTTCAGATCAAAAATATTAACACAGAAGATAGAAGAGAACTACATCTAACTAAAATCGACTCAAGAGAAATATAAAAGGCAAATAGAATCTCAAAAGAGCATTAATAATAATTACTGTGTATCAGCATGACAATCAAATAGATAGTGAATAACTGTAATGGAACATTTTGAAAAATCAAACCTCATTTAACGAGTGACAAAGAGCCTCCTCCCCCAACGAAGCATATATAGTAACAACTGTAATATTCTGCCTAAAGCAAGCCTGTTTAATATAAAATTCAACTATATTAGGATTGCTGATGGATGACTCTAAGAAGAAAATGACCAGAGAAATAGATTCTCTTGTCATATTTAAATTTTACAAGTAACATTAGTATGGATAAAAATATCATAACTATTCATGTATTGGAGCATGAATAGTAAAGTTGCGCCTTGTGACCTAAAAGGTCATGGGTTCGAATCCTGGAAACCTCTTACAAAGTAGGGTAAGGCTGCGTACAATAGACCCTTCCCTGGACCCTGCATGGGGAGCTTCATGCACCAGGTTACCCTTTTTTTATTCGTGTATTGGAGCATGAATCAGAAATTTAAAACCTAAGTGTGTTTGCATTAAATGAGCATGTTAATCACTACCTAAACTTATTAGCTTCAGTTTCACTATTTGTTATATTGGTATATTACAAATTGATGTATATTCCTATAATCTATGTAGTCCAAAATGATCCCTCCATTTAGTCAAAAAGTAATCTTTTAAGGCACTACTGGCAAAGAGGGAAGATGACAAAAATGTACATGAGTGTTGGAGTTGCATAATTTTGTGTCTCACCCCTCCTTTCCCTTCTCCCCCCCCCCCCCCCCCCCCAAAAAAAAATAAAAAAAAAAAAAAACAAAAATAAAAAGGGGGGAAATTACCTGTAAGGAAATAAACCATTCAGCTCGTGTATCAGCAAATATTGCAACACGCTCATTCTTTATGTGGCCAAGTTGGATCATACCAGATGCAAAACTGCAAACAGTTTTGAAAGCTTGAGCATAACTGATCCATTCATAGTTTCCAAGATGAAGTTTCTCAAAGGATCTCCCATCCTGGTTCACTTCCATTTCACGTGCCACAAGCTTCCGAGATCCAAGTAGAGGCTTGTACGAAAATCGTTTACATGATTGCTCAAAAAGATCAGCCAGTGTTGAGACCCCTTCCCAAAATGACTCCAATGGAGATGTGAAACGGTGGTTGCGAACTGCATATCCAGGCTCACCACCAACAACAGCTGGCAACCCTCGCTTTTTTTCACTAGTTGGTCTTCGAAATACAAGTGAAGCTATAAGTGGAACCAAGATGCCAACAATATATGGGTTCATCTTTCAATATAAGCAATTATTATGTTGTTCAATCCTCAAGATCTTTTAAGTTTTTTTGTAAGGATTTGATGATACCACTAAATCTGCAAAAAAAAATAAAAGTAACAAATAAATAAAATAAAATGGCAATTCTAACTGCAAAAAAAGGGAAGTTAAAATTTTTATCCTTTAAAAACAAGAAAATTCATATTTGTCATCATAAAAGTTGAACTTTCATAGGTCCTTGTGAGTATTTCAAATTTTCACATGTATAAAATGAAAATGTTATATATTAAAATCATTATAAATTGAATAAATAACAATCTTGGATATATAATCTGCACATAGCTGATGAAGTTTATCATGCTTATCTTCGTATCAAGCATATTTTACTTTTAAATTGAAACCGTAAGTACAAATGGTTTGGACAAACACCTAAATTGCATGTTGTATGTTCTTGAACCTTGTAAGGATATTTATGTTCAAAAATCAATAACTTGGATATTTATGAAACCAAAAGAAACAGAGGATACAGCACTGTAATGGGACTTACAAGATGATGATAATAAAGGGTATTAAATGCTTATCCATTTGTGTTCTATGTACGCTAATTATAAGGATATTAATTGTGGTCTGCACGATGCAGTAGTCAACAAATTTTTGTCACGAGTTCGCAGACAAGAAGCATCAAAGGTGAGAAAAGAAAAACAAGAAGCACTCGATTCTCAACCAGATTGTTTAACCTCTTCCGGTTTGTATGACGAGCAACAAAGGAAATCTATGGTATGAGTTTAGACGAAACCAAGTTGGTTTTTCCCACCGTCGCAATATCCGACCAGATCAAGCAAGACAGTGAACGACTTAAACAATAGCGCAAAGAAAATAAGAGCCGATCTTTCGAAGCAGAAAGCGGATCAAGCATGGCAGTACTAGTTGAGTCAAGTAGAGCGTACCTAAAAGGGTGTGATTGGCTTACTCTTCTGTGAAGCGGTGGCCACGAACAGCCGAGAGAATGAAAACCTAGACGGGATGGGTAGGATAGGAGCGTTTATAGAAGAGGAGGATAGCGGGCGGAGGGACCGAGGAGCGACGAGGTTGGGATCTCAGTCAGCTTGAGCTAGGGAGTCAGAGTCGGAGTCGGAGTCGGAGGGTGTCGACGC
Source organism: Boesenbergia rotunda (assembly GCA_024364735.1). Taxonomy (NCBI): domain Eukaryota; kingdom Viridiplantae; phylum Streptophyta; class Magnoliopsida; order Zingiberales; family Zingiberaceae; genus Boesenbergia; species Boesenbergia rotunda. The sequence goes on along the minus strand of JAGFNQ010001666.1, from coordinate 1,002,112 downwards.
CCTTTTGCGAATTGGCTCCGCGACAATCGGAGCCCCAAAATATATTTTAGGATGATCATTTTTCAAAATACGTTAAAATGTCGATTTTTTCTGCAAAAATGCATTCCGAAAGATGTTTTTCTGACGTGGAATCAGTTTGCTGTAGACGTATTAATAAAATATTTTTTAGAGAAATTAATATTTATATGAATGCCTAGAAAGTTTGAATTGATTCAAACCATCTGCTTTTACCCCACAAATTAATTTGAATATTAATTACAGAGGCTTTTTTTATAAAAATGATGAATTTTTAATTAATGTTTCAACTTAAAGTAGTTAAAATCATTGACTTTTGATATTGTAAGTTGATTTGAAAAATGATTTATCATATTAAAATTAACAGAGAGATTTGGCATAAGATTCTTATAACATGATTTATAAATTTATTTATCATGGATAAGCTTACACGCTCTGTCACAAAGTAAACACTCCTATAAGACTGCTTCTTTCCCTATACGAATGAGGCGTCCCTATGTAGTTCCTTTCTCAAACCCCAAATCAATTTTGATATACTAAGTTCCCCATATTGTAAGTGTATACCAACTATGGGGCATTCAAATGGAATTCTCTCATGACTCCACTAACCTTAATGAATGTTAGTAACTTCATCTCATGAGCAACTACATCTCATGACTTTACTAACACAAATAAACATTAGTAACTACATTTCATGAGTAACTTTATCTTATGACTCCACTAACATAAGTGAATGTTAATAATTTCCTTGATAGAATGACTGTCCATATTATTATTTTCTCCTATAAATTCATACTTTTGTGTGACGTATGTGAGGGAAAAAGAAAAGAACTAAGAAAGAAGAGAGTTGTAATCTCTATCTTGTTAAGAAGAACAAAAGAAGACTATCGTCATACATCACCAGATTAAGGGTTGAGGCGTTATGACATAACATTGATAGTTCGAGATACATGACTATCATCTCAGCTTCGAGTAGTCCGTGATTAGAGTTCACAACAATTCCGAAGATTTACAATATAAGAGATTTGTGTATCACCAACTAAGGTATAAATTTAATTTTCACAAAGTAGAAGTAAATTATGTGTTTTACTTTTCTCGTTCCAACAAACTCAGTTCTCTAAGTTCTTCGTGCGACTCCGTTGTGGGAGTATGAGAGCTCCACGAGAATAAAAAAAAAGTCTTTTTGTTCTCATTGAACTTTCCCTAAGCCCCTTTAAGGGGTTTTCTTGGAAAAAAGAAAGGGGAGGAAGCATGACATTCCTCTCTTAGGCTATTAATGTCATCGTCGCCATGTTCTCTGTCGGCGTCACCACCCGGTAGTCGAATGCCAACACCTGGACTCCTCCCAACGTCGACTTCCCTTTCCGGACCAACATCACTCTCGTGATTAGCGTATTCTCCTCATCCATGCCAGTTCTGCCACACTAACTTAGCCACTATCGATGCTGACGCGTCCTCCGAGCTATTTGACGTTGACGCCTCTGGGCATGATCGCTTCCTTGTCACCGGGTTGTATCATTCCTCTAGCATTGGCAAGATAGTCATTGAAGCCCTCACATTCTTCCACTTCTCTACTCTACACGAGGTAAGGTCGATCTCGAGCGTGTCGTCTGCCTCTCTAAGTTTGTCGATGCGGAGTTGCTCCACTTGCTGCCCAAGTGCTAACATGCCCTCCACCTCACCTATGTTGACTAGTGGCTTGCGTCCCACTCCAGTTGCCCCTCTATCATGCCAAGATCAAAGCAGAGGATGCCACCCTATTCAAGTACTCCACTAGCACTCCATTCGGCCCTATCGATCCCAATCTAGTGCTCCTCTCAATTTCGCTAACCTAGCACTCCGCTCAGCAGCACTATTGACCAGACACCCATCTCCTCTCCACTCGCCCTTGCCAACCAGACACCCAACTCATCTCCGATTGACTCGGTTGTTTGGATGTTTCGACTCACCTTCACTCTAATCCGACGCGCCTTCACAAGTCAAACCTTCGACCCATTCATCTCAGTTGGTCAATGGCACATGGGTTGTTAGAACATGTGAAGTAGATGGGTTAACAAGCGTGATCTCGTGCAATCTAATACATTACAGAATATTGGCGACATGACCTCCTAATACAAGCATCTCAACAATTAATACCTAGAGAGATGTGCTATACTTTTCTCCTACACCAATGATACGTATAAAAAGATCCGCTCCTACTAACAAAGGTATGCATTTATTCATCTATGCAAATGCATTAGCCGGGGCACCCCCACAATCCATTCTAAACTCCTTTCGTTCTTCTATTCCTCGCAAACTCTCTAGACTATTCAACCTTCCCTGCAATGCTCAGTGAATCCTTCTTCAACTCCACAGTCAAGTCTGGTGGCCCCACCTCTCTCCAGCTCACAACAACCTAGTCAACATCAAAGATAGCTCACTAGTAGCTTATCCTCAGGCAATCTTAGGCAGGAACAGACTTAATTTCTCTAGTTTTCCCAATAGCTCAATTTTCAAAATCCCCAGTATGCCAAGATGTTGAATTCCCAAGCTATATCAAATCTCTATAGCATTTACCTTGGGATGTTTTCAAGCTTTATACTCAACTCAATTCCTCAATTCTCTGCTTAATAATAGGTCTAAGTGTTGGTGCAAGTTGCATCAATGATGTTCTCCTTTAAGTGTTTTAATGTTTGACAATTTACTTAAGTCAATGATACAGTGACCAGACAAAGGGGAGTTGGGAGATAAGTAACCAAAGTGAAGAAAAGTCCTAGTTAACCTAGGCACTAAGTCCTGATCGAGGTTTGGGCACTAAGTCCTGGCAAGGGCTGGGCACCGAAGACTTGCTCGAAAGGTGGGCACTAAGTCCTGGTCGGGGACTGGGCAAGAAGACCTGGCCGAGGGTTGGGCACCGAAGACCTAGTTCGGGGAATTGGGCACGAAGACCTGGCCGAGGGTTGGGCACCGAAGTCCTGGACTTAGGGTTTGGGCATGAAGTCTTGGTCCGAGGGACTGAGCAACTTAGCTGAGCGATGACTAAGGACAGGAGTAGAGACAGGTCAGGGTTTGGGCGTCTCGAGGTCCGGAAGTATCGGAAGCTAACCAAAAGTCCACCCGAAGGACTGGGTGGCAACCGTCTCCTGAAAGGAGTAGGTGAAAGGCGCGTTCTCGGGGGTGGAAACTTGCGCCGGTTCGACCTAGGGTTTCGTGCAAATTCGAAGTCCGAACCAAGTCCTTAAAGTTAAGGATGTGTGTATATTTGCATTGTATGTGTGTATCTTGCAGGTACCAAGATTGGAAGATAAAGCAGGCAAAAAATTGGGTTGGAGGCTTTGAAGCCAGGCGCCCCCATCAATGGGGGCGCCCCCATGCATCCAGGCGCCCCCATTGATGGGGGCGCCCAAGCCAAAGACTAAAAAGCAGTTTAAAGTGAAGAAGGCAGAATAGGCTTCAAGCGGGGCGCCCGGGAGGTCCGGGGCGCCAGGGAGGTCCAGGGCGCCCGAGTTCAAAGTTGTTTTGCTGCTGCGAGTTCGAAGCAGGAGATTAGCTTTGACTGGGTTCAAGCTAGGCGCCCAAGAGGTCCGGGGCGCCCTGGTCAGAAGTTTTATCAGCCGCGGCGAGGTCGGCGCGGGGATAAGATTTGACCGGGTGTATAGGGGCGCCCCCGACGTCCAGGGCGCCCTCAGGAGCACTATATAAGAGGCTTCGACCCCTCTGCTTCAAACACAACTGTTGAAAGCGATTCTGAGCATTCTGACCGATGACAACACGCTAAAGACGAGGCTGTACGACCAGGAGGCTCCAGGAGGAAGTGTGCGGCATTTCGGAGGTCCAGATCGGCCGAGTTTCAAACTCTAGTTGTTCGGTTTGCATTTAGTATTCTGTACTTACTGTCACGCCCCGGGACCTAGGAGCCGTTGATCCAATAGAAAATCAGACAACACCTCCCCTGTCCGGCGGACAATTTACACATACACATAACCTATATATCATCACCACGCAGTTTAATTGGCCTCAAGCCTCAAAATATATATAGACACTAAGAAAACCATAACAATAAAACATAACAAATCATACCTGACTGCGGACCGGTCTGACTTACGACAAATCAACAAATACATAAACCCCTTAGGGCACACTACAACACTCACAAGACATATATAAAGTCCTAAAAGAAATATGAAATAAATACATCGCCAAGTACAAAAACAAAACCCTGTTGTCGCAATGGGTAGGGACTGGCTGCTGGGCTCTTCTGGCAACTCCAAGTATTTCAGCCTGAAAATAAAAATATATGGCAACGGTGTGAGTCCATAAACTCAGCGAATACCCAGCAGATGTGCATAGTACGTTATAATAACGATAAGGATCTACGCTGATACAGTCTCATAGGAATAATGGACAAGGGTATATGCTAAAGACACTGAATAAAGGTACATACCAGAATCCATCTATCCTGCAGAGGGTGAAATATAATCCCTATGGAACAAGTACAACATATAATCCAAGGTAAACAAGTCTCCAGTATATGCATGTCAATCAAGTGCAGAAATCAAATGCAGCAAACAATGCACGATGCAAAATATGCAGATGGTGCAATGACATATGTCACCCCTGACGCCAATCAGGTCATCGTCCACCTGTCATAAATGAACGTCTGAAAGGGTAGAGCTATGACAACTGTACGCACCCTGCTATCACTGCTCCTGAGTGACCGAGTGGACAGGATGCTGGCGGAGGTCTCTCTCCTACCCCAAGCAATGGGGGAGTCTAGCTCTCATCTTCTCGTGTCTCAGGACGAGAAGGGATCCCTGGCTGCTACCACGCCCGAAACCACCCTCTAAATCATGGCCGATCGGAGCAATACAGGACAAATGCACACACTCTATGGTAGCCACTACCCCTGAGTGGATGTGTGTGCATATCCTTATGTAACTAACGATGGGCTCAGACTACATAGGAGCCGATGATCGTCAGCATGCAATAATGCAAGGATGGTGCATGATCCAACACATATAACACCCACCAAGTCCTCAACAAACACCTCAGTGTGCTAGGTATAGGTCTGAATCTTATATCATGGGTTACAAATAACCTACTAGGTGTACTGAAAAAGTAACCAGTGATCTATCAATGTCAAAATGCAAGAGGGGACATATCTCTACATCTATGCACATATAAATATATACATGACAACTATTGAGACTGTATGAATCTAAACGGGAGATAACATCAAGGATAAACAGCATGTATCCAATACAGGTATACTAAGGCAGACATAGCATATAAACTTACTGTTATCTATAACAAACCATGCATAGCAATATGACAATATCAACAAGATAAGTCAAAGGGTACTCGCCTCCAAAGAGGTGCTCGTATCAGAATAAGAACTCCCCGTCCAATACTCCGCAACCAAAAGTCCAAATCAATGCCCTGTATCAAAAGATATAGTTTAGCTATCATACTAACTGATACTAACCAATTTAAGTACTCAGTCGTATTAGGATTAACCCAACTATCTCAATTAGGTTTACTTCCACAAAGCTAAACTCAAACCTAACCACACCATGACAAATTCTTGGAACCTGTCATAGAACATCCCATTTACCCAAGACAAACCTCTATAACCAACATCTCAATTCACCTATCAATTCATGCAAGATCTGATCAAGGCTTAATCATTAAGCTCATGACACAATTAGCTAAACCTAACAAAACAGAGTATCCAACAGCTTATCAAGCTCTAAAACAAAAACCAATCCAAAAGGAAACTCATGGTTGTGCCACAGGGAATCGAACATAACAACTCAAAGAAAACCCAACTAACCAGATTAGTAAATCCATTTAAAACAGGACAACTTCAAATCTCTATAACTAAATCTAACTCTAACTCCTCCAAGTTAACTGGAATCAATTTGATCCAAAACAAACATTAAACAGACCCCAAAATAATACAAACTAAAACACATTGATCCCCCAGGACAAAGCCTCTCTGCAACACCAATTCAACAGAATAACAATCCCACCATAGCATCACAGCTCAAGAACTGATCTAGGTCCCAGCCATACATTCCTTACAACATTCCAATATAACATCAAACTACCAGAGATTTAACCAAATCACAGTATCACAACAAACTTACCTCTCAATGCTCACGCATAGGACATCGCCTCTCTAGCTTTGACTCTAGCAACCCATTCTGATCAAATCAGAAACAAAAACCAAAGTTCACACAGAATACTCTACAGAGCTTCCAAATTCAAACATAAGGCTACGCATAGAATTCCATCCCAAATCCAATTCATCCATGAAATGTATCTAAACCTTACCTCATATGACCGGCGCTGTTCTATGTAGATCTCGGCTCGCTTCCCTCCTCTGCTGCAAGGGGAAAACTCAATAGGCACCGATTCCTTGCTGGAACCCAGGCTGCAGTCCCAGATCAATACAAAACAAACAAATCCTTACCTGCACTGTGTCGGTGAGATCACCCCGTTCAGATCCAGATCTGGCAACACATAGCCTCAGGTGAAATACCTCTTCTCCGGCCAACCCCCCCAATCCTTACCTCAGTTGGTCACCGACGATGCTCCGGCTTAAATCAGGGCTCGCGGACGAGGAGAAGAAAAACCGAGGAGGGAGGGCGGCACGCCTGCGCTAGGGCACGCGCGAAGGGGAGGAAGGGAAGAAGTCGATCGGTGGTGGTTGCGGCTTCGCGAGCGGAGGAGAAGAGGGGTCGGCGCATCTGTGGCTTCGCAAGGAGAGGAAGGGAACGACGGCTATGGGTTTTGGCTGCGGCGAGTGGCTAGGGCAGGCGTCGGGTGGCTGCGGCCTTCGAAACCCAGTCCAAGGACTTAGTATAAGGGGGGTCTTTTTGCAGAAAAGCCCCTCATCTTTTTCTTTTCATTTCACACTAAACCCTTAGGGTAGGGATTTTAACCATTGAACCCTCTTATTTAATATAATTCATCTCAATAAAACTTTAAGGATAAGTTAATTACCTTCTCGTAATTTAAGAGTTTACCCGAAACCCTTGATAAGTTTTATGTTTTTACAATAAAGCCCCTTGGGCTCCTCCCATAGGGCCGGAAACCCTAGACCCTATCCGGAAAAATCCCGAAAAATTTTCTGGTCCGGATTTTCGAATTCCCGTATTTTACACTTACTTTGTTATACTTTTTTTATTGTACTTCTACACTGTAAGACGGGTTTTCTCCGCCTCCGAAAATTCCGGAAAGGAGACCAATAGTGGACTCACGCCGAGTACATAGGCCTTGGACGTACTGACCCTGGGGGGTTGGGAACCAAGTAAATAAATCCCGCTGTGTCCCTGTCTTGCTTTTATTTTTATTTACTTTTCCGCTGTGCTACTAACACTCTAAGTCTAGAACGATCCAAGTTTTCTACGAAGTTTCCGCGAGAGATTTTCACGGTCGATATTCACCCCCTATCGACGGCACCGGTCCTACAAGTGGTATCAGAGCTAGGCCGCTCTTCACCGGACTAACCGCCGACGGAGCAACGACGCCAGGAGTTGAGGGGGAGTCCAGGGGTGAATCAGGTATAATTTTTTTAATGTCCATTTTTAAGTTTCATATTATTTGTTTCACGTGCAGGGAGAGATGACACTATAAAAATCAGTGCCCTACTCGTAAGACTCGGCCTACACCACCGACGGCAAAGGGGGCACCAGCGCCAGGAGTCCGGAAAAATAAGGATCACGTACAATGCTTCAAGTGCGGAAAATACGGACACTACAAGAACAAATGTCCGACAAAGGTATGTAAAATTTACGTTCCGAAAAGTTTCACAATTCCGGCACTGTCTCATGATAATTTAGTTAATTTTTCTGATAAATTAGATTTACTGAATAGTAAAATTAATATTTTGCATGTCAAATTAGAAAGTGCAGATATGACTAAAATATCAGAAATTAATTATTTAATTCAGAACATTAATTCAGTAATCTCTAGAATAAATTATCATAACTTTAATTCTGATAATTTTAAACTTAATTCTGATAATTTTGATTCGGATAAATTTAATCCTAAGGATAAATCCGAATTCAAATTTGAAAATCCTAAGGATAAATCCGAATTCACATTTGAAAATCCTAAGGATAATTCTAAATTTGAAAATTCTTTAGATAATTATAAATTCAAACTTGAAAATCCATTGTATAACACTGAATTCGAATTTGAAAATTCTAAAGATAACTCTGAAGTTAGTGAAGTTAATTCTGAAGACAATCCTGAAATTATTTTTGAGGATAAAAATGATTTTATTAAAACTCTTGAGGATAATGAAGATGAAATTCTCCTAGATAATAACCTAGTTATAGATAATCTTGAAAATTATTACAAAACTATAACTAGTAGCCCAAATTACTCCTCCTACTTTGAGGATACTAAAAGATGTAATTTTGAGGATGAGGAGGATATGAAATTATCTAAGATAAAGGTCATAGTAAATAAAGTTTACAAAGGTTCAAATAAATCTGAATTATTAGAAAAACTTGAAAAGATAGATAAAGATGAAGAAGAAATTTTCAAAATAATGAAAATGATGAACTTAAACCCATAACTATTAATTAATCATTTCAACCTTAATTATTTAAATCTTAATTAAATCAATTAAATTCAATTAAATCTCAATTAAATTCAATTAAATCTTAATTAAGTCAATTAAATTCAATTAAATCAATTAAGTCAATTAAATTCAATTAAATATTAATTAACTCAATTAAATTCAATTAAATCTTAATTAACTCAATTAAATTCAATTAAATCTTAATTAAATAAATTAAATCTTAATTAACTCAATTAAATTCAATTAAATCTTAATTAAATAAATTAAATCTTAATTAAGTCAATTAAATCTTAATTAATTCGAACTTAAATTAATTCAAATTAATCTTAATTAATTCGAACTTAAATTAATTCAAATTAATATTAATTAATTCGAACTTAAAATTAATTCAATTAAATCTAAATTAATTCAAACTTAAATTAATTCAATTAAATCTCAGTTAATTAATTTCTAATTAATTCAACTTCAATTAATTCTTAATCCAACCAAATATTAAATAACTTAAACTCGAACTAAACTAAAATCTTACCCAAACCGCAATAATTAATTTATAAAATTAAATATGTCAAAGTGGGTTGACATATTCGCGGGTTCACACGACATGTATCAAATCGGAAATTTGATACATCTCTAGAAACTTAATTAAAATGCTTTGGACTTGTTTGACTCATGCATAATTGTCATGTCATGCATTTGCTAATTCTTTTAAATATATGTCATGTCATTCATATTTAAATTTTATGCATAACTTAGAACGGCTATAGGAAAAAGAATAATTGAAACTTGACCAACCTAGTATTGGGTGGAGGTGAGATGATAGTACGTTAGGGAAGCGATCTTGGCGGAACTAGCCGAAGCTACCAATCCAAGACCCAAACTAGTTAGACCAAAATCTTTCAAGGAGTAACTTGAAAATGGATTTTCAATAAAAGGTTTTGTCAAGGAAAGGGTTGATGATCCAATAAGGCTACGGCCAAAGAAGACCTAGTGCCTCGCTAAGACCTGGAAGCTGATTATTGAAAACCAAATTCACTTTACTATTGTCAGATTTGAATCTAACACAAGCTTCAATTAAATCTTAGATTTAATAATAAATTAAGAAAAATGATTCAAACATCTCACAATGCACCCATAAGGCAACCATGCTTGCTGTATTGAGACATCTAGAATGGGTGAGATGTTAAGGACTAATAAATTGATAAGCATGTTTCAAAATTGTTTTTCAAAATTGCTAGAATATTTTTCTAAAAATATATTTTCAAAATAGTGCTTCAACATAATAATGTTTGTATGGAATTCATGTTTGTCTGATTGATTATATATGATATGTTTTCAGAAATTATATCATTTTAAAAAATTGTTTGACTCACACAATTAGACACAAGCCTCTTAGGACAACACTAAAGTTCCTTAAGGCACTTAGATAGAGTCAAACGATGTTGGGTACAAGGGGAGTGTTTTCACTCTTTTAATTTTTTTTAAAAGACTTTTCGAAAACTGCACCTTAATTTCTATCACATAGGTTTTCAAAAAGGTTTATACGTTAAAAATTATCTTCTTTCCAAATTGTGGTTTCAAAATCTATCTTCCTGAAAATTGGTGTTCATTTGATTTTGATAAACCCTAAAGACACAGAGGAAGGTCCACTTCATGATCTAAAAGGACTCCTAGGCAAGGTTCGTAGAATCGCGATCCTACACAGGATCGATTTGGGGTCAAGATCGGATCGGTCAGGATCGGATCGTAAAATCGTACGATCCTATCAAAAACCCTTAAAATGAAAAAATATACAATTTTTATTAACACTATAATGAAAATAATCACGTTTAACTTCAATAATATTCTATTTATTACAAGATGATCCAATTTAATTGTCAACCTATTAGATAATAGACATCTAAAGACTTATCATTTTAGAAAAAAGATATAACATAATATTATTAATCAAAAACTAACTAAAAAATAATTAAATAGATATTTAAATAATCTTAAAACATTAACACTAACGATGTAAAAGATAAAAAAAATAATAAAAAAGATTAATAATCTTCTAGGCCTCTGAAAAGGCTTTAAACAATATTTTTTGGGATTCAATCTTAAAACTAACTTGTAGATCTTTGAACGAGTTTCAATTTGATATATTATAGGTCACGTGGTTCAATCCGAGTCAAAAGTTATGACCTCTTAAAGCTTTCATCGATCCTATTCCGATTCTGTTCCGATCCTGTCCGATCCTATACGATCCTGTCCGATTCTGTCTGATCCTACCGATCCTGCTGCGATCCTGCTACAAAAAACGATTCTGCGCGATTCTGGATCGTTTTCTACCGTAGGATCGTAGGATCGTACGATCCTACGATCCAGGATCGCGATTCTGCAAACTATGCTCCTAGGATGTGTCAGATTTAGGGGGAGTCTGAGTCAAACGTCTGACAAGTTTTAAATTATTTATGTTAAAAATTATTAAATTATTCTTTTGGTCTGAATCAAACCTTAAGACTCAGAGGAAGAATACTTATGGTCAACAAGCTTCCCAGGACTGAGTCAAGTTTAGGGAGAGGTCAAATTAAAAGAATTATTTAATAACATGTTTTCATATCTTCAAAATCTTGCTAAAAATCTAAGTCTTTCAAAATACTATTATTTTATTTTTCAGAATTTATGTGACATATGAAGTTATTTTTGAAATAATATTTACTTGGGTTGGAGAATTTCCAGGACACTTAGGAAATGTCCTTGTAGTCAACAAGGTTTCCTAGGATGGTGTCAGACTGGAAGATAAACCTAGTCAAGTAAAATATTATGTTTTCAAAAGTACTTATATTTTTTCAAAGCCTAATCTTTTTCAAAAAGTACTTAGTTTCTCAAAAATTCAATATATTTTTCATAAGTACTTGTATTTTTCAAAATATCATTTTTCAAAGCTCATAACATTCTTTCAAAAGTACTGGCTTTTCTCAAAAAAAATTACTTGTAGTTTTCAAAAACTCAATATATCTCAAAAGCACTTGCATTCTTGAAATCTCTTTTCTAAATTCCTTAAAGAAAATTTTCTCAGATCAAACATTTTTCTTACAATACAAAATAATTTTCAGAATTGCACAATACTTTTTCAAAATGAATCTGTTCTGGAAATTTAAGTACTTAGTATTACTATGCTTTCAAAATTTTATACTATGTATTTTCAAAATGTTGTCATTGTTGGTGCAAAAATTCTTGATTTTCTTTTGATGTATGACAAAGGGGGAGAGATGTGCCTTAAGTTAGAAATAAATGTTTTTTATAAATGAAAGTTAGAATTTTTCATTTATTTTTCCTAGAGGATCAAAAATGGATTTTTAAAAACTTAGATCATTTTTATTTTGATCCCAAGGAAAGTAAGTTAGCCCTTTAAACCAATCTAACTTAAGTTATTGTCAAACATCAAAAAGGGGGAGATTGTTGGTGCAAGTTGCATCAATGATGTTCTCCTCTAAGTGTTTTAATGTTTGACAATTTACTTAAGTCAGTGATACAGTGAACAGACAAAGGGGAGTTGGGAGATAAGTAACCAAAGTGAAGAAAAGTCCTAGTTAACCTAGGCACTAAGTCCTGATCGAGGATTGGGCACTAAGTCCTGGCAAGGGCTGGGTACCAAAGACCTGCTCGGAAGGTGGGCACTAAGTCCTGGTCGGGGACTGGGCAAGAAGGCCAGGCCGAGGGTTGGGCACCGAAGACCTAGTTCGGGGAATTGGGCACGAAGACCTGGCCGAGGGTTGGGCACCGAAGTCCTGGACTTAGGGTTTGGGCACGAAGTCTTGGTCCGAGGGACTGAGCAACTTAGCTGAGCGATGACTAAGGACATGAGTAGAGACGGGTCAGGGTTTGGGTGTCTCGAGGTCCGGAAGTAACGGAAGCTAAGCAAAAGTCCACCCGAAGGACTGGGTGGCAACCGTCTCCTGAAAGGAGTAGGTGAAAGGCGCGTTCTCGGGGGTGGGAACTTACGCCGATTCGACCTAGGGTTTCGTGCAAATCCAAAGTCCGAACCAAGTCCTTAAAGTTAAGGATGTGTGTATATTTGCATTGTATGTGTGTATCTTGCAGGTACCAAGATTGGAAGATAAAACAGGCAAAAAAAATGGGTTGGAGGCTTTGAAGCCAGGCGCCCCCATCAATGGGGGCGCCCCCATGCATCCAGGCACCCCCATTGATGGGGGCGCCCAAGCCAAAGACTAAAAAGCAGTTTAAAGTGAAGAAGGCAGAATAGGCTTCAAGCGGGGCGCCCGGGAGGTCCGGGGCGCTCGAGTTCAAAGCTGTTTTGCTGCTGCGAGTTCGAAGCAGGAGATTAGCTTCGACTGGGTTCAAGCTAGGCGCCCAAGAGGTCCGGGGCACCTTGGTCAGAAGTTTTATCAGCCGCAGCGAGGTCGGCGCGGGGATAAGATTTGACCGGGTGTATAGGGGCGCCCCCGACGTCCAGGGCGCCCCTAGGAGCACTATATAAGGGGCTTCGACCCCTCTGCTTCAAACACAACTGCTGAAAGCGATTCTGAGCATTCTGACCGATGACAACCCGCTAAAGACGAGGCTCTACGACCAGGAGGCTCCAGGAGGAAGTGCGCGGCACTTCGGAGGTCTAGATCGGCCGAGTTTCAAACTCTAGTTGTTCGGTTTGCATTTAGTATTCTGTACTTACTTTGTTATACCTTTTTGATTATACTTCTACACTGTAAGACGGGTTTTCTCTGCCTCCGGAAATTCCGGAAAGGAGACCAATAGTGGACTCACGCCGAGTACATAAGCCTTGGACGTACTGATCATGGGGGGTTGGGAACCAAGTAAATAAATCCCGCTGTGTCCCTGTCTTGCTTTTATTTTTATTTACTTTTCCGCTATGCTACTAACACTCTAAGTCTAGAACGATCCAAGTTTTCTACGAAATTTCCGCGAGAGATTTTCACGGTCGATATTCACCCCCCCTCTATCGACGACACCGGTCCTACACTAAGATGGTGCAACCTATATGTTAGTGTAGACAACATCAGATGATCAAAATCAATATTTTAATATATGACAAAGGGTAAAAAGTTAGGTTTCAAACATTCTAATATGTGTGTCAGGTATGTAAGTGTAAATAATTTAATAGGAGAACTCCTGAAGAGTCAAGTGGATCAAACATCAAGCATAAGCTTTGGTAGGTTAGGTGGGTTATATATTAGGCAGGAAAAACCTAGGTCAACTAGATAAAATACCAAGTAGGAGAAGTCCATATGCGTCAAACATCTTTCAAAATAAGGAGTCCTATTGATCATGCAAAAGGTAAGTTCAAAAGAGAATCTTCTACAAAGAAGAGTGTGAGAGAGCATTCTTTGAATTTGAGACTTGGATAACCTTTGAATAGTTAGGTGGTTAACTTATCAAGAAATTAATAGGAGTTTTGAATTCGAAGTCAAACAAATAGTTGATAGGAAATTGTGTATTAATTGGAAATATATCCTTCTAGGCGAATAGATAGGTTCTAGACGACTAAAAAATAGGCGACCAAATTTCTTCTAGGTGACTAAAATAAGGGGATAAGCATCAATATGGTGTTAATTGGAAATATATCCTTCTGGGCAATCAAATGGGTTCCAAGCGATTAAAATTTGAGCGACCAAATTTCTTTCAAATGGCCAAAACATGAAGATAAACATTGAGTGTCAAGTAATTAGAAGTAATTGTATATTGGATATCATATACTATTCCAGTTGCTGGAGGATCTTTGTACCATAATTATAAATAGGGTTTGGAGGTGATACTTTACATCAAGGAAAAAAAGCAAGAAAACAATAGTCAATGTCCCAAAGTGAAACTCTGTAATAATCTAATTGTAAGGATGGACTAACTAGGTAAAGTATGTAGGGAAGAAGATTGGATTTAGTATTTGGGTCTTGTAATATAGCATTCGAGAAATCGAATTCATGATTACAAGGCACTAAAGAAGTAGAGTCAAAGTCAAACGGTATTAGGAAATCAGAGTTAGAGTCAAAAGGTTCTTGGGAGTCAAAGACAGAACCATGAGGTGCTCGGGAAACATGATCAAACCAATAAAATGTTCGGAAAGTATGTTTAGACCTAGAAAGTGTTCGGGAGGTGGGTACATAGCCAAATAATACTCTGATAGAAGCATAGGTTTGGGTTAGTTGAGGAAGCAATAAAAGCAATTAATTATAGGTGAAGGTTTCGAATGGTCATTACTAAATGGAAAGATAATAATAATAGTCAGCGACCATTGCACAAGAAGGATTTAAATGTTATAAAGAATGTTAGGACTAAAGAAATTTTGATATTTTCATAATAATATGATATTGCCATTTTACGCCTAAGTCCTCATAATTTTATTTTTGGGCTCTACCCAAAAGGTCTCATACTAATGGAGATATATTTCCTTATAAGTCCATAATCCTTTCACGTCTTTTAAATGTGAGACTTTATTTGCAACTATTGCAACCCAATAATCTCCCCTAAAATGAAGGAACACAATTATTCTCATGGTTTGGGCCTCTCGAGCATTGAGCCACTCTTGACTTGCTTATGGCCTCACCTCGAGCATTAGGTCGCTCTTGACCTATTCAAGACCTCCCTCGAGCATCGAGTCACTCTTGACCTGCTCAGGGCTTCTCCTCGAGCATCAAGTCACTCTTGACCTGCTCAGGGTCTCTCTTACTTTGTTTAAGGTTCCACCCACATGGTTTGATCTGGACCATGGCTCTGGCTCGTACCTCTTTCAGCGGTCAGTTCAATGAAGAGCGACCTAGCTTTAATACCAATTGTTAAGATCGAACGAATTTAGATATCTTTATAATGATATGATATAATTCACTTTGGGTCTAAGCCCTCATGGTTTTGTATTGGGCTCTACTCAAAATATCTCATACCAATGGAAATATCTTTCCCTTATAAGTCCATGATCTATAGGATCATTGCACGTAAGAGGAGGATGAATCACGTATATTTAAAAACTTGCATCTTTTTCGGTTTTATAGAAAACTTGAGTGCACAGCAAAAAATAAAGCGAAATAAAAACACAAGTCAAAACATGATTCGATTTTTATTTAGTTCGGAGTCTTCAATGACTCCTACTCCAAGACCCAGGTCCGTTGGACCTATCGATGGATAATCCACTAAATTCCTCTACCGGTAAACACCCGGTAGAGTGATCAAGTACAAATGGATAGTATAATGTAATACCCTACACTATCCTAAGAACAAGTAAGAAACTTAAGTACACAATATTAAAAGTTACCAACATAGCTTGAATATCTGGATGTGAGTGCTCGTGTGTTGGTGTCGGTCTTCCGGCGGTGGTCGATCATAGTTGAGTCGTAGCAGAGCTGCAACACGAAAATAAGAAAGCAGAATGATCGTTTGAGCTCGAGAATGGAGTTTTAGAGATGATTTGATGCAAGCTCTCGGAAGCCTTCTTTTATAGGACATTTGAGGCGCCTTAGTTCCCAACTTAGGAGCCTCAGATTCTAAGAAAACTTATCAGATTCAAAGCCATCAACGTCGTTGCTTATCCTCTGGAAGTCTCATCATATTCTAAGTGAGGTGCCTCAATTCCCAACTAAGGCGCCTCGGACTATCGAACTCTTATCTTCAACTGTAGCGAAGTCGCCTTCAGCTCCTTGAAGGCACCTCCAATCCCAACTAAGGCACCTCAGGACCCACCGAGGTGCTTCGAGCACTATTTTTCTGAGACTGAATTTTACAATTTGAACCCTACAAAATGTGTTAGTCCAAAACAAGATATTCCCTGTAAGACAAGGTTAGCACAAGTATAAAATGGACTAAACAAGTTTAGTATTAAATAGACCATGTATGCTCAAGACCAGGATTTAGTCAAGGCCTTAGTTAGAACTCTAAAATGGTTATAAGTTGTACCGCTCCTAAAGTCCCTACTCGGAGCTCATCTCACCAAAACTCGCTCCTCCAGTGACTTACCTCACTTATCTTGTGTAGATTTATTAGCTTCTTAACCTACCTGGTCTTCAGCTAACTGTCAGGTCCCGCGAATCCAGCTAAACTTCATGTCAAGTCTCCACTACTTAGGCTTCAGCCAGTTATCAGACCCCGCAGACCCAACTGGACTTCCTGCTAGGACTCAACCATCCTGGACTTTAGCCTGATATCAGGTCCTAAGTCTTTCAATCTTGCATACTCGGAAATAATGTTAGAAAATAATAACCATAACTTTAACCCTTTTGTCATATATCAAAATCTGAATTTGACTGTTAGTACCAATTGTACCAACAAATCCTTTCCATGTATTTTCAATGTGAAACTTTGTTTACAACCATTACAACCTAATAAAGAATGCTCTGAATGTCAAAAAAATGCATTATACAAAAAAAAACTATAAAAGAGAGTGATAATCAGAAGGCAGGGAGGCTCGTTCTCATGCTCATTTTTCACATACATTTTCTACTATATTTTCTATATTCTTATACTACCATTTTATTACTCTCTATTCTAATTATCTAACTCAAGGATCAGAGGGCCCTCACTAAGACTAAATTGACACCCTCTAATTTCATGTTGACTTTGGATATGAAAATCCTCTTATTATGATACAATGAAGAGAAGGGTCATCTAACCATCAACATCCGAGAAGTACTTGACTAGTAGCTTCTAAATTTTTAATGTATCATAATTGGTGTTGTCTATAAGAAATAGCAAAAGATGTTGACGTTAAGATGGAGGAGGGATAAGAGGGTCAATAGACATTGGGTCTGAGGTGTTGGTGCAGGCAGCACCTAAGTCGAACCTGGATTTTGATAATGGCAAAGGTTAAAAAGTTAAGATGTTATGTTGGTCTAATATGTTCACTAAGTGTATAGGAAAGAAGCCCTAGGTACACTAAGCACAAACCGCTGGCAAGGAGCTGGGCACCGAAGTCCTGCTCGGAAGGTAGGCATGAAGTCCTGGTCGTGGACTGGGCACGAAGCCCTGGCAAGGAGCTGGGCACCGAAGACCTGCTCGGAAGGTGGGCACGAAGACCTGGTCAGGTGTATCGGGCAAAAGTCCAACCGGAGGAGCCGGTTGCCAAAAGCTAATTTCTCCTGAGAGGAGGAGTAAGTGAGGACGCGTTCCCCGTCGAGGGAACAGTAGGCGTCAGCTCGACCTAGGGCTCCATTTGGAGACCCGAAGTCAGAACCAAGACAGCTAAGGCTGTATAAACCTAACATTTTCTTACCTTGTTTGTTGTGGAACTAACCTTGGATGCAGGGACCAAAGAACGTGTTTCTGCAGCTCAGAACGCCCCAAAGGAGAGGGGCAGCAGCTAGGCTAGGCGCCTGGGAGGTCCCGGACGCCCAAGGTTAAAGCCAGACTAACAAGTTGAGCAAGAATCGCTTCGGAAGCTCACTGGGCCAGGCACCCTCAACCTCCCGGGCGCCCCCAGTGTCCCGGGCGGCCCAGATGCCTCGGGCGCCCTGGGTCCAAGCCAACGAAGCAATCAAAGCTAATCCAACCGAGAAGCCAGCATACTAGTTCAACCGGGGTGCCCCGAGTGTCCCGGGCGCCCCCGTCAGCTCCGAGCCCGATTTTGGAGGGATAAGCTCTTACTGAGCTTCGGATGAGAGTTCTCAGATCCGAAGGCACGTGTCAGGTGCCCCCAGCGTCCCGGGCGCCCCCAGGAGCAGTATAAAAGGGGCTCGACCCCTAAGGCTTCGACATCAACTATTCAAACACCTCTACGCTCTTCGACTCAAGCGCTCTGCTCCGGAAACCTCCGATCTCGAGATTCTAAGCGCCGACGACGACCCTCCGCACCAAAGTACAATCCACACCGGGCGTCGATCACGAAGAGTAAACCTGTTCTTTTTACTGCACTATAATTGTGCAATTCTTTGTAAAACTTTGCGCATTATAGAATTGCCCGTAGTAAACGGTCAAGGACCGTGGGCCTTGGAGTAGGAGCCGACCGCGACTCCGAACCAAGTAAAAATCCTTGTGTTCGTGTCTGTTTTGTTTTAATTTTCTGCTGTGCATTCTCTTTTTCAATCCGAAACATTTTCACGATATTCACCCCCCTCTATTGTGTTTTCTCGATCCAACATGAGGTTGTTCCTCTCCTTCTCCACGATTGTTCGTGTGTTAATGTAATTGTCGCCTCTTCTACAAGTAATTGTTGCCTTCTACTTAATTGTTAGTGTTGTTGTAACCATCACCACCTAGGTAGCTATTAGAGGGCGGCCCTAGATATTTTCTCGTCACTGCATTCTAATCGCTTCACCACTAATTTTGTCAAATTTGGGATTTTTCAAAAATATGATACGATTGGAGAGCATGAGGGTGTTGCTATCGGTCATGGCTACCTAGTCATGTTTGAATATTTCCCTCCTTTTCCATGGTTGTCGTTGTTGCTGCAATCAATTTTCAGGGTTTTGATGTTCGTTTAACAATATATTTATTGAAAAAGTTCAATCTGGTCAAGATTGTTTAGTTGACTCATAAAGGGAAATGAGTTGGTGAGAAATCCAAACAGATCAAGGTTAACTAGATACTTGACATTCAAGTGAGAAGTTCTGGCATGCCAAGACTGACCTAGACAAGTAAGAAGTTCTGACTGGTTAATGCTGACCTAAGCAAGTGAGAAGTCTTGATAAGTCAAGACCGACCTAGGCAAGTGAAAAGTCCAGTCAGGTTAAAGTTGACCTGATGATTGGTAAAGGGAAAAGCCCAAGCAGGTCAAAGGTGATCAAATACTTGGCAAAGAAAAATCTTAAGAGAGTAAACTCTAAGTAGTGAGAAGTCTTGGAGGAGTGAACTGTAACGACCCGGCCCGTCGACCCGACCCCTTAGCCCCTTGGCGGCCAAATTCTATTTTTGGCGGCCCAACAACCTGGCCCCTTTGGTCATCGACCGTCGACCGTCGTTACTCACAAGAACTTCCCACCCCTGGCCAGCGGATTTTTGCCTTCTCCAGGATTCGAACACTAGATCTCCAGGCTAAGTACTAAAGTTTATGAATCCTGGTAGCCAAGTGAGCGCGCCACTGAACAGGACAAACATACTAGTGGATAGATTCGAACAGAAGCAAACCGCTGCAGGGGGGGGGGAGGGAGGGAGAAAGGGAGGGGGGAAATAGAAGGGGGGGGGGCGGGTCGACGGCCGGGCAACAAAAAAAGCTGCCATGTAGCGGCCCCGCCTCTATGGTTCCCGCAGGCAACCCTCTAGGCCGGCGACCCTACGGTCTTCCCACCCCTGGCAATGAGTTTTTCCTTCCCCAAGATTCGAACTCTAGACCTCCATGATAAGTACTAAAGTTCCTGAATCCTGGTAGCCAAGTGACCCACAAGACCACAAGGTATCTCGAGAACCTTGCTCTGATACCAAATAAATTGTCACGCCCCGAGACCCCAGGAGTCGCTGATCCAATAGAAAATCGAACAACACCTCCCCTGTCCGGCGGACAATTTACACATACATACATCACATAAATCACAACCACGCAATTTAAATGGGCCTCAGGCCTCAAATCATGACAGAACATAAAATAAACCGGGTAAACCATACCTGATTGCGGACCGGTCCGACTTACGACAAAACACAAGGCATAAAGGCCTCATAAAAGTACAACTATACTGCTGTATAGTGTGACTAAATCCAACACAAAAGCAACAACGGAAGAAAATATAGAAAATACTACCAACAAAATAGACGAAAAATCTCGAAGACATCTCAACAAGTACGCGAACTAGGACAGGCTGTCTAGCACGCTCCAGTCAATCATCATGAAATAAAAACAAGGAGCTAACGGAATGAGTCATAGAACTCAGCAAATATCTCATCATATATATACAAGATAATCTAATATAGCAACAGTGTAATAGACTACCGAAATAACACGTGCACAGACAGTAATAATAAGAAGAGCTGCAAGAGAAATAAGAACTACTATACCAATGTAGCAGAGTCGTCAAGACCAGACATAAGGGTCTCCTGTAAGTGCATGTCAATCATATGCAGCATCAAATAAAAACAAACACAAGTAAGGGCAAAATAAATGAATACACAAGGTGCAATGACATGGTCACCCCTGCCGTCGGTCAGACATCGTCACCTATGTACGGGAGGAAGCTGAGCGGAGGCCACCCTCCGACGTAGGGCTGTGATTGCCGTCCATACTCTGCCATCACTACTCCTAAGCGATCGAGTAGACGGAATGCTGCCGGTGTAACACCCCTACTCCATGCCCTATCTGGGGATATCTCTGTCTACCCTAGGCCATCACTGGAGGACATCTCTGTCTGGGTGTTACCCCTACCTCATGTATATAAATGGGGGAGAGACCTCTCCCTTTCATCTCCTGGTATATGGACTACTCAAGGAGGGACATTTTCCTGCTACTACGCTCCGATTCACTAACCCATGAGTGCATGAGCGGAGCAGCACAGAGCACACTACCCAATACTCTGTCAACCACTAACCCATGAGTGGTCATATGGGTAGGTCAGTATGACTGTCGACTTGACCCACCTACAAAGGGGGTCCTCGATCGACAGTGATGCACAGTGCACGATGATGCAAAACACTGGTCAAACAGCATCCACTATCTAGTCCACCTATATCAACATGATATGCAAGGATCATAGATAATGCACCATAACCTAAGTCCTAAAGGTATAGGTATCACATGTCAGTTGTGACACAAACAACCTCAGCAAAACAAATATAAGAGTCATGCCACAATCTATTACTCTATTGCTAAACAAGCATATCAAGTATATATATCTGTGACAAATCTAAAAGAAGAGTCAGAGATACCCGCCTCAAGTAGAAGTCCGTATCAATAAGATCCTCCCATCCAGAATGTATATATCTGCGTCGCACGGAATCCAATCAGTGTCCTGCACCAAAAATACTACTTAGCTAATTAAATAATTAGCAAATGATTATCAAAACTCCTAAACCGTATTAGGGATAGTCCTAATTATCGAAATCATCAATTAGTTCTAATTAAGGGACTTGGCTTAAATTGCTAACACTGGACATAGTCCCTACTTTACAACGGTTAGGAACAGAACATACCACCACATCCCAACACATCAAGTAGCAACCAATCAGTATACCCCACGACAAGAAAGAAGAAGACACTAAACTCATCTCTCCTCCACTTGATGCCCACGGCATTAGACTCAAACCCCAAAACAATCAAAATCTAACACAGCATCCGAACCAAACAACTACCCAAACTAATCCATCTAAGAAC
This sequence comes from Boesenbergia rotunda, assembly GCA_024364735.1. Lineage (NCBI taxonomy): Eukaryota > Viridiplantae > Streptophyta > Magnoliopsida > Zingiberales > Zingiberaceae > Boesenbergia > Boesenbergia rotunda. The sequence continues at coordinate 980,291 of JAGFNQ010001666.1, read as the reverse complement.
AACAAGAATTCTACCGATTATTCCAATTGCATGGCATCCACAAACCCTACCAGAAATCTAATTAAAAACCCAACACATTATCTCATGGCATGGACAAGATAAACACAACACCAATAACAGAAAACTACAACGAACCTCACGGTGGGGAGAAGACAATAACAAGACCAAGATTAACCCCCAAATCCAATTCTCCCACACAAACCATGAAATTGATCTACAAACAGAACTATGGAAAAACTAAGAAAAACATCCGAATGGCACAACACTGAACCATAATCACAATCCAGAAACCTAAACAAGCTTAACAAGCATAAACCAATCCCAACGATCTGGACGGCAAGGAATTTTTACAGAACATCAATCATCCTTCCAAAACCGACAACACAACCATCATCTATTGCTTGCCCAAGGAAGAACCAACACAAAGAGATCTGACACTCACCGATCGAGGAAGAAGATCGCAAGGAGGAAATGAGTCAGACTCAGCAAGGATCGCTAGAGCAAAGGGGTGTCGGCTCCCGATCTTGACCGCGCGAGGAAGAAAGAAAGGATCGCAAAATGAATGCTCTGACGATGCAAGAACCCAGGAACTAGGGCACTATGCGTTGATAATCCGTGAGAGTAGGAGCTCACTGTTGGAGCAATCGACTCTAAGATGGTCCGGAGTGACCATAGGTTTTGATGTTTGGGCAAAGGGTTTAAGTTAGGCTTACCCTTGTGTTCTTATATATGTATGTTGAGTGTGCAGGTTGTACAGGTTACACATATGGACTTGACTGGACGGCCTCGGTACGGTGAAGGATGGCATGGAGGCAGGCTGGAGGCTTACGTACTCATCCGAGAGACCTGGGAGAGCAGGGACGATGAGCTGATGGGTGCGGACTTCGAGGCATGCGTGAAGGATAACATGGAGGCAAGTTGGAGGCTTGCGTGCATTCGAGGGATGGGAGCCGAAGATGAAGAGGACGCGAAGGCAATAGTCGAGGCTGCGGAGGAGGAGTCAGTCGAGTCGTGAGGGTACGAGTGCTGTGTGAATGTACTCGGGAAAGTCCTAGGGTTTGAGTGCGGAGTGAAATCTACTCGGGAAGGGAAACCCTAGGTGTGTGTGTAGGGCAGTCGACTGAGAGTTGGCTGAGAATTCGAGCGTTGGGGTGCAACGGTCGAATTTCAGTGGCACTAGTCGACTGCCCTGGGAGCAGTCGACTGGTGGCGAGGGTTTCAGCCCGAGTCCTATTTAAAGAGGACTTCGTGGTGGCTGAGATTCTTGACGAATCTTGTCTTGGTTAAAGGCAAGATAATAGCCTTTGTGCTCAGAGGTTTGCTTGGTGTTGTGGCGAGGTTTCTCCACCCATAAGGAGCGACGAGGGCTAGCCGGAGGTTATCTGGGAGTGATCCACCGACGGATTCTTGGATTAGTCACCCGGCCGGGGTGGATACCAAGTAAAATCGGTTTGTTAGCATTGTTTCTTTATTGTTAGTTTTATTTTGTTTGTATTTCCACTTGCGTACTAACAATCTTGTAGAGAAGAACCGACAAACGCTATTCACCCCCCTCTAGCGTACTGGAAACGATCCATCAGTTGGTATCAGAGCGAAGGACCGCTCGTGATTGGACTAACCGCCAAGAAGAGCAAAAGCTAGATGGAAGAACATGGAAGACAAATTCGGGGACGACATCTACACTCCGTCGGCCTACGACCATAATGATTTCGGGTATTGGAAGTCACGGATGGAGACGTGGTTCGGAATGGAGTGGGACCTTTGGATTGCGCTTGAAGAGCCTTTCGAGATTCCAAAGGATAAGCACGGAAAGAGGCTTAGACCTAAATATTGGAATCAAGAACAAGAAAATCAATCCAAGGTGAATAAAAAGGTAATTGACATATTGCTTAATACTTTGCCTATTAATGTTTTGAATGGTGTAGGAGTATACAAAAATGCACACGAATTGTGGATCAAATTAGAAGAATTTCATAAAAACCCTACACGAGGTCAAGTAGTGGAAGAACCCGAGGAAGTGAACTCGATAGCCCTAGAGGTGGAAGAATTAAGTGAAAGATCATCAACCTCCTCAAGAGAAGAAGAAGAGGTATCGATCTCAAGGATTGAGGGGGAGGAGAGACCTTCATCTATACCGGATCAAGAGGAGGCATCCACATCATCAAAGGTTGAAGAAGAAGCTCCAACCTCCACCAAAGCAAGAGCCAAGGACCGTATCACATGCTTTGGGTGTAATGAAAAGGGGCACTACAAGGACAAGTGCCCGAAAGGTAAAAAGGAGGTAAAATCTACACTCATTTCAAGTTCTTTTAAATCTAATATGAGTTGTAGGAATGAAGGAGCTCAAGAAAAGAAGAAGAAAATCCGATGCTTTACATGTGGAGAGATGGGGCACTACCACACCATGGAAGAAAGAGCTCATGAAAATGTGACACTTGAGGAGATGGGAGAAAAAAGAAAGGAGGAAGCAAAGATCACAACAAGGAGGGACTACAAGGGTAAGGGAAGTAATTTCTAACCCTAGGTTAAAAAGTAATTCAATTTTCAAGTTCTTCCTTGCATTTTAAAAATCATGTTAGTTACCCATCCATGCATGCTAGTTTTAATGAAAAATACTTAATAGTGCATAATTTTGGTTTTAAATATAATGATAGGAATAGGGTTAACAAGGTAGGTCAAAACCCTAGAAAAAGCATGCATCATGATAAACCCAAGACCTCTAGACCTAAGGATCATAACACTAATCCCAAGAAGGAAAAGAATGTGCCTAGAAAGGAGGGTAGGTCTAGGAATGTTCAAAGTGGACCTATGAACTCTAAGGTTAAAGGCCTAGAAAGGGAAAATCAAGCCTTGAGGGCAAGACTTGATACATTAGAAAAGACCCTAGAAAGATTCACGGTTGGATCTAAGGGCTTAGACATGGTGTTGGGTAGTTTAAAACCCAACTATGATAGATCGGGTTTGAGATACCGGTCTAAGACCTCCAAGGCCAACAAAAAGAAATTTGCTGGGAAGACATATGATCATGACAAGAAGGAGAAGTCCAAGGATGGCAAGGGGGTGTCATCCAAAGGGAAAAAGGATAACTTAACCAAGGACAAGGTGTCCAAGGTTAAGAAGGTTAGATTTGTAGACCAAGAATCATCGGAGGTTCACCGGTGTGGTCTAGTATGGGTTAAGTCACCTAGGGAGGTGGTTAAGGCTCAGAGCTCAAGGGGGAGCTCTAGAGCCTTTGGGGTCCATGGTAAATGGATCTCAAAAGTTTTTCTCCTAGAAAATTAGGTGAAATGTGTCAAAAGGGATTGGAAGACTTGGGTAAGTCTTAACCCTAGGTTTTGACACAGTCAAAGAGGATTTAAGGAGAAAAAGGTGAAAATAGGGTAATATTTGATAAAATTAAGGTTTAATGGACAAATACCATATAATTCAGTGCTAAAAATGTATCATGGCCAAGTATTGGAAGAAATATCAAGGAAAGGCCACAATTAGGACTTTTGGGATGAGTTTAAATGATACATTTTAGAGAAAGTTGAGTTTCGTGCCAATCTTAGGATCAGAAGTACATTTGTTTAGAAACATATTTTTCCCAAGTAGACATTGGCCCCACAAATCTCCTCACGAAATTTCATAATTTTTGGAGATTTGTAGAATTATTTAGGGATTTCTGACATTGGGCTGAAAAACTTGAAAACCATGTATCAATCGACTGCCTTGGGGGCAGTCGACTGGTCTCAGCCCAGAAACATTTTGTGAGTTTTGGGAGTCGACTGCCCCAGGGGCAGTCGACTGGTCTGTAGGCTGAAATAGGAAAATGACTATTGGATGATAGAATATGATGTCTAAATTAAAATCCTTGATTATACTGGTTGAGTTAAGGTTTGACTCATGGTTTAATGGATTGTATAAAATGAAACTATATGGGTATCATGGAATTCAAGGGGAACTAATGAGTGCTTAAAATTCAATGAATGATATTGAATGATGAGGTCTTAATAAATGAAAGGATATGAAAAAGGGAGTATTGAGGACGATTCCTTGTGCAAATTAATTAACATTGGCAAACACAAGGAATCATGAATTGAGTTCAAAATTGATACAAAATGCCAAACTTTTGAGAAAATTAGCGGGTGTACCAAAAGTCAAGCACATTTATGGTGTTCATAAAATCATATTTTTCTAGGATAGGGTATATTCTAGCAAATATGCTTGCAACCCCTTAGGATTGTTTAAGGTTTTGTAGAGTTCTTTTGACACTAGGGGAAAGGTTACTTGGGAACAAGCCTTAATGGTGTCCAAAGGGGAAAGAACTCGGGTGTTGGGTTGGGTATAACTCAACATGGTGTTAGGGTGTTAAGTTGGGTAGAACTTCACCTTGGTGCAATGAAAATTGAGAGAAAGCATGGGTTAAGGGGGAGGTTGTCTCCTTGTTTGCCTTAATTTTCATTGAAAATTTTATATTTTGTGTCAAACTTGGGAACGGTGATAAATACATGGTTGGATGTATTTTTCCCAAGTAGGTATGGGTACCACAAAGTTCTCCACGAAATTTGAGAATTTTTGGAGATTTATGGAATTTCTGGCGCATTTCTGAAAATAGCCAGAAAACTGATTTTCAGAGTATCAGTCAACTGCCATTTGGGCCAGTTGGCTGCCTAGGGCTGATTTGTGTATCAGCAGCTAGTTTGGTGTTCAATTGATGAGAAACAAGTGTATGGGGGTCTAGTATACAGTGTTTGGAATCATTGGGGAATAAAAGAACCAATAATTGGGATATTATTGGGGTCTTTTTGATGTATGGCAAAGGGGGAGAAGTGTTGGGTTTAAGTTGGGAAACCAAACACACCTTTGCTAGAAACCCTAGGGGAGCTAAGATTAAGGGGGAGCATGATTGCTCCATTCTTGGCGTAAGGGGAACCTGGAAAGGTTCTTAAAAAACCTTTGTAAGTCCAATGTAGGGGGAGCTTGGGAGAAGCTTTAAAAACCCCGTTTTGGTGAAATTCCTAACTTGGAGGGTTAGGTAGTGAAAATCCTAACTTGGAGGGTTAGGTGGTGAAATTCCTAACTTGGAGGGTTAGGTGTGGGATGCCTTGGGATAGGATCCATTTTTGCATTGTTTTTGCTAGTGACTACTATTTTGCTTTCCCTAATATAAACGAATTGCCAAACATCAAAAAGGGGGAGATTGTTGGAGGAATCGACCCTAAGATGGTCCGGAGTGACCATAGATTTTGATGTTTGGGCAAAGGGTTTAAGTTAGGCTTACCCTTGTGTTCTTATATGTGTATGTTGAGTGTGCAGGTTGTACATGTTACACATATGGACTTGACTGGACGGCCTCGGTACGGTGAAGGATAACATGGAGGCAGGCTGGAGGCTTGTGTGCTCATCCGAGGGACCTGGGAGAGCAGGGACGATGAGCTGATGGGCGCCGACTTCGAGGCATGCGTGAAAGATGGCATGGAGGCAAGCTGGAGGCTTGCGTGCATTCGAGGGATGGGAGCCGAAGATGAAGAGGGCGCGAAGGCAATAGTCAAGGCTGCGGAGGAGGAGTCAGTCGAGTCGTGAGGATACGAGTGCTGTGTGAATGTACTCGGAAAGTCCTAGGGTTTGAGTGCGGAGTGAAATGTACTCGGGAAGGGAAACCCTAAGTGTGTGTGTAGGGCAGTCGACTGCCATTGGGGCAGTCGACTGATAAAACTCACAGAAAGGGATCTGGCCAGGGACCAATCGACTGCTCCCAGTCGACTGCTCTAGGAGCAGTCGACTGGTAGGTGGCTGGTGAGTTGGCTGAGAATTCGAACGTTGGGGTGCAACGATCGAATTTCAGTGGCACCAGTCGACTGCCCTGGGAGCAGTCGACTGGTGGCGAGGGTTTCAGCCCGAGTCCTATTTAAAGAGGACTTCGTGGTGGCTGAGATTATTGACGAATCTTGTCTTGGTTAAAGGCAAGATAGTAGTCTTTGTGCTCAGAGGTTTGCTTGGTGTTGTGGCGAGGTTTCTCCACCCATAAGGAGCGACGAGGGCTAGCCGGAGGTTATCCGGGGAGTGATCCATCGACGGATTCTTGGATTAGTCACCCGCCGGGGTGGATACCAAGTAAAATCGGTTTGTTAGCATTGTTTCTTTATTGTTAGTTTTATTTTGTTTGTATTTCCGCTTGCGCACTAACAATCTTGTAGAGAAGAACCGACAAACGCTATTCACCCCCTCTAGCGTACTGGAATCGATCCATCACTCACCTGCCGATTCCTTCCTGCTTTGCCCCATCCGTAGCGGCCCGAGCACTCTTGGTGCGCGATCGAGAAATAGGGACTTGGCTCGTGGTGTTCGGCGGAAAGGCTAGGGCACGCAAGGTGAGGGAAAAAAAGGAAGAAAATAAAACGGAAAGGAGAAATCTGCGGCAGGGAAAAGGAATGGGGATAAATAAAAGGGGTTGGTCTTTTACAAAAACCCCCCTGCCTTTTAGTTATCCTCACAAGTGCCCCTAGAGCTTGAGTTAATTGTCTTTTAGCCCTTCAATTTTCATATTCTAACATGAACTCTAAATAAGTGTGGCTAACACAAGTTTTTCGATCGACTATGAGTTGACCATGTATGGTTAACCCGACTAGCATATTTGAACAACTAAAGTATATTGTTTTACTTTACTACTTTTATCTATTGTGCTAACTTGATATCCTATTTGGGATAAATTTTAGGCGTTGATTTGACTAAATAAACCAACAAAATTTTTAAGTCAAGATTAGATAATCTTAGCTATCAAAATAATTCATGCATACATATCTGTTTTTACTCTGTTTTGCATGATTATTATTATATCTATTGTGCTAACTTTATTTTGTAGAAAATTAAAGTATCTTGTGATTGAAGGGTTTAGTCAACCAAACAAGGTGATTCATTTGATCAATCAGAGAGGATAACCACATATTAGGATTCGATCTGAGCTCAAAAAGAAATAAGGTTTCAGTCGGCTGATCAGGAGGATCAGTAGACCGATTCTGGATCAGTCAATCGAACACATATAGAAAGAACATATCATAACATGATCAGATCATGCAACAAAGGAAGTTTGAGGTTTGGTCGACTAATCACAAGGATCAGCCGACCGATCAAGTAGATTTCATGGAAGATACGATCTAGCCAGATCGTGAACCTGTATGCAAATCTAGACATTTCTGAGGTTTGGTCCACCGAATAGAAGGATCGGTTGACTAATAAAGGTAGAAATCAAAAGCTAAATTGGCAATATTTGATTAGGTTTAGTCGACCAAATGTGACATTCGGCCGACTAAACAAAGTAGATAAAAGAAGCATTGAATGATGAGAAATCAATCTTCCTATTGCTCTATTCGTGCAAGTGCAGCTGACATGCTAATGTTCTCCGACAACCAACGTCATAAATTATTTATCTTTTGTGTTGTCAGTATTATTATTATTTTTATTGCACTTCATTTAATAAAGGTATAGTAGAATTATTACTATTCTCTAATTTTGTACTAGTTTTCCTCCTTCTCCGAAAGTTTTTTGGAAAGGAGAGCATTAGTGAATTCCTATCCAAAATGATCCACGAGATTGTAGGCCTTAGAATAATAGTTATTGGATTGTGAACCAAGTAACCGACCAAGTTATTTCGTACTTTATTTTTCCACTGCGTATCTGTTTTGTTTTCATAAAAAGAAAATATTTAAAATGAGTGATATTCATCCCTCCTCTATCATGCTTTCTGGTTCTACAATTAGTATTAGAGTAACGATGCTTTGCAGTAGGCTTAATTACTTTTCGAGTATTTTAAAATATTTTCTTTCCTTTAAATAGATTTATGAAATCTTTTATTTCTTTTACTATATCTATTGCACTGCATATCCAAAACCCTAAAAAGTCTTGGAACACTTTTAAGTTTGTTTTTATAAGAAAATGACTTATCAAAAGGAATATAGTACCACTCGCCATCCTTATTCAATAGGAATAATTACAACTACTAGAAGGGGCAAATGGAGTATTTTTTTAAAGAAAAAATTGATACATAGATCATTGTTAAAAAAGGATTTGCACTAGTGGTTGGCAAAGTTGGAGAATTACTAGAAATTGAAATGTGGACTCCTGACATACAAAATGAAGCTCAAGTTAACACTCAAGATGCATACACCCTGGTGTGAATTGACGAACAAAGAACTCAATCGAGTCAGATCTTTAAACAACGCTAAGGAGCTTTAGGACAAGTTTGTTCAACTTCATGAGTCATCATCAAAATTAGATTCAGTAGAACCAAATCAGACCAGTTTTAAGACATTAATGGCTAAGGAGGAAGTAACTAGATTTGATTCATGTTAGAACAGAATCTGAGACACCAATTGTAAGTACCTCGGGATAGTTTTGATGTGGTCAACCGAGCTAAGTTAGGTCTTGTTGGTACTTGATCCCTGTGTCTAAGTGTGCAGAAGCTTAAGAGCATAAGTCGAGCGGAAGACGCATCAGACGAGAATGATGGCGTGGAAAGTGAGCCGATGGGATTGGCACATCCGAGGAACGTGAAGGCTGTAGAAGAGTATACAAAGAAAGCGAGAAGGATGCACGCGACATCCTAGCGATGAAAAGTCGGGGAGGAAGTTTGCTTAAGGACAAGGCCAGGAGAGGGTTCGGGTGAGCCCAACTTTGGATCACCGAAGATCACCCAGAAGGCTGGAAGAATGCTGATAAACTAGAGTTGACCAGTTAGCTCCTAAGTACCGAAGTGAATATAGGTGCCCGCATGAATACGAGTGTCCGATCATACAGGCACACAAGTTCATATGGGCGCCCGAGACCTAATATTTATTACCAAAACGAGCCATTTTTTGGCCGTTGCGATGTGGATAGACATTGATAAAACTCAGGTGCCGTTGTAATCATTCTATTATTAGCTTGCTATTGTTTTCTCTGAGTATGCAAGTATGTTAGAAGTTTCTCTGCTCACAAGGGGTTGATTTGAAGATTGTGCTTTAGTTTACCTTGGATTAGGAACCACCCAGATTGCAAATTAAGTATATTATGTGTCTCTTTCTTTTGTTTATGTTATTAATTTATTTTGCTACAATTAACTCTATCTTTGTTGAAAATCTATCTTTTTTTTAAAGAAACCAAAATATTAGTTTATTCTTGTAGGGCAATTCGCCCCCTCTTGCTAGCCGATCAATCCCAACACCAATGGTCAAAGGGAAAATCCTAACGAGGATTCAAAAGATAAAATTATAAATTCAAAATTTAAATTTTATATAACACATTTTAAGTGCAGCGAAAAAAGATACTATAAAAATAAATGTCCTACTTATAAGAGTTAATCAACACTTTCAGAGACAAAAGAGGAACTGATGCTAGGAATATGAACAATAAAGGAGTATATCACATGTTTCGAGTGCAAGCATATTATACATTACAAAAGTCAATGTCCAGATAGAAGATCCTAGCTAAGATAAGGGGAGCCATCCTAGCTAGTAAATTTAATATTTATGAAAATCTAAGTTTTAAAATTCATGCAAGTCATAATCTAGTTGATCATTATCATTTTAAAATTTGGACATGCATAATAATTAAAGTTTAATTAATAATAATTGGATCAATTAAATCAATGATCTACTTGATCAAAGGCAATCTAGTTACAAATGATAATGGAGGAATCCGAACACAAGCAATAAAAAAATAACTTTTATTTTGTAATAGTCAAGTGTTTTGCAATTAGCAAATCCAACATATAATCAAAGGGCAAAACACATTTGAGATGAATATCACTTTATTTAGGAGGAGGAGGAAGAAGGAATTATGGATGTTAAAAAAATCCAGACAGGAAATAACCTAGAAGATACACTAACAAAGTAAATCAATATCGACAAGTTTATATGGCGTCGAAGTCTATTGGCCTTGTGAAAACGTAAGTGGCAAAAATGATAAAAATATAAAGGATGGAAGGGTTACAACAAGGTTACTTTAAGTGAGAGAAATGTAATAATAAGATCGCTTTTGTAATCTTAAATGCTTGATGACTTAGAGCATCTCCAATGCAAAGTTTTTAAGAAGTTTGTAAAATAAAAAACACTCAACAAAAAACTTGAATGATTGTTAAGTTAAGATTTGGGATTTCTAGTTCAAGGGTAGGTTTGAAAAATCAAACATATTCTTTTCTTTTGAAGGTGGAGTCAATAATTAATGATAAAATAATATTACATGTTTGACCCTTTTAAAATAATTAATTAATTAAATTAAAGATAATAATTAATTTAAAATATTATATTAAAATTATATGGAGATATTAAATGAAAAAATAATAAATAAAGATGATTTGTAATGTAGGATCTGCAAAAAAAAGTTATGTAAAGGTTTTTGATTGTGGTGAGTAGTATATTTTTATACTTTTGATGTATTATATTAGAATATAAAAAAAATTATCGAGATGTTTAATGGTTTAATCGTTAGAGATGTCCTTAAAATTATTAAAGGTATGAAGAAAACTCATTTTGAATTCACAATTCCTTTATATACTACCACTACAAAAAAAAAAAAAATTATTCAAGGATGAATTTTGGGATGAATTTAAAAAAAAATCATCCCAAAAAATTTAGGGACGAATTTTGGCGACAAAAAAATTTTCGTTACAAATTTGGCGTTGCCAAATTCTAGGACAAAAATCTAGATTCATCCTTGAATTTGGTGACGAAAATAATTTTTCATCCCCAACTTCGTTGCAAAATTACAACGAAAATAAAATTCGTCCCAAACTCTATCCCAAAATTCGTTGCCAAATTGCAACGAAAACAAATTCGTCCCAAAATTCGTAACCCAAATGAAATTTAAACTTTGCGATAAACCTGTTTCGTTGTAGAATCTGGGACGAAACAACAAATTCGTCCCAGAATCTGGGACGAAAAAATATATTCATCCTAGAATTTGGGACAATATTTATGATTCATCGCAGAATATGGGGCAAATATGATGATTCGACCCAGAATCTTAGACGAATATATTTTTTCGTCCCAGATTTTGGGACGAATACAGATTTGTCTCAAAAATGTAATTTGGTTAATTTTGTAAAAAATCATTTTTCAACTCAGATTCTAGGATAAATCAGTGAATTCGTCCCTGATTTTGGGACGAATCAATAAATTCATCCCAGAAACAGGGACGAATCAATAAATTCGTCCCTGAATTTGGGACGAATTCACCGAGTCGTCCCAAATTCAGGGACGAATCAATGAATTCGTCCCTGAATCTGGGTCGAATCATGAATTCGTCCCAGATTCAGGGATGAGTCATGAATTTCGTCCCTGATTTTGGGATGAATTCACTAATTCGTCCCAGATTCACGGACGAATTTTTAGATTCATCTCAAATTCAGGGACGAATCAGTGAATTCATCCCAGAATCAGGGACGAATCCAAAAATTCATTCCAGAATCAGGGACGAATCCAAAAATTCGTCCCAAAAACTGAGAGATCAAGATAAGTCGGGGACGAATTTTTTTCTTTGCAAAATTCATTCAAAATTATTCACATTTTTTCCAATACAATCAATGTTAGAGGTTGCAAGAGTGCAAACTTAGTCCCACATTGGAAATCACATGGTTGGATTATAGACTTATAAAGGAATATGACATTTCCATTAGCATGAGGCCTTTTGGGGAGAGCCCAAGAGCAAAACCATGAGGGCTTAGGCCCAAAGTGGACAATATCATGCATTGTGGAGATATCCTAATTCCTTTTGGTCCTAACAAATGGTATCAGAGCCAGGTTGCTCATCCAGATCTAACCATGTGTGTTAAGCCTTAAATAAAGGATATGTGGGCTCCCGTGTCTTGATCAAAGAGGACCAGTTCTAGTTGTGGCTAGGTGGTGAAGTCCTAGTAGGTCAGGTGGACCGAGGGGCAAAAAGTCCTAGTGGATCAGACATTAAAAACGGAAAGAGTTTCCATTTGTGGTGGGAGCATGTGGTCCTTTGTTTGAGGAGGGGATTGTTAGGGGTTGCAATAGTGCAAAACTTAGTCTCACATTGAAAAATACATGGGAAGATCATTGGTTTATAAGGAATATGATATCTCCATTGGCATGAGGCCTTTTGGGAGAGCCCAAGAGCAAAACCATGAGGGCTTAGGCCCAAAGTGGACAATATCATGCCATTGTGAAGATATCCTAATTCTTTTTGGTCCTAACAATCAATATTATCAATTTAACTACAGTCAATATAACCATACAGATATAAAACAGTACAAATCAATACATATCATCATATCCATACAAATATAAAACATTCAAATAACAATAACAACCAAACGATAAATGATCACAACCAATCGATACATATCTTCCAAATGAAACATAACATCTAAATATCCATACAGATATAAAACATCCAAATATAATACAAGATTAGTGATTACATCCGATCCATAGAAATCCATAAAGTCATAAAAAAAACTACAAGAACATCAAGATATCAACCTCTTCCATTGACAATCTTAGTTCTTTCATTTTCTTCTTTTCCTACATAAACAAATAAATACCAGAATCAGTTATTCAAAAAATGTATTTGACATAATAAAATATGTTTTATGGCTAGCAAATGATATACATAACAAAAAAAAAGGAATAATAACGGATCAAATATTCCACTGAAACTGTGGGTGGCAAATGAGGAGATGAAAAACACAACTTTTGGACATTATAACAATGAGAACTCTCCTATACAAAAATTGAGAGAAATTCATGCTTCCTTAGAAAAGGCTAGAGGGTGCGCAGTTCATGCAACTGTGTCATTTTTGAGATGAGTGCAAAGTGCAAACGAGTGATATTGGAAAACGAGTGTCATGTTCCTTAGAAAGGGCACATGCAGTAGAAGTTAGCGGGATGCTTTACATCTCATCCTTAGAAAAGGCACATGCAGAGATGGAAGAAGTAAGGGGGTAATCATAAAATTAGCCAGATGCTTTACATCTCATTCTGAATCAATACAATTCTGTTATATGGTGTTATTGGTTCACATGAAAATTAGTAAAACAGTACACAATCATATGTTGTAGAAGTTAGCGTAGTGGCGGCCAACAAAGTTTTTAATATACGATAACATAAAAGGATGTTCATTGAAGACGTAAACCCTATGTCCACATTAGGCTAGAGAAGCATACATTTAGCTCTCGGGACTATAGTGCAACGGTAAAATCACTAGATGTTTACTCAGACATCCGCGATTCGATCCCCAACTACGGCGCATTTTGCAGAAATTTTTCTTCCAAATGGGACGCGAACCCTGGGACGCTAGGCTTCTAGACTGGCCACTGTGAATGTTCCCGATTTACCCTGATGACCGATGGAAAATTTCCATGGGACCGGATCGGTCACCCAAGTTTAATTTGTCTGCCTGGTTTATCATTTTTTTAGAGAAGCATACATTTAGATTTGCTTTGCATCTTTATAATGCATGATTTTACATACAAAGAACAAAATTTTCACTTGTTATCCATCATTTTAGTTATTAATGCCACCTTGAAAATAGCAGACAAGAATAGAGCATGTATTTTAGCAGTGCATTCCTAACATCAATCCATTACCACGGACCATTTTTTTAAAGGAAAAGGAGAGGAAATATCTCTATTGAGATGAAAAACACCCTACAATTTCAGTGCTTTTATTCCACTGACAAATATTTTTTCTACTACATATTCTTCTCATAAAGTAGTAATAACTGATCAAGAAAAAAGATTGGTCATTTTACTCAGCATGTCTACGTTGACAAACAAAAAAAAGCATGACAAGGGACATCAACTGAAAAAATAACATTTACATAAAAAAGAAACTAAGATTATGCATTAAAAAAGATTGGTCACTTTCTTTTTTAATGGGAAACTAAGATTTGTCCACTTCCAGTTAGTTGTTTACCTTCCAAGTCTACACTAATCTGAAACTTGAATTAAATCTATTAACAAATTGCAAAAACGTAATAAGTATCTCAAGTAATGACAATACCTTACTAACACCAAATTGATCATGTTGGTTCTTGTAGCATCCTCGTGAGTTCAAGTCCATAATTTTCCAAGACCCAGATTATATAACACTCTCAAGACATATTGTATTAGAACTATTTTCTCCAAATGTCAATAAATATATCTCAGTTAACCATTTGATGTTGGAATTGCAATGGCATAACTAGAATTGGAATTGGCACAAGGGTAAAAGGTAAATACATCTCAATATCTCTAACTCCAATATTATTCTTGCTTCTTGTTGAAGATACCAATTCAATCATGCCCGGTAGAGTGCATTATAATGTGTTGGTAGGTGTTTGCATGTTCTCTAGATTGTTTCCAAGGTAGAAATTTAAGTAAACCTAAGCATTCACTCTGCATTATAATGGTTGGCAAATCACGCAGCATTCACTCTGCTTGCATGAAAATATTTAACTAAACCTAAGCTAGGGGCAGATTTGAAAGCAACAGAGATAAGTAATAAAACATACAATAATAAAACATAATAATGATATTAATAAAACATACCTAAGCCAGCATTCACTCTGCACGCACCGACTGTATGTAACAAAATAATGATATTAATAAAACATACAATAACAAAAATTATACAAACAAATATTAATATTCAAAAATAATAATTATGAGACAAGTAATACTCATACATAATAAAGTTATGAAGAATCAACACCATGATCTACATCATCGTCACCGTCATCATCACCTGAACAGGGAGGATTCTGCATTGGAGCGGAGTTTAACTGAAGATGTCGCATGATCATGTCCTGTTGCCAACGTAATTCTCTAATTTCTTGATCCCTTTGCGAAATTTCTTCTTCTCTTTGAAATATTATCCCTTTCAAATGGGATACCTCTTCAGTCAAGCTAAGTATATGAGCCGTAACTACTGGTGGGGTAGAAGAGAAAGATATGTCAGCAACTCTTTGGGTTCTGCTCAAAGAACCCATTCCTAATATTCTTCCCCCATTGAGTCCCCCACTAGCCTCCAACCATAAATTCATGTTGTTGCCAACAGAAGGTTCAGAGCCGCCAGTGTTTTCGCTAGGTTGTGAATTTATCAATGCTAACTCTAACTCATCATATTTGTCCTGCATTGTCATAAGAAAAATTATAAAATAATGACAATAATAATATTTTAAAATCAAATAAAAATTAATCTAACCTTTATTAATTTGGCTCTATCCCCACTCCAAGTCTTGTCTTTTTTTGTAAAAGTATGAGTGAAAGTTTCAATGAATACGGGCTCCTTCCACATTTTCTTAGTCTAAAAAACACCATTAGAAATAATGAAATAATTTGATATAAATTAAAAATTAGTGAGAGAGTTAAATAAATTACCAATCTGCGTCTATACTCATCTATATTAATAGACTCTCCCGCATATATAACAGATACGTCTCCAGAATTAAAAGATTGATTTATCTTATTCTGATAACTCCTGCTTTTGCTCTCATCTGTTTCCCAAACATTGCAGATTTTGACCCAATTTTCATTAGTGATGCATGGTGGCTTTTTTCCCCCGAGTCTTGGCATGATTCAGTACATGTCTAATGCGATCACCACATTTTTTTAAATATTCTTTTTTATTTCCATTTCTGCACTCGGCTCCCAATTGAATGCCCGCTGAAATGAAAAAGAATAATTAATTACATACTAACTTTAATTTCATAAATAAACAAAAGACAATATACCTTGAACTTATTCCACCATAACTCCTTATTAGCAGATGGAGTGCTTGAATATGACATTGAAGCACCTCCCCAGTGATTATTCACGATTCTATTAATATCGTGAATAATCTGTACAGAGTTGTCAAACATATCATAAAATTTCAAATAATATATATTAAATAATTAAGATAGTTGAAAAAATAAGATATTTTACAATACTTAAGAATCTCCGATCGGAACTATAAACTCCCGAGTGTCTATCAACTCAGTGGCTGAGTTTCTGACCGCTTCAGATTTTGCATAGGTACCGGAGATTGGACTGACGAAGGTACTGGTGACGGTGAATGAGAAGGTGCGTGTGAAGGTCCTGCACCTGAATGAGAACGTGCATGTGACAGTACTAGCAATGACAAATGATAAGGTTCATGTGAAGGTCCTGCACCTAATACTGGCGACGGCGAATGAGAAGGTGCATGTGAAGAACCTACACCTGACAGTGACAACGACGAATGAGAAGGTGCTGGTGAAGCTCCTACATCGGGTGCTGAAGCAGAAGGGCCGAGAGAAGACCGTCTACGTCCACGACGTCCAAACTGTCAAACAAAAGTATGACGACACATAAATAAAATGGTTCATATCTGTCACGCCCCGAGACCCAGGAGCCGCTGATCCAATATAAAATCGGACAACACCTCCCCTGTCCGGCGGACAATTTACACATACATAGAACACGACCACGCAGTTTAATTGACCTCAGGCCTCAATATATATAAA
Organism: Boesenbergia rotunda; assembly: GCA_024364735.1. Lineage (NCBI taxonomy): Eukaryota > Viridiplantae > Streptophyta > Magnoliopsida > Zingiberales > Zingiberaceae > Boesenbergia > Boesenbergia rotunda. The sequence continues at coordinate 963,842 of JAGFNQ010001666.1, read as the reverse complement.
CACAACATAAAAGTAAGAAAACCATAACGATAAAACATAATAAACTATACCTGACCGCGGACCAGTCCGACTTACGACGAAACAACCAATACAAAAACCCCTTAGGGCACATGACACAATCATATGACATATACAAATCGCTAAAAGAAATATAAAACAAATGTACTACAAGTACAAAGCAAAATCATGTCGTCGCGATGGGTAGGGACTGGCTGTTGGGCTCTTCTGGCGACTCCAAGTATTTCAGCCTGAAAATCAAAATATAGCCAATGGTGTGAGTCCAAATAAACTCAGCGGATACTAAACAGGTATGCATAGTAGGTTATACTAACAATAAGAGTCATGCTGATACAGTCTCATATGAATAGTAGACAAGGGTATACACTGAAGATACTGAATAAATGTACATACCAGAATCCATCTATCCTGCAGAGGGGTGAAATAAATCCCTATGGAACAGGTATAACATATAATCCAAGGTAAACAAGTCTCCAGTATATGCATGTCAATCAAGTGCAGAAATCAAATGCAGCAAACAATGTACAATGCAAAATATGCATATGGTGCAATGATATGTGTCACCCCTGACACCAGTCAGATCATCGTCCACCTGCCATAAATGGACGTCCGAGTGGGTAAAGCTATGACAACTGTGTTAGTGATATGAGAGAAGTGTCCTAAGGCAATCGTCTTATGATTGTAATTATTTATAAATGAATATTCACTATTTGAGTATACATGTTTGTGTATTTGATTGAGATCTTAAACTCATTTACTGAATGTTCGCAATACAATTCACAACATGAGAGAATTTGTGATGAATTCACAACTAGTGATTATTTCTACATGTGCAATTGTGAATTATTGAAATTGTCCCTAGTTGATGAATTGATAAATACGGACACTATCAATTCTGTTGAGACTAGCATGGGTTATTCTCTAATCAGCTGATTCTCACTGGCTGGTGACATTGAGATGTCCGGAGATAAACATGAATGTTAGTTAAGGGAACTAGTTCATTGGAGTGATTGACTGTAAAACTTCATATGGTAGTCTACATATAGATATGTCAGTGAAATTCTTACTGCAGCTTAAGTACGATGTTCCTTTGACTTACGGTGTTCAAGTCATCTTGGTCACGGAGACTTATACTTTGGCATCTTAAGCAAGCATCTCTAAGGAGGTGTGGACCCAGGATGATTGGGTATAAGCCGAAGTGCCCGAAGATGTTTGAACAGCCTATAAAGGATTCACCACTCCTTGCGAGGAGATGTATACCCGAGGCCTATCGTCGGATTGTTTCTCGAAGCCTCTGGCCAGAGCATGACATGTTCAGAGTATGAATCTCTTAAATACATGAGAGTAGTTAGAATCCGTAGGACGAGAAAACGTTATTTGGGCTAGGTGTGACGTAGTCAGCCTAGTGGGGACTGACACACATAGACCATGTTCTGAACCAAGTGGGTATAAGATGGTGAAGGGAATGAGGCACGATTCATTATAGCTGCTGAAGGGTTTCAGAATTGTTTCTGAGGTCAAACGTTGATCTTTCGATTAATTGGGGATCATAATGTACTACTAGGTGCCACTCATGATCGTTCTATAATTGATTAATTATAGACGACCAACATAAATCGAAAGCCTATTTAGTCACACGCACTACGAGTAATCCGAGGGATTTAAAACGAGTTGAAAATTGGATTTTCCAATCAAGAGAGATTAGGTTTGGTTGAGCCAAACGATAAGTCAAATCTGAATTTTTCAGAGACGCATCGGAAGCGTAAAATGGCTAAGTCTTTTGAAGACTTAATAAATGAATTAAATAAGTTTAATTCATTGGGGCGTGGCTTGGATGGGCCGGCCAAAGAGGGCCTCCATCCTCTTTGCTTAGTCGGCCACAACAATGGGAGAGAACCAAGTTTTTGGATCAATTTATAAAATAAATCAAGTGTGGTTTGTTTTATAATAAACCAAGGTTTGGTTTATTTCTTCATGGAAATTAAAATGAACCATGGATTGGTTTATTTTATAAAATCAATCATGGATTGATTTACCATGATAAGGAAATTTATTCCATAGGAGAGAAGAGACTTGATTGATTTTTATCATGAATTAAAATATGATTTTAACCATGATATAAAATCAAACTTGGCATGATGGAATAAGTTATTCCATATTTGAGAGGCTTGATGGTTGAGAGGCTACTATATAAAGGACCCAAGGCAAGGCTTGAAAAGAATTGAAGAGATGAAGGCATAGGCTCTCTCCCTCTCTTTCTCTCCTTCTTTTCTCCCCTTCTTGCCGTGCGCCAACTAGCCCCAAGAAGGAGCACCAGCCGGCCGCCCCTGCCCTTTCCCTGCCGACCACCATCTCTTGGCTGGAAGAAGGTGCTGCCGGAATTAGAGTTTGGCTCAAGGATCTTTTTGCCGCAAGCCTCTTCTTTTACTTCGCTGGAATTTTGATTCCGGCCATCCTTTTGTGGTTAGTCTTCCGACTTCACTTTTGGTTTTTCTTGTCGCGTTCTCGGAGAATCTAGTAGTTCTCGAGAACATGAAACTCGTGGCTTTGCAAAGTCATCCCGAAGATACTCGGCGTGGATGCGAATAGAGGCGGTGCTTCCAAGGGACGCTTACGGTTGGATCTCGTCCCTTCCTTCGAGTTACGCGAGGTAATACGTAAATTAGTTTACGTTTCTGCAAAATTTTAAATATATGATCATGTCTACACAAGATAAAATTGCATGCTTAGATGTGTGGTTAAATAATTTGAGAAATTATTTATGCTAAACCTTCCGCTGCACGTAATTAATTTTAAAATTACGAACCCGCATCCATGTCAACATGCACCCGGTCCCAACAAACTGTACGTACCCTGCTATCACTGCTCCTGAGTGACCGAGTGGACATGATGCTAGCGGAGGTCACTCTCCTACCCCAAGCAATGGGGGAGTCTAGCTCTCATCTTCTCGTGTCTCAGGACGAGAAGGGATCCCTGGCTGCTACCACGTCCGGAACCACCCTCCAAATTGTGGCCGAACGGAGCAATACAGGACAAATGCACAAACCCTATGGTAGCCACTACCCCTGAGTGGATGTGTGTGCATATCCTCATGTAACTGACGATGGGCTCAGACTACATAGGAGTGATGATCGTCAGCATGCAACAATGCAATGATGGTGCATGACCCAAACACATACAACACCCACCAAGTCCTCAACTAACACCTCAGTGTGCTAGGTATAGGTCTGAATCCTATATCATGGGATACAAGTAACCTACTAAGTATACTGACAAAATAACCAATGATTCATCAATGTCAAATGCAAGGGAGCATATCACTACCTCTATGCCCAAATATATATACACATAACCACTACTGAGACTGTATGAAGCTAAAAGGGAGATAACCTCAAAGATATGCAACAGATATCAAATACAGGAATACTAAGGCAGATATAGCATATAAACTTACTGTTATCTATAACAAACCATGTATAGCAATATGACAATATCTAAAAGATAAGTCAAGAGTACCCGCCTCAATCGTAAGATGCTTGTATCAGAAAGAACCTTCCGTCCGTTAATCAGTGAGGATAAATCCAATCAATGCCCTGTATCAAAGGCATAATGTTTAGCTACAGTAATACATAATTTATAGCTAAATGAATTACCTCAATTTATTAGGATTGTCCTAATTGTTCTATTTCATTTAAATAATCACAATTTAAATGAGTAGCCCTTAACTATCCCAAGTTACTTAGATTAGACTCATGTTAGGTTTTCGGAACCCGAATTATCAAGTTTAGTTTATTAGGTTTAATCTCAAATTAAACATAATTCGTAATTCAACCAATAGCTCAACCAACCTCTAATTCCATCCAATAAGGGCTCCCATGAAACAAATGTCACTCAAACACTCACGATAATGATCACAAGGAGGAGAACAAGCCTATAATCCAATCCAAAAATCATTACCCTCCAACTGATCCACATCTCATTAAACTAAGAACAACCAAAGCATTTTATCCATTTACACCATGCCAAAATAAAATCAATCATCATCATAGTTATGTAGCAGTAAAATTCCAATTCCATGAAGTCTAGAATCTAGGCAGATTACTAACCAAAGTCTGATCAAAACCAAAACATCTCTACCAATCTACCTCCTAATCAGGGATCTTCTAAAAAATGTATCACAAAATAAATCATCACAAGCTCAAAGGAGCTAAGCTATAATTCTAATCCATAACTCAATCAACCGCTCCCCAACCTCTAATTACAATCCACGGTAAGAATGTATCAAGACCCAAAATCATCTTTTGGCATTAGATTGGCATAACCCCTGCCATTTAACCCAGAACACCATCCAACCTACCTCTACAAATCATATTCAGTAGCATCTTATGGAGCAACTCCAATTATCTCACAGTAGGGGCATAGAACTCAATGAAAACAAAAATGAAACAGAATTCTTTACATTTACATTTGATCCATCATAAGAAGAAACCTAAAACAGCACACCCATGCTAAAAGGTCATGCGGAACCCATCATCAACCACATTATGATCTAATCCAAGAAAATCCACATCCAAATCCAACATAATATCAACTAAGATAGATCTGATTCATCCCCATCTTTGCCCGCATAACTTCCAAATAAAAACCCAACATTGAAACCATAAACCATAGCAGGAAGATTATAAGAAATAAGGCAGAAATTTCAACCGAATTGAAACTAGGAGCCTTAACACAACCTAGCAATTCCCTTCCAAGCAGATCAAAAATCCAAAACAGAGAATCTCAATCTGAAATCCATATTCGAGTCCTTACCTTAGGCAATGGCTGATCCCAAGGCTTGGCTCAAATGTGCCCAAAAGCAGTCCAAGGAGAGGATCCGTCGTGCATCTGCCATAGATCCAATGATTACCACGTACACGAGGTCAAGATGATCTAATACTCCCTATCTACGCACTCACCCTATCAGAGGTGAAGAGCTCAATCGCCGGCAACACCCGCAACACCTCCTCCCGACTCCAGTCGTTTTCCCTAGATCTAGAGAGAGCAATAGAGGAAAGAATAAAGTCACCGATCTTGGGTTCGCTAGCTTCGCGTGGAGAGAAGAAGAAGGTGGCGTCGGGTCATGGCCGTGGGCTAGGGCATCGCGGAAAAAGGAGAAGAGAGGCGAGGGAGATCGGGCGTGCGTTGGCTGCAGGTTAGGGCACGTGGATCAGGGGGTGTGGCTGCGTGCGAATAAAGAGAGGAAAGAAAACTTATAAAGGGATGGATCTTTTTGCGAAAAAGTCCCTCAACTTTCCCAAATTCAAACCCTACCCTCAGGGTAAGGGTTTTAGCCATTTAACTCTCCAATCTATTGTAAACTCTCTAGGATTAAATTATTTACCCTCTCAAATTTAAGAGTTTACCTGAAAACCATTTACCCTAGTCTGGTAAAACCCTAATTTTTCATATAAATTTTCTGAAAAATTATTCTACCGGTTTTTGACTTACCGATTTAACAATATCATAATGAAAAACATGAAATAACTTACCATTTTTGCTATCTAATCAGAGAGTGCGCAACAAAATAACTGTATGTTACTTGTAATGACCTATAAAAAAAATACAGTGCATTAACAGATAGAATATATAATTTAAAAAATGTCATATATAAACAATTAAGAATAATTTATAAATTTTATAAATTTGCATATTAAACTAAATGAATTCATATCATTTTATAAAATATTACCTATTATTAAACATTAAAATCCTCGTTATCATTCTCAACCACATCCTCATCCTGATCATCGTCGTCGTCCTCCTCATCCTCATCGTCATCCTCTTCCTCTTCCTCATCCTCATCCTCTTCCTCATTAATTTCACTTGCATCCACGTTTATGACTATTCCACTAGGATCTCGTAAAGTTGGAATAATATATTCCTCTGTTTGAAATGTGTTTGCAACTTCCTTCTGTTGATATGCAATATTTTCCCAACGTTCCTCAATTTTTTACCTTGCTTTGGTTTTACAAACAACCCACCAATCAATCTTATCACATTTCAAACTAGGATATGAAGAATAGAAAACTTGAATCGCTTGTTGTGCCAACACAAACGGTTCATATCTTTTATAGAATCTCTTATGATTTATTTCAACCTAATTATAGTGTGGATGCACCTTCATACCTCTGACAGGGTCAAATCAACGACACATAAATGAGATAACTCGTATTTCTTAGTTAGGGTATTCTATCTCTAAAATTTCTTTCGACAAACCATAAAAATCACTATTTGCACCTCCGTCATTGGATGATTGAACACAAACCCCACTATTCATTGCACTCTTCTCCATTTTATATTCTTGAGTATGAAAATTATATCCATTTATGAAGTATGCTGGCCAAGTGCATACAAGCGCTTTTGGACCCCATGACAGATTGATTAACATCTCATGTTCAAGGTGAGCGTGATTATCATGAACCTAAAATCAAATATGCCAAGTGTTAAAAGTCTGCATATGTATAAACCAAATTTAGATTGTCTACTTACATATGATTTAAACCATGGTGCAAATTCTTCATCACATAAGCGATCAAACTGTTGTGGCGACAATTCTGAATATAAGTTTTGGAAAATCCTTTAAAAAAAAACTTATCACACAAACAATTTACAACATTAGAAATATAAATAAATATTTGTACTAACTCGTAATATGACGATACTTTTGGACAATTCAATAAAATATATGTCTGGGTTACCTGCCATTCCTGGCCAGTTAAGTATCTCTACTTACATGACCCACTTGGTCAACCAAGATAGTTAAAAATTGAGAAGGACTTTAGATTGGGATCAATATGACCCTCATCATTTCTTTCCGCTCTTTGCCTTTTGCTATGAACATGAGACTCAAAATAATATGATGCAAAAGTTGTAACTTTCTCCACAATGTATGCATTAACAATTGAGGCTTCAACTCATGTCTTATTTTTTACTTTTTTCTTCAAATGATATAAGAATCGGATGGTAATGAAACACATTGTATTAGATATTAATATATAATACATTGTATAAATGGACACATTGTATAAATTGTATAGATGAAAAATTTACCTTTCAAATGGATACATCCATCGAAAATGGACAGGTCCTCCAACTTTGGCCTCGTATGGCAAGTGAACCAAAAGATGTTCCATAGCATCAAAAAATGAGGGTGGAAATATTCTTTCTAAATTATATAAAACAATTGGATTGTCTCTCTCTAACTTCTCCATGTGTGAATGTCTCAAAACTGTTGAGCATATATCACGTAAAAAAATGCTCAACTCTGTAATGACACCCCATATAAAATTTGGTAAGAGTTCCTTAAAAGCAATAGGAATGAGCCTTTGCATAATTATATGGCAATCATGGCTTTTTAAACCAATCAATTTGTATTCCTTCATATCAACACATCTTGCAAGATTAGAGACATATCCATCTGGACATTTCAATGATTTCAACCATTCACAAACAACACGTATGTTAAACATCTATTAACTTCTTCGGATTTTGTGGGCCAGGCACCACTAATGTTAAAAACATATAAGGAGTTTTCATACACATCCCAGGTGGAAGATTATACGGAGTTAAGATAACAGGCCAACATAAATAATTTCTTCCAGATTTGCCAAATGGAGCAAAACCATCATCACATAAACTAATCTAATGTTTCGAATCTCCTTTGCAAATTTTCGATATGTTCTATCAAAATGCTTCCATACCTCTGTATCGCTTGGATGACACATTAGATCCTCTCCTGTTTGATGATTTGCATGCCAAGTCATGTGTTCAGCAGTTGCCTTTGATGCATAAAGCCTTTGTAACCTAGGGGTTAAAGGCAAATTAAACATTTGCTTGTATGATTTACGTTGCCGTTGATTTCTTCTATTGCTCTTGTACCTAGTTTGTTTACAGAATTTATAAATATCTGCATCTTCATCAACTACCCAATATAACATACAACCATCTCTGCAAACATCAATTCTTTGCACCGGAAGACCCAATTCTTTCACGAGCTTTTTCATACTATAAAAATCATTAGGCAGTATATGATCACGTGGCAATGTCTCTCCAATAACTTGAACAAAATCATTAAAACAATCTTGTGATACATTATACTCTGCCTTAACATTCAATAGTCTTGCGGTGAGAGATAATTTAGTGTGACTGTCACAACCATCCCATAATGGTTCATCAGCAGCCTTCAACACTTCTTGAAATTGAAGATATGTTTCATCTACAGGTGGTACTTCCACTTTGTCCAACGGTGATGTATAAGTAGTAAACATTTGTTCAACTATTGGAGGATAACTAGAACTTGCACAATGTGTGTCAGGATTGAAATTCTGACCCGTTGCATCGATTACCATTCTCTGATATGGATTTAATTGATTATAATAACTCTGATCACCACCAACAGAAACTCGTATATTTCGTTCAAAATCATCATCAGATATAAACGGTTCACCATGGGATGTCCAATTATAATAATTCGAGGTAAAACCAAATCGACAAAGATGTTGTTCAACTTGATCGCTAAGTAAGAATTTGCCATTGTGACACTTTTTACATGGACACCTTATTTTATTACCATCCATATACTTAACTTGACTAGATGCAAAATTCAAAAATTGGGTCAATGACGGACCCAAAATAGACTGTCACGAATGTGGGTCCTCCAAATTTAGAATATTTATAAAATGCTGGAAACCCTTTTTGCAATCAAAGAATAAAAGCGTAGTAAAGGGGTCACAGGTCGTATTTTTCCAAGGGACTGTTGACGTTGTGTGATTTGAGCTTGTATTTATGTGTCGTTGATTAATTTTGGGTTTTAAATAAAATCTGGGTTTTGTTTTTAATTCAGAATGAAATGGCAATCAAGATGGAGGAAACCAACTAATGAATCAAACAATGTGATGGCAAGTAATAATTCAACCAATGGAAACCAAATCAAGCTAGAAGATTTAACTAAAGTTTGGAAAGGCAAACTTAAATTCAAAATGCACAATAAATACTGATGCAAGAAAATAGAGGATGTGATGGAAGTTTTCGGAAAGTAATTCAAGCTTAACACAATGGCTAACTACGAAATTGGGAAATTAAACAAACAATAACATCAACTCAAATTAACTACCAATGTTGGAAGCCACAAATGCAAGGAAAACTTAGAAATGGATAAATTCGATACCAATTGAATTCAAACACTATCCTACACCAAAAGACAAGTAAAAACTGATGTGAGCAATGCACCAAAACAACTTGGCACGCAAGGGATCCCTTGTGCCGAAACTGAACCCTTTTGTGCCAAAACTGATTCTACAATTCAGAAACTACACTTAATAACGCAGCTGAGAAGGCAACTATAAATGAAGAACTTTGCAGGAATGGATGAAGAATTTCAGATCGATGACTGATCCATCAAAACAACCTAAATGCAGGAGTGTTATGCAAGAAAACAGAAATAACATGTAGAGGTGTAGGAATGGGTTACATGAACTCAAAACTATGCGCAGAAATGAAATGAAACCCCTAATTGGATGCAAAACCAAGACGAAATAACTGAGAACAACTGATAGAAACTAGCTTAAGGAGTAGTGAACCTAGAGTTTCAGAAATAAACTATCAATTCAGACACAAACTGAGACAAGGAATAAAAAGACAGAATCGAAACTGAAAATTCAGAAATAGCATGTGCAGAAATTCATCCACAAAGCGAATGCAAAATTAATCCATTAAGGAGGAAATCTGAAGCAATGATTCACCAAATAAGGTCTTTTTGCTGTGCTGAAATATAGAATGCAGAAACAAACATTTAGAAAGCAGAAACAATTTGAAGAATTCAGAAATGAACTTGGCACGCCACAATCCAGTTGATACGCAGCAACAAACAAAGAACTAAACTGAAATTAAACTCAATTGATCACTAAACAAGTTTCTATACTACTCTACTTGCAGAACTAAAGCTAAATTACAGCTAACAACTTAAAAATCGTAAATTACAGTAGCTGAGAAAGAAATTCAGAACAGAACAGTTGCGGCAACAATTACAGGTAATTCAAAAACAGCAAATTCAATAAGAAACTACTCCTCAACCCTTCCCGAGCTCAAGATCTTCTTGGTCGTCAAGCAAGAGCTGGCTTCGAACCCCTAGGCTCAGCAAATCAGTGGGAAATCATCTCTGAAGTCGACTCTGCTCAAATCTGCGCTTAGCCGGAATTTCCAATCCGATTCACTCTATCTCAACTGATGGAGCTGCGATAGTGATTTGGGAAGCGTCTGAGCTCACCTGAGAACCCCTACAAGTGGCTCAGACGTTTGGAAATGGGTTGTAGATGAGGAACGAGTGATCGGACTGAAGAACTGCCGAAACCCTCAAACAGTCCTTGTTCCAACGCAAATTGAGCTGAATTTTCCAAGGAAACTATCCCCAAGGATTCAAATCTTGATCTAGGATGAAAGTTGAGGTGGTTACGCCTTCTTGGATGAAGAAATTGAAAAACGAAGATGAAGAACAGCAAAGAAGACGAAGAACGGCGAAGACGCGACGAGGGTGAGCTGCGCAGAAATTTTCCTTAAGTAATTGGCATTGGACGGTCCAGATTGAATTGGATGAATCCAACGGCTGATCTTGCTCTGATTTGAGCCAAGCTTTGAGGATGTTGATCAGGGGTCAGGATCTGTCTCGTGGTAGCTCGGATTCTCCAGATGTGCAACGAATGGTCCAGATCAACTTAGTCTTTGAATGGACGATCTAGAGCCCTCCGAGCTTGATCCAACGGTTGATTTAGCTCTGATTGGGATGAAACTTTCAGATCATAATCAAAATGCTTGATCAACCCTAACCCTAGCTCGGATTGCTTCAGATAGTCCCGGATGGCTCAGATCTCGCCGCTTTTGAATCGGACGGCCCAGATTTAATCCTAATCTTGATAACTCGATCCGGGTCACTTCCGACTCAAGTTTGACCCAATATGCCCTAAGTCCATGAACCTTTCATGCCTACAAAAATAGATCAAGAATTTAGTGGTCAAATAATCCAAATATTTGTAAATTTGCAATTAAGTCCAAAATAAGAGTAAGTTCTAAAACCTAGGGCAATTTCACAATTAAGCAATAAAAACATAGGTCAAACATGGATTTAAGCAACTCAAATAATCACTAAAATGGTACTTATCAGTCAACCCAATTTTAAACTCATCAATTAAACCCCGACGGTTATGTAAATTCTTTGTATACATTCACATTCTTTCATTCTGCATTTTCTCTGTTTCAAATTTATAATAACATGAATAACTAATACTAAAAAAACTATATAAAAAACTAATGATTAATTATAATAAGCAACAAGTAAAAGAACTATCATATTTCTTCAAATATGATTAAATAATTCTTCAATAGTTCTTCAAATATGATAACATCTGCTTGACATAATTGCACTATCAGACAAAAAATGAGAAGTTAATAAAAGAACGACACTATCATGTTCTTCTCAAGGAAGATAATAAAGGAAGTTAATAATTCTGCTTGATAATAAAGGAAAATAATCAGTATCCTTATTTGTGGTCATATTATTCTGCTTGAAAATTCAGAATATAATAAAGGAAGATATCACCCAAATAGTATATATATTATTCATTCTAAAAGCCTTCCATACTATATGGATTAGAATAAAGATGTTAACTCAACAGTTAAATTCAGATCCAAGAATGTATCAGTTTCAATTTTTCCCAAAATTTTTCACAATGAAATGAATTGTAAATGAATATTATTAATAAAATTGATCATACCAATGCTAAGTAGTTGTAGAAGACTCCTTTAAAGCAAGAAATTCTTTCAGGCAATTATCTTTGGTATCCACATCCTATAGAAATAGTAACTTTTTAAAAAAATCATCATATATCTTAAATGGTAGCACATTTGAGCTATTAAATTAACTAAGCAGAGAACAACTGAGAAATAATAGACACATCCTATATGTTGCTACTTTGAAGCTGCCGACAATTGAAGGTTCAAAGTTGAAAGATTAACCATGCATTAAGTTGGTGCTGTTGGGAGTTGAAGCTGTCGACACATACAAACGATTAACCATGCATAAGCTGTAGGTTTAATGATCCTTAGAAAAATTGGGTCTACTAGAGTTGAAAGATTCAGGCAGTTGACCCGCTGCCGGCACCGCCAGAGACCTGCTGCCAGCGCCGTCGGCGCCCCGTGGCCTCCTGCCGGCGCCGCTAGAGCCCCGCGGCCCGTTGTCGTCACCCGCCAGCACCCAGCAGCTCGAGGGCGATGCAGCCAGAGCCCCACGGCCCGCTGCCGGCGCCCGTCGGAGGTGTAGAAGGTGAGAAAAGAAGAAAAGAGAGGGAGAGAACGTACCGCCGTCGTTGCTCCAAATCCACGCGTGCCGTCGCTCCCTCTCCAACTTTAGATCCAGGGTTTAGGGCAAACGAGGGGATGGGATGTTTTATAAAAAGTCATTTTGGGACGAATCATTTTCGTCTCAAATTTCATCCCTAATTTAGCAACGAATTTTACTATTCATACCAGATTTTGGGACGAATGACCAAATTCGTCGTAGAATCTGGGACGAATTCCTGGATTCATCCCAGAATCTCGGACGAATCTAGGATTCGTCCCAGAATTAAAAATAATTATAAAAAATAAATTTAGTCCAAAACCCTATCTAGAGATATCGAAATTACACGAAATCGGTTTCTACGTGTTCGTCTACTTCTCCTGAATTTATAAGTGCCCTCAAATATAAATTTCAAATAATATATCGAAACCAATGATTTTTTTATCTGAATTTAATTTTTTAAATATTGTCGTGTTAAAAAAATTATCAACCATAAATATATTTTACCTTAATAATATTGATAACATTTTTATAATCAGGAGAGCTATAGAAATATATAAAACTAATTTTGTATCATTCAGAACACTCTCTGTCATTAATTTGTAAATCTAACATATATTAAAACATTTACATGTTTAACTTAATTAATATTGAAAACAAAAAAATATTAATTTGATAAAAATATGATGTATGAGGATATATATTATCAACAAAAAGGAACGAACATGTAAGAACCGGTTTCGTGTAATTCTAATATCTCTAGGTAGGGTTTCAGACTCCATTTATTTACTTATAATTAATTTTAATTATAAGTGCTCTCTACTCCATTTAGGGTTTCGGACATCTCTAAGAACCATGTTTGTCTACTTCTCCTGAATTTATAAGTGCTCTCTAATATAAAATTAAATTAATATATCGAAACCAATGATTTTTTTATCCGAATTTGATTTTTAAATAGTTTAGTATTAAAAAATTTACGTTAAAAAATTAAATATATTTGGCCTCAATAATGTTTGATAACATTTTTATAATCAGAAGAGCTACACAAACACATAGAAGTAGTTTTGTATCATTTCGAGAACTATCTCTCTAACATCAATTTGTAACTCTAACTCATATTGAATTTATGATTTATTAGCTGTATATACATTTACAATTAAAACATTTACATATTTAATTTAACTATCAATATAAAAAATATTGGATCAAAATATTATATATGAGGATATGTATTATTAGGAAAAGGGGATGAACACGTAGGAATTAGTTTCGTATAATTCCGATATCTCTAAGTAGGGTTTCCGACACGGTTAAAATTTTATAATTATTTTTCATTCTGGGACGAATCCTAGATTAGTCCTAGATTTTGGAACGAATCCACAGATTCGTCCCAAAATCTGGGATGAATCCACAGATTCATCCCAAAATCAGGGACGAATTATGGATTCGTCCCTGAATTAAAATTAACTATAAATAAGTAAAGTGAGTTCGAAACTATACCTAGAGATATCGGAATTATACGAAATCGATTTCTACGTATTCGTCTACTTCTCCTGAATTTATAAGTGCTCTCAAATATAAATTTCAAATAATATATCGAAACCAATGATTTTTTTAACCAAATTTAATTTTTTAAATAGTTTTGTGTTAAAAAATATCACATCCATAAATATATTTGACCTTAATAATAATATATGATAATTTTTTTATAATCAGGAGAGCTATACAAATATATAAAACTAATTTCGTAACATTCAGAACACTCTTTGATGTTAATTTATAAATATAATTAACCTATATTAAAACATTTGCATGTTTATTCGTGTTCGTCTACTTCTGCTGAATTTATAAGTGCTCCGAAATATCAATTTGAAATATAATAATAAATCGAAACTAGTGAATTTTTTATCCGAATTTCATTTTTTAAATAGTTTGTATTAAAAAAAATCTCATCTATAAATATATTTAGCATTAATAATGTTTGATAACATTTTTATAATCAGAAGAACTATACAAACATATACAACTAATTTTGTATCGTTTTGAACTCTCATTAACGTTAATTAGTAACTATATTATCAAGATAAGGGAACTAACACGTAGGAATCGATTTCGTGTAATTTCGATATCTATAAATAGATTTTTGAATTAATTAATTTTTTTATTTTTTATTCTGGGATAAATCCTAATTCGTCCCAGATTCAGGGACGAAAATGTATATTCGTCCCTGATTCTAGGACGAATCCATAGGTTCGTCCCAGAATCTTGGACGAATCCTGGATTCGTCCCAGATTCAGGGACGAAAATGTATATTCGTCCCTGATTCTTGGACAAATCCACAAATTCGTCCTAGAATCTGGAACGAATATATGATTCGTCCCAGAATCAGGGACGAATCCTGGATTCGTCCCTGATTTATAAAACTTAATTATAATAATTATTATATTTTTGAGGAATTCTGGGACAAATTAAGTATTCGTCGTAAATTTTGCGACAAATATTAAATTCGTTGCAGATTCGTCGTAGAATTTGGATAATTTTTTTTTTTGCTAAATTGCGACGAACATATTTCGTTGCTAAATTCGTTCCTAATTTGTGATAATTTTTTTTTTGTCGCAAAATTTATTGTAATTTTGGGACGAAAAATATTTATCCCAAAATTTCGTCCCTAAATAACTGTTTTTTTGTAGTTACATAGAGAAGTACAATCCAATCTTGGCTTCTTGCAAGTGAGAGATTACATTGAACACAAGATTACTTGAAGATTATAAATAAGTATTGAAATCTAACTGGTATCAAACTGAAAAAAAAATAGAAATATAAAGAGAGAGTATTGAAGAGAATAGACATAGATAATATTTCTCCTAAATACTGTCTTTCCTCTTGTCATTTGTCTTTGAGGTAGCATAGATATTGTAATTCTTTGATATAGCGTATTCCTTTTGATTGGATTTTTTCCACGTAAATCCTCTTCTATAATTTTCTCATTTATACTTTTAATAAAAAAATGCGTACATTTTTATTAATATTGATTAATATTATATTGTAACCTCTGAAATTATATAGTAATTATGATTTTATAATTGTTAAAAGGGAAAATTATCCTAAAGTCCCTGCATACAAACTCAACTTCCTCCTCAGTCCCCGCGTTAGAAAAAAATTGTTTCAATTTTTACATGCAAAATTTTGTTTGCTTCAACTACAAATTTACCTAATTACCTTCGATTTTTTTAGGTACAAACAATATGAAATAAGGTATAATTTCTTCCAAATTCAGCATCACTAGAACCTAGTATATTTTCTATCAAATTGAGTACGACCCAATTGATTCATCTTAAGCCAATTGATTGTTATGAACTCTTAATCAATTGATCAAATAGAAAAAGAGTTACACTCAATTTGATAGAAAATATACTAAATTCTAATTTAAATATGCTGAATTTAAGAACAATTATACTTATTTTTAGATTTTTTATACCTATAAAAAATAAGGATAATGTTCTCTCATGAAAAATACAACTTATCGATTATCGATCAATTTCTAATCAATCGGAGCTCCTAGCTCCAATTAATTATAAGCAGCTCCGATCGATTCTCGATCAACTGGGTTTGAAAAAGAATCGATTCTCGATCAACTGAGTTTAAAAAAGAATTATACTTAATTTAATAAAAAATATACTATATTCTAGTTAAATGATACTGAATTAAAAGGAATGATACCTCATTTTGGATATTTTATACTTAAAAGTAATGAGGACAATTAAGTTAATCGGTATGTATTAAAGAGTTGAAGTAAATAAAATTTTATACGTAAAGAATGGAAATAAACTTTTACTAATATAAAAATTGATAGCAAAGTTTAAGATTCAATGAGGATTTAAAGAAAATTTATAATTGTTATAATATCATTGAAAATAAAATAGATTGAAACATTATATAATATAACGTTGTTTTTATAATAAATAAAAATGATCTTTTATAGTTCTAATAGAAAAATATGAATAATGACGTCTTTTATAATTCGAATAAAAAAGATAATTGTAATTTAATAAATGATTATTTATTAATTCTTTATTTGTCGCACATTGTGGAGCTACATACACAAGTAAGGCGAACCCACCCTCATTAAACTCGGTGGCATCACCCTTCTCCGTGAACTCACACACTCTCTCTCTCTTCTGAGTTCCGAGTTCCGATTCCCTCCCTCCTCCTTCAGCTTGCATGCCCTAGTAAAGCGAACTCCTTCAACTTTCTCTATCATCTCCTTTCTCCATCTCTGAAAAAAAAAATGACGTTACTCTTTGCTTTCGCTTTCTTCTTCCTCACCCTCACTAAGTCCCCTCACTGCTCTGCTGCTGATGCTTTTATTATACACAACAGGAGAACTCTATATCAACCTTTCATTCCACCGGCCTCTTCTTCAATCCTTCCAACCCGACCTCCTTCTCCTTCCCCTTCCCCTTCCCCTTCTTTCCCAAAATACCCTCGCCTTCCCCTTCTTCTATCTTAAGCTTGCATCCCTTCTTCCCGTTGTACGCCTCTTCGCCACCTCCCTCTCCGCCTTCTCCCGTTGCCCACCTCCCTACGTTCCCTGCCAACATTTCCTCCTTCGTCTCTTCCCCCTCCCGCCACCTTCACCCCAGGCTAGTCTCTGCTCTCGCCCTCTCTCTCCTCGCCCTCCTCCTCCTCGCCCTCTCCTTCGCCTTCTTCGTTTACATCCGCCGTCGTCGAGGCTGCTGCAGCGGCCACAAGGACGCCGGGTCTGATAGTCTTCGGTTCTTTCCTCCCGATACCACTGCTTCCGATGGCCGCAAGCTTTCCCCTTCCTCTTCTGCCGCTGCTCCGAAACCCGATGGCGCAGGCACAAGCTCGGAGTTTTTGTACCTCGGTACCCTCGTCAGCTCCCGCGGCCGCGCAAGCGAGAGTTCCAACGCGGGAGGTGGCTCTCCGTACAGGAAGCTCGACTCGCCGGAGCTCCGACCGCTCCCCCCGCTGCCTCGCCGGAATGCAGGGGGTGGTCTCTCGTCCGACGTGGAGGAGGAATACTGCTCCCCGACGAACTCCCGTGAAGAAAAGGACGGTGACGCCGCCGCGCTTGGGTCCGGCTCAAAGAAGACTGCTGTTGGTGTGGAGATGGAGAGATGCGGATCACGAAGCTCGACGCTTAGTGCATCGACAAACATGTCTTCCAATGGAGTTTCCTCTCCCTCCCGGTCGTTGCCGACCACCTCGTCACCGCCGCCATTACGGCCTCCACCTCTTCTGCGTCCACCAACGCCGTCGCCTCCCAAGAGAAGGCAACTTACGATTTCCCCACCATCTTCCCCACCAAACGCGGACTTTAATGCAAGGGATAACTTGTGGTATCCAAAACAAATAGGTGATTTTGCTGGAACCTCTGTTGCTGTTGGGAAAACCCCTCTATTTGGTTGTCCAGATGGTTCAAATGTTAAGTTACCTGATTTCCAGCCACCAATTCTTGGACCTTCCCTCTCGCCATTATCATGGAGTTTCTCCACTGAGCCAAAGGACTCCAACACTGATGATAAGCGTGAAAATCTTCTCCCAATGTTGAAGCCTCTCCTTTGGGATAAGGTTCCTGCAAGCTCTGATCCATCAATGGTTTGGGATCAGCCGAAATCTGGCTATTTCCAGTGAGTCCTGGTCAAATCTTGAAAACCATTTATTATATGCTAATTGGATGCTCATGAATCCTTTTGAATTTAATCTTTCCAGACTAAACAAGGAGATGATTGATTTTTTTTTGTTGGCAGAAAGATAAGAATGGCCACAAAGGGGATTGCTGGTGATCCTTTAGTTCCTTCCTTGGCTCAAGAAAGTAGAATCCTTGAGCCTAACAAGTCTCAGAGCATTTCAAATTTGCTAAAGGCTTTTAATTTGACCAAAGAAAATGTCTGTGAGGCTATCTTGGAAGGTATCAAACCACCCTTTGACATGTACTACTGGAAATTCTGTTAAGTGTATGCTCTATCTGTTTGCCTGATCTGCTTTACTTACTGCTTACGCCAAGGCTAGTTGGTGAATAATGTTATCATTTTTAGCTCATTTCGGGATGAATTTCTTAATATGATTTTTTTTTCTCTTTAAATCTTATGATCTGGTAGGTGGCATGATCTTTTCTTTTAAAGTATATTGTGTTTGACCTTATCTTGTGTTTGCCTTAAGTGTATTTTCTGAATTTTGAGAACCAATTTTTTTTGTACATCTACCATCAAGTATGACCCAACTTTATTCTGTAGATACTATCATGTTATCATTAACATTATATTTGTACAATATAAAGGTAAAGTTGATAGTTTGGGGGAAAATGTTTTGGAGGCGCTTACAGAAATGATTCCAAGCAGAGATGAAGAAATCAAATTGAAAGAATATAAAGAGAAACCACCTTTGAAGCTTGGTCCAGCTGAAAGCTTCTTGAAGTCAGTGATTAGTATCCCGTATGCATTTAAGAGAGTTGTTGCCCTGCTTTACATTTCTAGTTTTGATTCAGAGGTCAATTACCTAAATGATCTTTTCAGGATTCTCAAGGTAAGTATATTTTTGCTAATTCATATCAAATTTCACCTGATAGTATATTGCACAACTTGATTCTATTCTGCAATTATCATGAAATTTTATTTTTTTTGAACTATTTGAACTAGTTTACCTTTGATTATTTTTTGTATTTCACTAAGTACCTGGTAGAAGACATTTATTTACCTTTTAAATCATGAAATGCATGTGCAAGAAGGCATTCATTTACCATTAAAGAACTTGATGTCTGCTGAAGGAGGCATTTACTAATCATGAACTTGCATGTTTGTGAAGTTGGTTTACTTACTGGAACATACAGCAAAGTTCCATATAATACTACAACTGCACAGAGAATATATAAATTTTTCTTATATATATATAAAGTGTTGGATATATGACATTTTACATTTTGTTTCATAGATTGGTCTGAGTTCATTTAATTTCTCTAGTGTCATGTTACTTTGTTATTTTGTGTTCTAAGTTTGTTTACATCAATCACAGTCGTATAAATTAATGTTTCATTAGTCATAGTTAATGTTTACTGACAAGACTAGATGATTTATTTTTCTTTTCCTCATTAGTGAAGCTGTCAGTAATTGATGATCTTGTGACAATCTACCAACTCCTTACCATCTCAGCTATGCTCGTGGAGGCCAGTAATCGATGATCTTGAATATACATTTAAACTGTTGGTTATTTTGGACATTCACAAATTGATTTATTGATGTTATATAGAAGTCATTGTCAACTACTAGTGTTAAATATTGATTGATTGTTGTTTCACACCATTGAACATTATGCTCCATAGACTATCCACTTAGCCTTTTATATTAACTAATATGTGTAGATAAATGCATGAAATTGTAATTCGTCAAAAGGCTTCTGGAGTGTTAATAAAGTTTGGTGCATAGTGGATCCTAAAATTGTGCCATATAGACAATCCAATTAGTCTTTCATATTAGCTAATTTGTGTTAAATGCATCATATTGTTATTCATAAAATAGCCTTCTGGAGTGTCAATAAAGTTTGGTGCATAGTGATCTACGCTAACATCATTCTATATACACAACCCATTTAGTCTTTTATATTAGCTAATTTGTGTACATAAATGCATGAAATTGTAATTCAATAAAAATCCTTTGGAGTGCTAATAAATTTTGGTGCATTGTGGATCTATGCTAACATCATGAGATAGTCCATTTAGTCTCTCTTTTTTTTTGTGCAAATAAATGCGTGAAATTGTAATTCATAAAACATCCTTCTGGAGTGTTAATAAAGATTAGTCCATAGTGGATCTATGCCATTATGAGATAAATCCATCTGAGGAATCCTTGAGCATTTGAGGGTAACTGTTTTTGTGAAAGATTTGAATTAACTACTGGAGCCTCTTCCATGTTACTCCTATATCCATGCTCTTTTGTATCTATTTGTGATGTATAAGTTGAATCATCAACTCTAGAAAGTTCACCTTACACCACTGAATGACATGTCCTCTACTCAACTATAATTCTGATGAACTGAAGATCTCTAAGTTGCCTAGAAATGGATGCTTGGACCTTGATTTGGAGTAAGCATATGTATCAATACTCATAGGAGCATGTCAGAAAGAAAAAATGAACTAGTATTTATTATTCAGGTAGTTAACTATTATCTTACATTACCTTAATTACACAAGAAATCGATTCGTTGTAAAACCACTGAGCAAAACGTTTAAGATCAAGCCTCTATCATATCTCAACTGGATTTGATAAAATCATTAATTGATAACCAAGTATTATCTGAGTGCCTAGATATGTTGCAAATTGCAGAGCACGAAGGAATAATGCAACAATTTGATACTCTTTAAAAAAGAAAGAAAGATAGATAAGCCATTTGCTAAAGTTCAATATTAACACAATGGTCCAAAATCCATGTATTCTCTAACATGAAAAAATTAAAATAAATCCATGTAGATCATGTTGATCTTGCACTTTCTTAATAACTCTGATGAAAGAAAATACTTGTGATGTTAATCTATAGTTTCAGGTTTTTTGTATGCTTAATTTTTTATTTTATTTTTTCAATTATGTCATATAGCACTTGTGTTTATGTCTCAGGCTGCCTGTGAAGAGCTGAAGAATAGCAGGATGTTCCACAAGCTCCTTAGGGCAATTTTGGAATCTAGGAATAAAATGAATGTGGGCACCAACTGTGGTGAGGCCAGTGCCTTCAAGCTTGAATTGCTCCTTAAACTTGTTGACATCAAAGGAAGAGATGATAAAACCACCCTTTTACATTTTGTTGGTCAAGAAATCAGTTGTTCAGTAGGATCACGCGTTTCCACTATCAACAGTTCAACCATGACAAGCTGTCCCAAAACTGTATGTGATGTTAATTACTGCGAACAAGGAATCCAAGTTGTGGCGAGTTTGGGAGTTGAGCTTAGCAATGTCATGAAGGCAGCTGCGATAGATTCAAATATGCTTAGCTTCCACGTCACCAAACTTGGCAATGGGCTTGGGAAGATTCAAGAGGTAGTGGAACTAAATGATCCATATTCAAATGAAGATGATCATGGCTTCCACGAGACAATGCTCGAGTTCTTGAGAAAGGCTGAAGATGAAATTCTACATATCCAAGCTCAAGAGAGTTATGTACTGTCTTTAGTGAAGGAGCTCACAGAGTACTTTGACGGCGATTCAAACAAAGAAGAAGCTCATCCATTTAGAATCTTCGTGATGGTGAGAGATTTTCTCACAATTCTTGAACAAGTTTGCAGAGAAATTGGAAAGATTAATGAGAAAAATATTGTTGCGGAGCAACACTTGCCCATGAACCAAACATCAGAACGAGTCTTTCCCAATTACCATGCAAACTCTGATGATGATGAGAGTTCATTATCGTGTTAGTAGACAGAAGGCCTAAATTTTCAAGGTTTTTTTTGTGGCTGTTGCAATTAGTAGTCTTTTTTTTACCTTTAGGAGTTTTAGAATCAATGAGGACAAGCAAATCTGCGCATAGGCTTTGGACGTAACAATCCAGAGGGATTGTGAACCAAGTAAGCCTTGGTGTCTACTGTGGTACACTCTTCATTTGTTTATGCATTGTTTGTTTTATTATCTAATGCGTGTCTTGCTAGGTAATTATCAAGAGAAAGAGAAGTTTAAATTACAAGTTTGTTATTCATCCCCTCCTCTAACGATTATGCAAATCTTAGGTTAGATTGCTCAAATTTAAATTCATAAAATAATTCATCAATGATAGATGAATTCCTAAATGCTTTATAAAGCATCCATCAGGGGCGCCCATAAAGTTTTTTTGGGAAAAGTTTCAAGTAAATACCTGATTAAGTCAGAGTTTTCAACCTTCATATCTATTGCGAGGAATTCATCCAAGACGTTTTTGAGTCTTTCATGCAGTTGATTTAGGATAGGATGACTTAGAAGGGGAATTCTCTTTGTTATTCGAACGTCACTAGTTCCCTCGTGAATCTCTATTAACTTTTCTGATAACTCCTTTGCGTTATTGAATGGTTCAACTTTGCTAAGTTATTCTTGGATTAAATTATACTGGAGTGTTATTGTAGCCTTAACATTTGTTTGAGCCTTTTTCTTTATATTCAAGATTTTAAAATTCGTTAGGCGCTAGTCGAGCGCTAGACTAACGCCTAACGCCTAGGCGGGGATTAGGAGGTGCTAGACGGATTAATTGGTATCAACATAATAAATCACATATTATAACTCTAAGTCCAACATAATAACATCAAATTTAAAATGAATTTAAATTTCAAAATTACATAATTAATAAAATATCATAATCATAGAACACAAACTTAAATTTAAAATGAATTCAAACTTAAACATTACACTAATAAAATATCATAGACAAATTCAATATAATCGGACACAAACTGCTTCTTAAAATTTATTTTACTTCTTCTCCATAATTTTCAACAATTTGGTCTTCATCGGACACAAACTCAATATCATCAGTGTGTTCCTCTTCTTCTTCTTTGGATTCAAAATCATCATCGTGAAGTTCTCTTACTCTAGAGCTTCTTCGAGGTTGTAGATTTTCATCTGCTCCACTTGCTTCATCAACCATTTGTCATGTGAGCCCAGAACCTAATTCAACTTCATCATCTTCTCCACCATCCACAATCCAATCTTGTGCATTTGAAGTATCTTTTGCAAAAAGGACATCGACATTCCTTTCTTTTTTCTCTTTTTTGTTTGTTCAACTATCTAGCATTAAATTGGACAAATACTAGATTGTTCAATCTGTTGACATCCAACCTGTTTCTTTTCTTTGTGTGAATCTAAAAAAAGAGAGTAAATATTAAAGTTAGTAACACGAATATATACTTAACTTTAATTAAAAAATAAAGACTTAAAGTTTAAAACTTACTTCTTCAAATGTATTTCAATTTCTTTCATACCCAGATGCACTTGTACTTAATGAAAGTGTCCTCAATGCCACTTTTAGCAAGTTAGGTGTGTGAGCACTGCATGTACTCCACCATGCATATGGATCAAATGTATCATTATTTTTTTCACATGTTTTTGTTGTTAGTGTTTTTCCAAATAACCCAGTCTTGTCTTTATATTTAGCAAATTCCTTATTAATAATTGTATCTTGTAGATCCAACTCATTGACATGCAAAATTTCTATACATTTAAAAATCCCCATCGCAACCTCCTCATAAAGAGCAATAGAACTATCTTTATAGTAAAAATAGGGATTCAATAAAAAACAGTAGTATGCAATGATGTATCAAGTCTATTCTTCATTTTTGACTCAATAATTGCTATGATAGGCTGATAATTTGATTCCACGTCGTTCAGGGCCACCTTGATATCTTTTTTAGCTTGAAGATGTTGGTGCAATCTTGTTTAGGTCAAAGTTGACCTAGTTTGAGACTAAGCTCGGGTGAGCTTAGGTCTGGTGAGCTTGGAAAGCTTATGGTATGGTCGTATGTTTTGATGTTTGATAATGATGTTTGAGTGGTCATGATGTGTGAGTCAAGTGGGTCAAGGTTGACTGGAGGCTTGACTGGGAAAAGACCTAGTGGGACTAGGTGAAGTCCAGGTAGATCGGGGAGATCGTACGCTGGCATGACAAAAGACCTAGTGGGACTAGGCACACCTAGTGGGACTAGGTGAAGTCCAGCTGGATCGGGGAGATCGCAGGCTGGCAAGGGAAAAGACCTAGTGGGACTAGGCACACCTAGTGGGACTAGGTGAAGTCCAGCTGGATCGGAGAGATCGCAGGCTGGCAAGGGAAAAGACCTAGTGGGACTAGGTGAAGTCCAGGTAGATCGGGGAGATCGTACGCTGGCATAACAAAAGACCTAGTGGGACTAGGCACACCTAGTGGGACTAGGTGAAGTCCAGCTGGATCGGGGAGATCGCAGGCTGGCAAGGGAAAAGACCTAGTGGGACTAGGTGAAGTCCAGATGGATCGGGGAGATTGCATGCTGGCAAGGTGGAAGTCTACCGAGAGACTAGACCTAACTCGAGGGTTAGGCGAATCTGGTTGGGAACCAGGTCAAGTCCGAGCTGGGAGCTAGGCAGTAAAAATCCAGGTCGGTCAACGGGGTTGACTGGATACTTGGTAGGGGATCCTAGACTTGTGGGAGCAAGTTAGGTTGGACTCAATCGATTGGGTAATCGATTGAGTGAATCGATCAGTGGATCGATTAAGGAAGTTTTTGCGAGAGGACAGAGGGTGGCTGAATCGATTGGGTAATCGATTCAGCCTTCCCTTAATCGATTGGTCAATCGATTAAGGTGTCTCTTGATCGATTGGGGTAATCGATCACAGAGTTTGCGCGAGAGAACAGAGAAGCTCTGAATCGATTGGGTAATCGATTCAGGGCACGGGTAATCGATTGGCTAATCGATTACCGTTCGAAAACTAGCCGTTGAACGGCTAAATCCTACGTGGTAATCGATTGGGTAATCGATTACCAAACCCTAGGTGTCGGGTATAAGGTCTTTCGCGCAGGTTTGAAGGAGTATCTCTTCTCCTATTCTTCTCCTCCTTCGGTGCCATCTCAAGGGAAGTCTTGGAGGACATTGCTGCTGCAATTCCAAGGTTCTAGAGGCAACCACAAGCTTGAAGATAGCAAGGGTAGCAAAGAGAGCTTAAACATTGTAAATCTTGTAAGATTTTGTATTGTATGTTGCTTCCTTTTTGTTGTATCTTCTTGTAAGCTTGTAAGAGGTTTCTCCACCTCAAGAAGGAGACTTTCATAGTGCATGAGAGTGTGAGGAGAGTGGATCCTTGGATTAGTCACCCGACCGGGGTGGATACCAAGTAAATCCTTGTGTTAGCGATTGCTTGAAGTCTTCCGCCGCAACAAATCATCAACAAGCGAATCGAAGCTAATCACCCCCCCCCCTCTAGCTCGCAAATCGGTCCCAACAAGTGGTATCAGAGCGAGGTTGCTCTTATTTGGACTCATCGCCAAGAGGGCAAGAGCTAGAGAAAGAAGAAGAAGTTGGAAGAATCCCAAATTTCAAGAAGTCATCATCAAGGGGTTTCAACTTCAAGAATAGAGTTTGGCTATGACACAAGGGCACCTCCACCATTCGACAAGGCGAATTTTGGTCTTTGGAAGTCAAAGATCGAAAATTTCTTCATGATGGAGATAGAGCAATGGTTTGCTCTAATGGAGGGTTTTGAAGCTTCAACAAGCTCAAAAGGAAAACTCCTCAAGAAAAGCAAATGGAATGAGGAGCAAATCAAGAGATGCGAGGCCAACTACAAAGTGATCAAGCTATTGGTCAACCTTTTGCCAAGCACCATCTTAGACAAGATTGGAGAATTCGGAGATGCCAAAGAGCTATGGAGCAAATTGGCAAGGATTCATGAAGACCCCTCCACTATACCAAATCAAGACAAATCCGAAGAGGAAATTTCATCGGAGGAAGAAGATTCGGAAGTTGAGAGATGCTCAACATCCGAAGATGAAGCTCAAGAAGCCTCCACTTCAAGGTTTGAAGAGGAGCAAGATGTGCCATTGGCATCGGATCAAAGAAAAGCGTCAACATCATCATCCGAGGTCAATGAGGAGAAAGAAGAAGTCTCCACCTCTAGGATTGAGGGGGAGCGAAGGTCATTGACTCCGGAAGAAGAAGAAGTATCTACTTCCGGATCAAGTGAAGAGTCATGCCACACCCCTACAAGCAAAGGTATAAAAATTTCAATTTGTAAAAATAAAGATCATATTATTTGCTTTGAGTGTAGGGAAAGAGGACACTATAAGAGTAAGTGTCCCAAATTGGTCAAGAAGAAGGTGCTAGTGGCACCCAAGACCAAAGAGAAGCCAAAGGAGGTCGGCCCCGTGGCAAAGAAGGATAAGAAGCACATTGTGTGCTTCTCATGCAAAGCAAAGGGACATTATCGAAATCAATGTCCAAAGGGGAAGAATCCGACCAAGGCTAAAAGGAGGAGCTCAAGTCAAGGGGGAGCCTCCAAGAATAACACTAAGGTACCATTAGGTAATGGTACTTATTTAAATCATGATAATATGCATGCTAGAGATAACTATTATCATTTTAATGCTATTTATCATGAAAATAGGAGGTATAAAAACCCTAAGGAAAACTATAGAGCTTTCCATGCTAGGACTACCACCTCTAAGGATAGGGAACAAATTAGGAATTTCCAAGGTAGACCTACCCAATCCAAGGCTAAGAAAAACAATCACCAAGGCTATATTAGAAAACCAAGCCTTGAGGAGGTAATGATTGAAAATCAAGTTTTGAGGTCAAAACTTGATAAATTAGAAAAATCCCTTAGAAAAATAGAAAATCTATTAAAGGGATCAAAAGGTCAAAACCTAGATCTAGGAAGTCAAGGACCTTCTAGGAGCAAGAAAGGTTTGGGATACAAACCTAAGACTAAGGATGATGGTCCATCCTATCATAGAGTTCCATATAAATATGGAACTAAATCTAGGTCTAGAAGTCAAGTCAAGGCGACAAGGGAAGCTATCCCTAGGGTTGACCAAGACAAGACAAAGGTGACTAAGGCTTCCGAAAAGTCTAGAAAAGTCACTAGGAAGGTATCAAGGGAAGGTATCCCTAGTGAATACCTAGAACACCCAAGGAGCACCAATAGATTTTGGGTTCCTAAGAGTGTGTTCGCCACACCCTAGATAGGTCTAGGGAGTGTCAACTCTAATTGGAAGGGTAGTTAACCCAACCTTGATGTAGTTGGCACTTTGGGACATTTTCAAGGAATTATTACCCTTGAAAATGAAGGATTCATTTATTTACTCTAGGAGGAGTAAATTTGTGCCAAACTATATTTTTGGAGGATTAAACTTGATAAAATTGGCACAACTAGGTTAGAATCCAAAGATAAGCCAAGTTGGGGAGTTTTGGCATTATCTTGGAAATTAGGGCAAGTTAGGATTATCAATGGCTTAGCGATGAGTTATTGATACTTAAATAGGAAATCTAGGTATTTTCTTTTATGCTACTATGCCATGTTTTGTATGCCCTATCACATGCCATGACATCATATTTCATCATTCATATTTATTATGAAAATATTACATGTCATGTCATACATGCATCATCTAGTTATAATTTCTTTTGAAAATCCTAATATGATGCATGTCATAGTCATTAATCATGCATAAATCAATTTTTATTGAACTTAAGGACATAGTGGGACTAGGTGAAGTCCAGCTGGATCGGGGAGATCGCAGGCTGGCAAGGGAAAAGACCTAGTGGGACTAGGCACACCTAGTGGGACTAGGTGAAGTCCAGCTGGATCGGAGAGATCGCAGGCTGGCAAGAGAAAAGACCTAGTGGGACTAGGTGAAGTCCAGGTAGATCGGGAGATCGTACGCTGGCATAACAAAAGACCTAGTGGGACTAGGCACACCTAGTGGACTAGGTGAAGTCCAGCTGGATCGGGGAGATCGCAGGCTGGCAAGGAAAAGACCTAGTGGGACTAGGTGAAGTCCAGATGGATCGGGGAGATTGCATGCTGGCAAGGTGGAAGTCTACCGAGAGACTAGACCTAACTCGAGGGTTAGGCGAATCTGGTTGGGAACCAGGTCAAGTCCGAGCTGGGAGCTAGGCAGTAAAAATCCAGGTCGGTCAACGGGGTTGACTGGATACTTGGTAGAGGATCCTAGACTTGTGGGAGCAAGTTAGGTTGGACTCAATCGATTGGGTAATCGATTGAGTGAATCGATCAGTGGATCGATTAAGGAAGTTTTTGCGAGAGGACAGAGGGTGGCTGAA
>JAGFNQ010001666.1:748330-934541 GCA_024364735.1 Boesenbergia rotunda | reverse complement strand
TATCACCAATCAAATAGGAGTAGTTTAGGAATATCAGTGAGTTTTGCTCAAAACTCACTGATGGACCTACCATATCTGGATTCTGAAAACCCATATGAATAGAGAGGTTAGAGGTAGGAGATGATGTTTTAGGTGTCCAACATCTATATATTAGATATCACCAATCAAATAGGAGTAGTTTAGAAATATCAGTGAGTTTGAGCCAAAACTCACTGATATTTCTAAACTACTCCTATATTGATTGGTGATATCTAATATATAGATGTTTGGACACCTAAAACATCATCTCCTACCTCTAACCTCTCTATTCATATGGAATTTTCATAAATCCAGATATGGGAGGTCCATCAGTGAGTTTTGACCAAAACTCACTGATATATCCTAAACAATGTTGGTGCAATCTTGTTTAGGTCAGGGTTGACCTAGTTTGAGACTAAGCTCGGGTGAGCTTAGGTCTAGTAAGCTTGGATAGCTTATGGTATGTTTCGATGTTTGATAATGATGTTTGAGTGGTCATGATGTGTGAGTCAAGTGGGTCAAGGTTGACTGGAGGCTTGACTGGAAAAGACCTAGTGGGACTAGGCACACCTAGTGGGACTAGGTGAAGTCCAGCTGGATCGGGGAGATCGCAGGCTGGCAAGGGAAAAGACCTAGTGGGACTAGGTGAAGTCCAGATGGATCGGGGAGATTGCATGCTGGCAAGGTGGAAGTCTACCGAGAGACTAGACCTAACTCGAGGGTTAGGCGAATCTGGTTGGGAACCAGGTTAAGTCCGAGCTGGGAGCTAGGCAGTAGAAATCCAGGTTGGTCAACGGGGTTGACCGGACACTTGGTAGGGGTTCCTAGGCTTGTAGGAACAAGTTAAGGTGGACTCAATCGATTGGGCAATCGATTGAGTCAATCGATCAGGTGATCGATTAAAGTGGTTTTCGCGAGAGGACAGAAGGGTCCTGAATCGATTGGGTAATCGATTCAGGGTATCGGTAATCGATTGGCTAATCGATTAGGGCAGCTTGCGCGAGAGAACAGAGAGGCTCTGAATCGATTGGGTAATCGATTCAGGGCGATGGTAATCGATTGGCTAATCGATTACGGTTCGAAAACTAGCCGTTGAACGGCTAAGTGTGACGTGGTAATCGATTGGGTAATCGATTACCAAACCCTAGGCGACGGGTATAAGGTCTTTCGCGCAGGTTTTGGCCGTAGCTCTTCTTCCTTCTTCCACGCCATTTCAAGAGAAGCTTTGGGGCTTAGTGTTGGTGCACTTCCAAAGTTCTAGAGGCGATCACAAGCTTGAAGATAGCAAGGAGAGCAAAGTTTGAGCTTAACATAGTAAATCTTGTAAGATTTCATATTGTATTTTTGCTTCCTTTTGTTGTATCTTCTTGAAAGCTTGTAAGAGGTTTCTCCACCTCAAGAAGGAGACTTTCATAGTGTATGAGAGTGTGAGGAGAGTGGATCCTTGGATTAGTCACCCGACCGGGGTGGATACCAAGTAAATCCTTGTGTTAGCGATTGCTTGAAGTCTTCCGCCGCAACAAATCATCAACAAGCGAATCGAAGCTAATCACCCCCCCTCTAGCTCGCCAATCGGTCCCAACAAGTGGTATCAGAGCAAGGTTGCTCTTCATTGGACTCATCGCCAAGAGGGCAAGAGCTAGAGGAAGAAGAAGAAGTTGGAAGAAACCCTAATTTCAAAAAAAAAATCATCATCAAAAGGGTTCAACTTCAAGAATGGAGTTTGGCTATGACACTAGGGCACCTCCACCATTCGACAAGGCAAATTTTGGTCTTTGGAAGTCAAAGATCGAAAATTATTTCATGATGGAAATAGAGCAATGGTTTGCTCTAATGGAGGGTTTTGAAGCTCCAACAAGCTCAAAAGGAAAACTCCTCAAGAAAAGCAAATGGAATGAGGAGCAAATCAAGAGATGCGAGGCCAACTACAAAGTGATCAAGCTATTGGTCAACCTTTTGCCAAGCACCATCTTAGACAAGATTGGAGAATTCGGAGATGCCAAAGAGCTATGGAGCAAATTGGCAAGGATTCATAAGACCCCTCCACTATACCAAATCAAGACAAATCCAAAGAGGGAATTTCATCGGAGGAAGAAGATTCGGAAGTTGAGAGATGCTCAACATCCGAAGATGAAGCTCTAGAGGTCTCCACTTCAAGGGTTGAAGAGGAGCAAGATGTGCCATTGGCATCGGATCAAAGAAAAGCGTCAACATCATCATCCGAGGTCAATGAGGAGAAAGAAGAAGTCTCCACCTCTAGGATTGAGGGGGAGCAAAGGCCATTCACTCCGGAAAAGGAAGAAGCTTCTACCTCCGGATCAAGTGAAGAGTCATGCAACACCCCTACAAGCAAAGGTATAAAAATTTCAATTTGCAAAAATAAAGATCACATAATTTGCTTTGAGTGTAGGGGAAAAGGACACTACAAGAGTAAGTGTCCAAGATTGGTCAAGAAGAAGGTGCAAATGGCACCCAAGACCAAGGGAAAGACAAAGGAGGTCGACCCCGTGGCAAAGAAAGATAAGAAGCACATTGTGTGCTTCTCATGCAAGCAAAAAGGACATTATCGAAATCAATGTCCAAAGGGGAAGGATCCGACCAAAGTCAAAAGGAGGGGCTCAAGTCAAGGGGGAGCCTCCAAGATTAAGACTAAGGTACCATTAGGTAATGGTACTTATTTAAATCATGATAATATGCATGCTAAAAATAATTATTATCATTTTAATGCTATTTATCATGAAAATAGGAGGTATAAAAACCCTAAGGAAAACTATAGAGCTTTCCATGCTAGGACTACCACCTCTAAGGATAGGGAACAAATTAGGAATTTCCAAGGTAGACCTACCCAATCCAAGGCTAAGAAAAACAATCACCAAGGCTATATTAGAAAACCAAGCCTTGAGGAGGTAATGATTGAAAATCAAGTTTTGAGGTCAAAGCTTGATAAATTAGAAAAATCCCTCAAAAGAATAGAAAATCTATTTAAGGGATCTAAGGATCAAAACCTAGATTTAGGAAATCAAGGACCCTCTAGGAGCAAGAAAGGTTTGGGGTACAAACCTAAGACTAAGGATGATGGTCCATCCTATCATAGAGTTCCATATAAATATGGAACTAAATCTAGGTCTAGGAGTCAAGTCAAGGTCGCAAGGGAAGCCATCCCTAGAGTTGACCAAGACAAGACAAAGGTGACTAAGGCTTCCGAAAAGCCTAGAAGAGTCACTAGGAAGGTATCAAGGGAGGTCATCCCTAGTGAATACCTAGAACACCCAAGGAGCACCAATAGGTTTTGGGTTCCTAAGAGTGTGTTCGCCACACCCTAGATAGGTCTAGGGAGTGTCAACTCTAATTGGAAGGGTAGTTAACCCAACCTTGATGTAGTTGGCACTTTGGGACATTTTCAAGGAATTATTACCCTTGAAAATGAAGGATTCATTTATTTACTCTAGGAGGAGTAAATTTGTGCCAAACTATATTTTTGAAGGATTAAACTTGATAAAATTGGCACAACTAGGTTAGAATCCAAAGATAAGCCAAGTTGGGGGGTTTTGGCATTATCTTGGAAATTAGGGCAAATTTAGGATTATCAATGGCTTAGTGATGAGTTATTGATACTTAGATAGGAAATCTAGGTATATTCTTTTATGACACTATGCCATGTTTTGTATGCCCTATCACATGCCATGACATCATATTTCATCATTCATATTTATTATGAAAATATTACATGTCATGTCATACATGCATCATCTAGTTATAATTTCTTTTGAAAATCCTAATATGATGCATGTCATATTCATTAATCATGCATAAATCAATTTTTATTGAACTTAAGGACATTGGCATTAATTGACATCCTAGGTGGATGATCAAAGCTTATAATGTCTAGATAGAAATGCATGAACCCTTAGTTTAGGGAGAATATGACTTCTACATCTCACTAAGACCATAAGTTGACTTGTGTGTATTTTTGAGACACATTAGAAACAAGTGAGATGTTAGGGTGATGAACAAAACTCAAGGTGTTGATAAAGTGCATCAAATTGAGTTTTAGGTTCATCAAAACAAGAATTTAAATGAACTCCAATCATTGGGAAAGCTAATGTACAAGTCATGTGCATTTAGCCCAAGGAACATGGTTGGAAATTATTTTTGAAAAACATTTTAAAACTATCTTGGAAAACCTTGGTGAAGACTATCTTTTGATAGCACTCATCATTGATGAATTGGATACAAAATAGAGTAAAACATTGAAGTATTTCAATGGTTTCCAATTTTGTGTCAATCTTTGAAAAAGGAGGTTATTTTCATAGAAAATTATTTTTCCTTGATAGTATATGGTATAAATAATGTCTACACCAAATTTTAAATTTTTTCGAATTTTGTAGAATTATTTAGGAGTTTCTGAAATTCGAATCTGAAATTGTTTTCAGAATTCAGAAACTCCCAATCGATCGGGTGATCGATTGAGCTCATAGCCAATCGATTGATCAATCGATTGAGAGGTCTTTTTACGAGCACAGAAGCTCGCGTAATCGATCCGGTAATCGATTACAGGTAGCCGTAATCGATCAGTTGATCGATTAAGGCAGGTCGTAATCGATTGGTTCCCAACACCAATCGATTGGTAAGTCTGAAACTGTCTAGTTTCAGTCCGTTAACCCATTTTTGAGTAACCTACCAATCCCTAACCCCTTGAAATACTTTTATAAGTATATTTGGGTAAATTTCATTGTGAAATCAAAAAGGGAAATGGTTTGGTGAACATTTAAGGGTTAAGGCGAGATTTTGATTCAAGTTTTGAATCCCTTAAATCTCGTTACCTCAAGATGAGTTCTCCTAAAGGTTTAGGAACTCACACATCATTGTTGGTGCAATGATAGAGGTTTAGAGCATGTTTTGAGGGGGAGGTCTTCCTTAACAACATGTGGTTGAATTTTTATTTTTAAGTGAATGAATGGAGATTGGGAATCTTCATGAATGCTCATGGGTGAGCATGGGTTTAAAATGAAAGGTATGGGACTTTCATTGAATTTGCCTTTGACCATACAGACTCTCGGGGAGCGGTTTGATGTGTGTCAAAGGGGGAGAAATATGGGCGAGATTGAAAGGCTAATAGGGATTAGTCTTTCTCAAACATATTGTCAAACATCAAAAAGGGGGAGATTGTTGGTGCAATCTTGTTTAGGTCACGGTTGACCTAGTTTGAGACTAAGCTCGGGTGAGCTTAGGTCTAGTAAGCTTGGATAGCTTATGGTATGTTTCGATGTTTGATAATGATGTTTGAGTGGTCATGATGTGTGAGTCAAGTGGGTCAAGGTTGACTGGAGGCTTGACTGGAAAAGACCTAGTGGGACTAGGCACACCTAGTGGGACTAGGTGAAGTCCAGCTGGATCGGGGAGATCGCAGGCTGGCAAGGGAAAAGACCTAGTGGGACTAGGTGAAGTCCAGATGGATCGGGGAGATTGCATGCTGGCAAGGTGGAAGTCTACCGAGAGACTAGACCTAACTCGAGGGTTAGGTGAATCTGGTTGGGAACCAGGTTAAGTCCGAGCTGGGAGCTAGGCAGTAGAAATCCAGGTTGGTCAACGGGGTTGACCGGACACTTGGTAGGGGTTCCTAGGCTTGTAGGAACAAGTTAAGGTGGACTCAATCGATTGGGCAATCGATTGAGTCAATCGATCAGGTGATCGATTAAAGTGGTTTTCGCGAGAGGACAGAAGGGTCCTGAATCGATTGGGTAATCGATTCAGGGTATCGGTAATCGATTGGCTAATCGATTAGGGCAGCTTGCGCGAGAGAACAGAGAGGCTC
Organism: Boesenbergia rotunda; assembly: GCA_024364735.1. Classification (NCBI taxonomy): domain Eukaryota; kingdom Viridiplantae; phylum Streptophyta; class Magnoliopsida; order Zingiberales; family Zingiberaceae; genus Boesenbergia; species Boesenbergia rotunda. The sequence continues at coordinate 928,708 of JAGFNQ010001666.1, read as the reverse complement.
TGAATCGATTGGGTAATCGATTCAGGGCGATGGTAATCGATTGGCTAATCGATTACGGTTCGAAAACTAGCCGTTGAACGGCTAAGTGTGACGTGGTAATCGATTGGGTAATCGATTACCAAACCCTAGGCGACGGGTATAAGGTCTTTCGCGCAGGTTTTGGCCGTAGCTCTTCTTCCTTCTTCCACGCCATTTCAAGAGAAGCTTTGGGGCTTAGTGTTGGTGCACTTCCAAAGTTCTAGAGGCGATCACAAGCTTGAAGATAGCAAGGAGAGCAAAGTTTGAGCTTAACATAGTAAATCTTGTAAGATTTCATATTGTATTTTTGCTTCCTTTTGTTGTATCTTCTTGAAAGCTTGTAAGAGGTTTCTCCACCTCAAGAAGGAGACTTTCATAGTGTATGAGAGTGTGAGGAGAGTGGATCCTTGGATTAGTCACCCGACCGGGGTGGATACCAAGTAAATCCTTGTGTTAGCGATTGCTTGAAGTCTTCCGCCGCAACAAATCATCAACAAGCGAATCGAAGCTAATCACCCCCCCCCTCTAGCTCGCCAATCGGTCCCAACAGCAAGCCCCTGTGCTCTAACCATCTCGGCTGCCCGTGGGGGCTTAGAAAAGTTAGAGATAGGAGATGATGTTTTAGGTGTCCAACCATCTATATATTAGATATCACCAATCAAATATGAGTAGTTTAGAAATATCAGTGAGTTTTAGTCAAAACTCACTGATGGACCTCTCATATCTGGATTTCTGAAAACTCCATATGAATAGAGAGGGTAGAGGTAGGAGATGATGATTTAGGTGCCCAATCATCTATATATTAGATATCACCAATTAAATAGGAGTAGTTTAGAAATATCAGTGAGTTTTGACCAAAACCCACTGATGGACCTACCATATCTGGATTTTTGAAAACTCCATATGAATAGAGAGGTTAGAGGTAGGAGATGATGTTTTAGGTGTCCAACCATCTATATATTGATATCACCAATCAAATAGGAGTAGTTTAGAAATATCAGTGAGTTTTGGTCAAAACTCACTGATGGACCTCCCATATCTGGATTTCTGAAAACTCCATATGAATAGAGAGGGTAGAGGTAGGAGATGATGTTTTAGGTGTCCAAACATCTATATATTAGATATCACCAATCAAATAGGAGTAGTTTAGTAATATCAGTGAGTTTTGACCAAAACCCACTGATGGACCTCCAATATCTGGATTTCTGAAAATTCCATTTGAATAGAGAGGTCAGAGGTAGGAGATGATGTTTTAGGTGTCCAAACATCTATATATTAGATATCACCAATGCAATAGGTGTCCAACCATTTCAGGCTCAATGACCCTAAAAGGCCTAATGTGTGATTTCATCTCGGTTCTTTATTATTACATTTTAACACCTCGGAGAAGTCCAAATAAATAATGGATACTCCTTGTAACCTCAGAAATCCACAGGAACTGAAATTTTTACAATCGGAGCTCTCTAGGTCAATTAGTGGATTTTGACACATTAGGTCTTTTAGGGTCATTGGGCCTAAAATGGAACCATTTCAGGCCCAACGTGCCCATTTCAGGCCCAACATGTCCAATATTAAAGGTGTTTTCTCGGTTCTTCATTATTACATTTTAATACCTCGGAGAAGTCCAAATAAACAATGGATAGCAAATTTGAACTCCTTGTAACCTCAGAAATCCACAAGAACTGAAATTTTTACAATCGGAGCTCTCTAGGTCAATCAGTGGGTTTTGACACAAGTGGCGTTTTAGGGTCATTAGGCCTGAAATGGAAACATTTCAAGCCCACTTTGGGCATGAAATGTTTCCATTTCAGGCCCACTTTGGGCCTGAAATATTTCCATTTTAGGCCCAATGACTCTAAAAGGCCACAGATTGACCTAGAGAGCTCCGATTGTAAAAATTTCAGTTCCTGTGGATTTCTGAGGTTACAAGGAGTTCAAATTTGCTATCCATTGTTTATTTGGACTTCTCCGAGGTGTTAAAATGTAATAACAAATAATCGAGAAAAGACCCTTAATATTGGGCACGTTGGGCATGAAATGGAAACATTTCAGCCCCACGTTGGGCCTGAAATGGTTCGCCTGAAATGGAACCATTTCAGGCCCAACGCGGGTAAAGAAATTAATTTAATAAAAATATTTTAATTTATTTCAATATTTTTTTGTTTTGAGAAAGGTTCCATAATATAAAAATCAAAATATAAAGGAACATCTCTTTATGGTCCGTCTCGAAATTCGTTACTGACAAAGAGAAAGAGAAAGGGAAAGAGAAATGCATACAGTACTTGACGGTAGGGGTATAAGAGAAAAGTTACTAAAATATGTGCGCCCTTTGATAATATTAAAATCATGGTACACCTTTTGGTAAAATCAATTCTTAGGTATGTCCTTGGATAAATTGTCCTATTTAATACGGTAGTTACGAAAATATTATAAAAAGCAGTGCCGCCCCCGTGTAGACTTCCTCATATTTCGAATCTCATTTTCTTGATTACTCTTCTTCTATCTCTTCATCCACTATATCGACAGAGGACCTCTAACCCACTATATTCACAGAGGATCCGATCTACCTAGGCTCACTAGCTAAGATTTTCTTCCTATTAACAACAATAATACCCAGCCCCGCTTAAGGCATAGGTCATTAAAATCTATGTCTAAGACCCCAATAAAATTAAGGCTCATTGTTAGAAAAAAATTAAATAAATTTAGGCTACGTTTGGTAAAGGATAATGTAATCGGATCTATAATGTAATCAAGTTTTTAATGTAATGTAATATAATATTGATTACATTATTATGTTTGATAATGAGGTGTATGTAATCTTTGATAACCATTATAAGTTGGATTCTTTTATTTGGTGAGAGATAATCCATCTTGTAATGTAATCAAGATTGACGACCGACGACCGCTGCCGGTCGGCCGGTGACCATTGACCGGCCGGCGACCGCCGGCGGTCGCAGGCCGGCGGCGGTGGCGGTCGCCGGCCGTCGGCCGCCAGTTGCGGTCGACGGCGGCCGGCGACCGGCGACCGGCAAACCGTCGACAACCGACGACCGTCGCCACCCGGCCGACGACTTTACAAACTGTAATGTAATCCAGATTACATAGGTTTTGTTTTGTAATCCAGATTATAAATCATCAACCTCTTTTATAATCGAGATTACATTATATTACAATTTTAATGTTATTCCAAACAAAGGAATCCAACTTGTAATATAATTTGAATTATATTATAGGATGAATTATATCCTACCAAATACAGCCTTAATGTAATAGAGCTGTTGCCCAAGCGACATCAAGCTACGGATGCAAATTTTGTGTGATGCTTTGGATTTGCTTCCATCCTCGATTTCCGCTCAAGCACACCTCATTTGCCTATTTCAACGTCAATACCAATTAATTCATATTAATTATAATTATTTTATTTTCCTAAAATTCTATTTAGATGTGCAATTAATATAATATCGAATTTCATTCTTTTGCAATACCATTTTAATTATAATTTGTTAATCATCTCTACGTTTTACGCTATATTTTTCCTCCCTCGTCTATGATTCTCTAAAAAGACATCATTCTTCTCTCTCACCGAGTAATTTTTTTTTTTGCTTTTTGACTTCTTCTTCAAAATGTTTTTTATTATTCTATATAAATGATAAATTATGGATAGAATAGGTTATGTACCCAAACATCCTTGTAAAAAAATAATTATTAGCAAATAGGAAATAATAAATTATTTTTCCATTTTTTTCTTTTTCAGTGCAAGCAAGTGCAAGCAAATTACTATATCACAAATTGGATTTATACACTTTAAAAATCATAAAATATGATTCATAGATTTTTAATATTTTAAAGTATACTTATTTGATTTATTATATAGTACATAAATTATTCTATTTAAATAAAATTTAAATCAGGTTTACTGTTCATTTAATTCTATGTAATTTTATTTTGATAAAATAGTAAGGACTTATATTTTCTTTTTTATTATTATTTTAATATAAACATGTCTACCAAAAAAATATGATTGTATGAAAAAAAATAAAAGAATTCATTCAAGGTGCACTTGCTAAATTTATTATTAATAATCAAAATCAAAATTCAGAAAATAATACAATTTAAAATTTAAATAAAAAACTAATTGAATTTTCACCGGAAAATAATACTATAAGACAAAAAAAAATGTAAAATTTTCTAATGATAACAAATCTAATTTACATTAGAACTATATTGGTTAGCATAGCTTAAATTTTTTTAAATTAAAATTAATAAATTCTTATTTAAGTTCAAGAATATTTCAAGAAAGATAAAATAATCTGATAATTTTATCAATTGAAAAAAAATTATTCTCAAAACTTGAATATGAAAATTTAATCAATAATTTTGTATCTCAAAAAACTTAGAAAACTAAATTTTATATAAAAAATTATTTTTAAATTAATGTTTTATTTTTTAAAAAAATAAATCCATTGTCATCGGTCCTAATCCGAATAAAAAAGAATTAAAAAAATTATAAAAGTCCTAAAATTTTATTTGGCCTAGGGTCTTATGAACCTTGAGGACCTGACAATACCTCATCGATCGATGGGAGATAGGATCATAAATACAACACCAAAATAGAATAGAAGCATGTACGTACGTCAAGAACTGAAGATGAACGATCATGCATTATATTTAATTAATATTGATGACATATATATTATATATGTCAACACAGCACCACACAAGTTACAGCACAATTACACCGAATAGTTTAGTTTCAAGAACGACGTCGTACGTAGAATTAAGACAGCTAGCACACATGCAGGCAAGCAAATTAAATTATTAATTCATGGATGATATATATATAATTAATGGCGCCGGGTTCGCCATCAATTAATGCAGCTCCGGGCGGAGGGATCATCATTCATGATTTCTTAGAATCAACTACAACGGTATCGTTCGTGACCACAGGTCCGCGGAGGGGGTTTATTGCCGGAGCTCCCACCACACTGGGACGGCCCGCCGGGTTTAGATTGACAGACCGCCTTATTTGCATCCAGAGCTTCATGAGCGACATCGGAGGAGCCACTTCCGGCGAGGAGTCTTCTGTTGATCTCTGAATCGAACTGAAATTCCTCCAAGTCCTCCTCCACTGAGCTCCATCGGCGACCACCGCCCTCTGTCTCGTTGCAGGCTGCCGTCCATCGCCCGGTAGAAGTGGCGGCGGCCGGTTTCCAGCATGGTAGTGACGCAAAGAGAAAGAGGAGGAAGAAGAAAAAGAGAAAAGAGGAGGCTGCTTTGCTGTTGCTCCCCATTGCAATGATGTGATTCATTATCATCTTCCCAATGGATATATATAGAGAGACATAGGTAGACATATGAATGAAAAATAAATAAATAAATAAATAAATAATAAAATTAGGGGTCCATTTTTTATATCGTACTAGCCATAGTGCAAAGGTGACGAGGCATAAAGAAGACTGTCATTTGGTTCTTTGACTTTTTAAATTTTATATATTAGTAAGTGACCTCTATGATTCTGAACAAATATTTAACTTAGAATATTTTGCATGGCATGTCATGTGCAATAAAGAAAGTGCTATTAAAGTGATCGAATGATTGACAAATTATTGAAAATATTAACAGTTCAAGAGTAACTATATATTTGGCAAATAAAAAAAACTTGAAAGTAAGTAAGATTTTTTGGTATATGAAATCCCGAAAGAGAATTCTCTGTTTCTCTAGGTATATAATATTGTGTCAAATTGAAAGTTTAATATACTTGTATAGAGGGATGATGAGATGAATAAGGTTTAGGCTCGAAATAAACCTTAGAAGGGGTTTTGGTCTTGTTAGTTAACTTTGTTAAATAAAAAAAGGATACATACAAATTAAGTATCTTTAATTAGCATTGTCTTTTTTATTCCTCTTATATTTTATATATTTTTTTATTATTGCATACTAATCAATAATAAAAGTTTAAATGATCGACTACTCAAACCATCCTCTCTAACCTCGTATATCTATCCAATATATATGCATTACTCATAAAAACATATATTTTTTTTAAATTATCGGAATATATAGCAGAACAATTGCTTTCATCATCAAATACGAATACAATAAAATCCACTAGTAAAATTTACACTATTCTCTTTTTTTTTCCTTCATTTTATAAAAAGGGGCAACTTATGTACGATTCCCATGGTTAAGCTAACTGCTTTTTCCATTTCTTTTTAGCTAGCCTCAATTATATAATCTTTCTAGTCGATTAATTTTAGAGATAATTGATTCAATTTTATGAAAATTTTTATTAATCATTAAAATAAATCCAAAAATAATAATAATAGGCGGTGCCCCAAAAATTTAACATCTCAAATTTATCATTACGTATCATAGAAAAATATTCTACGTTATAATTGAAAATTAAACCATCAATATTTGAGAGACTATCTGAACAATCTATCACTAAGTCTTAGTTCAGGGCACTTTTGTCCATTTCAAATTAAACATATTCATGCATGTCTTGTCAACGAGAAAATAATTTTATTTGGCGGCCTGTTTCCTTTGTTTCTCTCTCTCTTCGTTGTTGGAAAAGATAGCCGCTCATTCGCTACAATTGCAAAATAGAATCGAGAATTTATCCAAAGATGTATAGCAAATTTGTAAATTACGCATCGTACTGTACTTTCAGAATGACCAAATACTTGATTAAAATGAAAATGTAAATGAGTTAAGGTTAATTGGATACTTATTAACCGAAAGTCTAATGAAAAGTTAGCAAGCGGAAAGTTCAAGTGGATCAAGATTGATCGGACATTTGATGATCGAAAGTCCAATGGAAAGTTGGTAAGAAAAAAGTCCAAATGGATAAAAGTTGACTAGATATTTAATGATCAACGAGGAAGTCCCAACAGAACAAATTTATGAAGGTTATAATTTTTTACTCAGATATTAAAAAATACAATCTTTAGTGTGAATTAGAACTCGTTCAGAGATTTATATATTTATTGCTTGACAAGGTAATTTATTGGTGCAACCCCATGGTAGTATATTTCAGTCGGACAAAACGCTCCTAAATCGATTGGGTTCTTGAAAGTAGACTTAGATCCATGATCTGAGGTCTAACAATCTTCGAGATCTCGCGTCGCTAGACACTGGTCAAGTCTGCTACTTGTCTCTGTAAATCCTCAATCGTCAACTCTAGAATGTTATGATCATGGTGCGGCTTCCTCAATAGGAACCTGCTTGTTGTTGCAACCACGACCACAATCATGACAACCTTCTATAGTTCTATTGGATCTGATGATAACCTTTGCTTTGATACCAACTATGTCGGTTAGGATAAAGATTATCCTACGGACTGCCAAGAAGACGAAATTGAGAAGAAGACAAGGAAAAAAATAACTAAAAACAAAGAGAAATTCGTTGTTTGCTAAAAATGATTGTTAATAATAGAGGATGATTCCTCAAACAGTTGAACTTGTGTTTATATAAACTTTGGACTTTAAGAATTAAAGAAAGGAAAAAAATCCTAATATATAGACTTCAATTCCTATCTTGTAAAAAAAGCAAAAAAATCCTACCAAAAGAGAGAAATTCATAACAGAAATAAATTATTAATACATGATACTTATATAGACAAACCTTAACCCATAAATACCAGAAATGCCAAAAATAGGGGGGCACTGAGGTAGCAGACTTGTCTTTTTTAGAAATATAAAAAATATGCTAAATATCATAAAAATAGAAATTACTAAAAATAGTATATATATATATATATATATATATATATACACGGTAGCTCCGAAAAGGACCTAAATGGTACTTTTTGGGTCCGAAACTTTGCGAATATGAATTCACTCTAACAAACATAGATCTCTAAATTTTGCATGTGTGAGTGTTGACAGAGTCTGATTCTGAGTCTTGAGTCAAATGTTATGACCTGTTAAAGATTGGGTACTCCTATGTTAGTCATGCATCAATTACCCCAGGTTTATAATGAACTCGTACTCGAATTCGTAGTAGTATCATCAGTATTTAATGAATAAGGAGTCAAGTGCTTCACATTGAAAACATCAAAAATTTTCAAATGACTAGGAAGGTCCAACTTGTAGGCAATGTTGTTGATCTTTTGTAGAATCTCACACTGTCAAATCTTCTGATCCTTTAGTTTATTATATTCGTCAATAGGGAAACGATCAAAGTTAATACATCCCAGACAAAATCTCTGTCATTAAAAAGTATTTGACGATAATAACTATCAACCCGAGTCTTGTACTTGGTATTGCTATTAAGAATTGTCAGTTTCACTTACTCATGAATACCTCGAAGATGCTCTATCATTTCATTTGCTTTAGAACTAAATCATCCTACATGTGGAACATGGGCTAACTCTAGAACCTCGGTTGGGTTCCACTCTTAGACACTTTCAAAAGACTCAAACCTGTAGTCATGTTTCTTGATCTGTTATAAACAAACTCTACTTGAGGCAATGCAATTCTCTGCTTCATGCTAGTTTCTATAAAATATCTCAGAAGATTTCCTAGACTCTGATTCATCACCATAGTCTGTCCATCTGTTTGAGGGTAGTATGCACTAATAAAGTTCAATTGTGTGCCCAATTTTTCCCAAAAGCTCTTCTAAAAATGACTGATGAACTTGCTATCTCGATCTAAGTCATTGATTGAAGAAAGATATGTAAACGCATGATCTCTTTGAAGTAAAGATGAGCAATCCGGACAACATTCATAGTCTTCCTGCAGTGTACATGTCTGCAAAAACCTCAAACCCCACAACCTTGGTACTCATGGTGGCAAGTATCGAAGAGCAATGACTCAGGGCTTTCGTGACATGGCTCAGATTCCCCGCTTGGTGTCTCAGTGTAAATGTGAACCCCTACAAATAAGTCACTCACTTGGCATGCCGCATACTCAACTTATTTTAACCATTGATGTACTTCAAGGCTTCGTGATCAGTAAATATAATAAACTCCCTCTGTACTAAGTAGTGGCGCCAATGTTTCAAGGATTGAACAATGGTATAGAACTCCAAGTCATAGGTAGAATATTTTTTCGTGAACCTAGATAGCTTCTCATTGAAGAATGCAACCGAATGTCCATATTAATTCAATACACCACCTATATCCATGACAGATGTATCACAGTTAACCTCAAACACTTTGCCAAAATTGGGAAGTGTCAGTATTAGTGCATCGGTTATCTTCTGCTTGACTAGTTGAAAACTAGCCTCTTCTTCATCATACCACTTGAAATCTCATCCCTTGATGTGGCAAAAAGGTGATTCACTCGCCCCAGCACCACTCACCCTCAGCGGCCTCGCCAATCCATCTCAGGACTACCATGGAAGAGGTAAATCATGGGGGCTACTAGTCTGGATGTTATGACTAGTACGTGGGGAGGGCGAGCACACTGGCTTTGCCAGGTTTTGACCCCCATACCTCAAGGTGGAAACACCCATGAACTAACCATCAATCCATCCCATTGGGAGAAAGTCTCATCCCTTGATACACTAGGTGATAGGAGCAATTAGAGTACTGAAATTTTTGATGAACTGATAGTAGAAGGAAGCCAAGCTATGGAAACTTCTAACATCATACAAGGTCCTTGGCTGAGGCCACTCCAAGATTCATATATTTTTACTTGATCTACGTGCACACCACACCATCACTAGACACAATAAACCAATGAAAATTACCAATGTACTAAAAAAAGAACACTTTTTCTTGTTGACAAATAAGCACTCCGTTTTAAGTTTTTCAAAAACAACACATGGTGATCTAAATGGGATGCCCATGTCAGACTGTAAACAAGAATTTTATTAAACCACCATAAACATTCCCATGAAAGGTCATAGGACCTTATGCATAAATCTTATGAAAGTGTTGGGTATATTGGATAATTCAAAAGGCATGACCATCCACTCATATAGCCTATGTCACATCTTGAATGTTGTCTTCCATTCATTTCCCAACCTTATTCTGATCTGGTGGTATCTACTATTATGGTTAATTTTTTAGAAGTTCTTAGAACCAGATAGCTGATCCAACATGTCATCTAAGTGGAAAATTATAAACTTGTACTTCAATGTAATCTTGTTGATAGCTCGGCTATTAACACACATACGCCATGAGTCATCCTTCTTTAACACCAGTAGGATAGGAACTGCATATAGCCTATGTTACATCTTGAATGTTGTCTTCCATTAATTTCCCGACCTTATTCTGATCTGGTGGTATCTACTATTATGGTTAATTTTTTAGATGATCTTAGAACCGGATAGCTGATCCAACATGTCATCCAACTGGAAAATTATAAACTTGTACTTTAGTGTAATCTTGTTGATAGCTCAGCTGTCAACACACATACGCCATGAGTCATCCTTCTTTAGCACCAGTACGATAGGAACTGCATTGGGGCTCATGCTCTGACGGATGTAAACCTTGTCTAGTAATTCCACCATTTGCCGATGCAATTCTTCAGCCTCCTTGTGACTGAGATGATATGTTGGTCGATTATGCAAACTCTACTCTGAAACAAGATTAATCTGATGTTGGATATCCCATATAGGAGGTAGACCAAAAGGAAGATCCTCTAGCATCAACTCATCAAAATCCATTAGCAGTTGTTGTTCTTCAGTTGATATCTCAACATCCGTAACTAGGACATCAATTTGGCATGATAGCAAAGCACAGATAATGCCTCCTTGCTCTATCTCATCTAAAAATCTGGATATAAAAAGCAAATTAGTAGTTTTCGCTATGAAAATTTCAGTGGTTTCTTCCCATTGCGATGTTAATATAATCTTCTTTCCCTTGATGTGAAAGGTGTTAGTATTCTTCCATCCATTATAGATAATGTTGTAATCATACTGCTAAGGGCATCCCAACAATACATGACATACATCCATGGTGACTTACATCACACCAAAAACAATCAAAATATTTACTACCAATTGACAAAGGTATGGGTCATCACCTGTCTACTATTACCTCGCTGTATTTATTCAGCTATGCCAACTTATATGGCTTAGGATGATGGTCTATCTTCATTTGTAATTTTTAAATAGTCACCTTGTATACTATATTCTTACAATTGTCAATGTTGATAATCATCTTGCAGACTTTATCAGCGACAATGAATGTGGTATTAAAAATGTTGGTTCTCAACTACTCATCTCCTAAATCGCCTTCAGGAGTTAGCAAACTCTTGCACATGACCAAAGTCTCATAACCATCGGTGTACAACATGTCTTCAACTCCATACACTAGCTTGCCAATTATTGTTATCTCTTCTTTCGCGTCTTCTTCGATCAATAAATTTTTTACCTTTCAGATAAGCATGAGCAGGTTTCCTGCATTTGTTCACCTTACGCTCCAATTCACAACAACGATAACACTTACAAGGGGCCTTAGAATTAACCTATGGTGGTCGTTACAGTAAAGGAAGAGAACCCTGAGGGTAAACTAGCCAGTTATTTTGGCCGTCTCAACCCATTGGTTTCTGTTTTTTAACCACCAATGCATGCTGGAAGGCCTTTAAAATAGTCCACAAGGAATGGAGGTTGATGACATCTTATAAGGACTGTCACAACCCTCCTAAATATCGTGTCACCATTTGTTCATCCATCTCAAATAAGTTGTTTCAGACAACCAACATAAAGAACTCATCCGTATACTCATCGACCGATCTCGTACCTTGTCTCAACGAGTGAAGTCACTAAAACGGAGTTAATTTGGGTGTTGGCGAAGGGGAGGAAGTGTTCCCTCATCTTCTTCTTCATATTCTCCCAATCAATTATTTGGGATTTGCCCTATATGTCTCTTGAGTGTTGCATCTGCTCCACTACACCAATGCTCGCCCATTAAGTCTAATGGCAATCAACTTCATCTTCATCATATCCGAAATTTGCTTATAGTCAAAGATCTACTCCACTTCGTTGATCCAATCAATAAAGCTCTCTACTTGTAACATATTAGAAAATTTGGGCAGCTCAACCCGAAAATCTAGGTCTCCATTGGGCTCCTCTCGACCACGACGTTCCTAGTGTGTATCCCACTGGTAATATGACTTCTTGAAGATAGATTCAGATCCATGATTTGAGGTCTCAGATCTTTGAGATCCCACACTGCTATATGTTGGGTTTGTTGGACCTTGGATGGCTAGAGAGGGGGGGGTGAATATAGCCAGACACTTGTAAAAGCTTGCTCTTCCAACTTTTCTCAGACGACACAACGATGTACAAGGTTCGGGGATAACTTGCTCCTACTCTTTGGCGTGCCCGTAAGGTGGGCGATCCCTTGATCGTCGGCAGATCAAGCCCCGGTGAACCCGGATAAGATAGAGCCTCCTTCTCGGTGGAGAAACCTCTCCACAGATCTCACGGATGATGGAACTTGAGTATAGGAGATCACACAAGAAGGAATGCTCACTCAGATCTCACAAAGATGTAGTAGAACGCTTCAGCACAAAGCAGCAGAGAGCTCGAACATAGCCCAGCCAAACTTCCCAAGTTTTTGCCTCGTTCACCTCAGCTCCTCTGCTTCCAGCTTTGTCTCTTAAGCTCCTGTTCAACTTCACAAGCTCCATCAGCACCACTGACTCACACCCTGACCCACTGACCTCTCTGAGCACTCAGTCCACTAGACACTCCTCCAGCTAAACCTCCGTCAGTTGCCAGCCGCGCCGTCGTCAGTTGCCAGTTGCGCCAGACGCCATTGAGACCTGAAAACACAATAGATCCAAACCTGCTCCATGGAAAGTCCTCCATTGACCCTTCTTGAGTATTTGAATCCTCTTGTATCACCTGCACACTCCAACAGACGATTAGCAATGCATATCAAAATATATCAACAGTGTATCAGAGAATCGGCAGAGAAAACAGACGCGATCAGAGCGTCTGACAGTGATTTCGAATTAAAGTTACAGCTACTGATCGGTCACCGGACCGATCAGAGTGTAGCCTGATCGATCACCAGACCGATCAGGATAGGCACTGACCGATCAGGCTCAAGCCTGATCGATCCACTGTGAGAAAACCATAATCGCGGACATCTGATCCTAGGTCGTGGATCGGTCACCGGACCGTTCTGACATTCTGGATCGGTCACCAGACCTATCTGGGGCTGAACAGAATCCAACCAAGGTTTCTGTTCTCTCCCTGATCGGTCACCAGACCATTCTGGCACTTTGGATCGGTCACCAGACCGTTCTGGAACTATGGATCGGTCATCAGACCGATCTGGGGCTGAACAGAATCCAACCAAGGTTTCTGTTCTCTCCCTGATCGGTCACCAGACCGTTCTGGCACTCTGGATCGGTCACCAGACCGATCCAGGGCCTTCCAATTCAACCCAAAGTCAAGAGAATGAGCTTCCTAGCCCTCTCTGACTCGTGCTCAGTCCCCCGGACCAAGACTCCATGCCCAGTTTCACTCACCGGGACTTCAACCTAGCTTCCCAAGCTAGGACCTGGCTTCACTCACTAGGATTTCATCACCTAGCCCTCCAAGCTAGGACTCTTCACCCAACCCTCCAAGTTAGGACTTTTTAACTAGCCCTCCAAGCTAGGACTTTTCATCTAGCCCTCCAAGCTAGGACTTTTCACCTAACCTTTCAAGTTGGGGCTTTTCACCTAACCCTCCAAGTTGGGACTTTTCACCTAACCCTCCAAGTTAGGACTTTTCATCTAGCCCTCAAAGCTAGGACTTTTCACCCAACCCTCCAAGTTAGGACTTTTCACCTAGTCCTCCAAGCTAGGACTTTTCACCTAGTCCTCCAAGCTAGGACTTTTCACCCAATCCTCCAAGTTAGGACTTTTCACCTAGCCCTCCAAGCTAGGACTTTTCACCTGCCCCTCCAAGCTAGGATTTCATGCCTTGTCCGCGACTAGGACTTAATCCTCATGCATTTAACCAGGCTTAAATCAAAACATAAATCAGTGTCAACACCAAAATAATAATCAGGGTTAGACTGCATCAACAATCTCTCCCTTTTTGTTGTTTGACAACCCGATTTAAGTTTAGGCATTGATGATCAATTGAAGGCAGTTCAATTATCGTAAGGGAATTAAAATCCTCCCCCTACAATAACCCTAAACTTAATCAACCATTTTCTCCCCCTTATCAAACATCGAAAAGGGTATGGTTATTAAGTTTGAACATACCTCCCCCTCAAACACGGGTCTCTCCCCAAACCCAAAATAATCAAAGGATAATTTTTGAATTGCATATGAAGGGCATATACCATAAATGTATCATGGCAACAATGTATATGTATCATACGCCAAAAAGTGTAAATTTTCACATGAAAACATATACAGAAGTATATCATGGTTAAACATGTATATGTTTCATATGACAAGTAAGGAATGCAGCTGTATCCGACACATAATTCTGATTGGTCTCCGTGACCGATTAGATTCATTGATTACTTGATACAGGAAAAATGTCTGATTAGTCTGGGGAGCGATCAGATTTCAGACACATTTCTAAAACTCTAATACGTTCCTGATCAGACTACATTAATAATTTGTATTCCAAAACAAAGGTGTAGACTCCATTAATATTCGTCATTTTAGAAAAATTTCTGAAACACGACATTAACACCCAGAGTCATGACTCAACAAACCCTTTCTTATGAATTTGAACATTCCAACATAGGTTTGTATCAAATCAGTATTAGGTTTTGTTCCAAGTATCATGACCATCATCCTACTACTCAGTTCTATTGATACTTCATCAAAATTGATGAAGGGGGATTAGTCTGAGGAGTGGTCTGATACAATTTGGAATGATCTGAGAATCAGTATTGATCTGATCGGTCACTAGACAGATCAGACTTTCCTGGATCGGTCGGTGGACCGATCAGGGTGAGTCCTGATCGGTCCGTGAACCGATCTGGTTTGATACAGAGAGGTTTTCTGAACCAAATTTCAGAAACTGAGTTACAGAAACTCTGAAATCAAATTTGTTTCATTGTACAGTTTCAGAAACGAGATTTCAGAAACCCTAATTCAATTAGACTCAATCACATTGATCCTAAAGGGTTTCTTTTAACTAAAATCCATTTCCCAAAATGATGAACATGATTTGTGTCAGAGCATGATCAGTATTTTCTAAGCATGAAGTTGAATATCAAAACATGTTTGTATCAAAGCATGATTAGGTTCCCAAAATCTTAGTTGGATACTTCAAAACAGATTTGTATCAAGTCAATATTAAATTTGTATCAAAGTCAATGGATGATCAAGTTTGTTAAAAATATTTATCAATTTCATAATCCCCAACTCTGTCCAGCATGTTTGTATCAAGATAATATCAAAATATAATCGATTTTCCAAACATACCTATACAACATGAGTATCAAGGTATGATCATGTGTGTGTCAAAATATTCCAATTATGATCATGTTTATTCCAAACAATTTTGATAATCCAATCTACCTTGATAATCAGACTTTATAGCAAATCATGGAACTTGAGTGCTGAATTTTGAAACATCATAACTATGTGAGCATACTGTTCTTAACAAAAATTTTCATGCCATAGACTAATGTTAATAGCACATAGAGTAAATCATGGCATACTTGATCATGTTCACCTCCAACACATTAAGGAAGAACTTAAGCCTAAGATATATCATCAGTTATTCCAAAAAAAATTGCGATTTTGATATTTTGGCTAACTTCTAGATTTACCGTGAACTATAGCAATCCATTGTCATGATTCAACCTAAATCATTCGTGCAATATATTTTTCCTTTTCAAAACTAGTTGGTTTATTTTGAAGCATGAATATACTATCATTCATTGTATGAAAATTTCCTTACTACTCAAGTGAAATTTCATAAAACATAAATTGCAGTAAAACATAAATTGCTACAAAAAAAACCAATTAATCTAAGCAATTCATGACAAGAGCAAATTATGTGTAAATCTATACCCTTCATGCAATGTATAAAAATAATTTCCAAAGCTTGTTGACTCATTTTGAAACTAGTGTAACCTTAGCCTTGGGTTTGGAGCACCACTTATCAACAACCTATGTTGATAGATGCTCCCCTCAATTTATGCTTATACAATTCTAAATATTGAGGTTTTAGGTACCCAAATTTTGGGACCTAAGGAATCTACAATGAATGACTTTGGCACCCATGCCTTAGTCAATTTCTTTTTGACTTTTTGAACCTTAGAATCATTTGATGATCTAAAATGGGTTCTTGACATGAAAGATATGACACTAGGTTCTTTAGGTTGGTAACCCAAACCAACCTTGTTGTACATCACCCTTTGTGAGTTGAGTATCATATCTAATATTTTAGAGCTTGTTGAAAACTTCTCAAGAACATTCTTGAGGTTTTTAACTTCGCTCTTCAAGTTCTTATTTTCATCCTTAAGGGATTTATCATGTAAATTATTAATGTCCTCAACCTTAGAGAATTTTAATTCTTTTACTTCCAACCTTAATGCTTTGACTTTAGCCTTACATTTCTTAAGCATTTTTGTCAAGCACGCTATTGTTCTATAGCATTTGTCTAACTTCGGAGAGATTACCTCTTCATCATCCGAAGATGACGAAGGCGTGGTTGAGGAGCTTGCCGATTCGTTATCACTCCCTTCATTTGATCCTTCTAAGGCCACAAGAGACACATGACAGTGGCTTTTCTCCTCCTTGTCCTTCTTCCTTTTGTTTCCTGCCACAAAAATAGCCCCTTTCTCCTTTGGGCTTGTGTTAGAAATCTCATGTAGTTCCATCTCACAAAACAAATCTTCTAATTTTACAAAAGATAGATCCTTGGAAATCTTGTAGGCATCCACCATGGATGACCACAAAGTATTCCTAGGGAAGGCTTTGAGTACATAGCTCACTAGGTCTCTATTTTATACCTTTTCATTTATGGAGTGGAGACCATTCAACACTTCTTTAAACCGTCCATGGAGTTTACTTACCTTTTCATTGTCTCCCATGGTGAGGTTTTGGAGTTGGTTGTGAAGCAAATCCTTCTTGGCTCTCCGGGTGTCTTGAGTTCCCTCATGGAGCTCAAAGATTTTGTTCCATAGGTCCTTTGCACTTGTAAAGGGACCAACTTTGATGAGTTGGTCCTTGGTCATCCCACATTGCAAGGTGACCACAGCCTTAGCATCCGCTTCTCTCCTTTTGATTTGCTCAGCTGACCACATGGAGAAGTCTAGCTCTTTTCCTTCACCATCTCTTGGAAGGATGAAATCCTCCTTCACGGCAAACCACAAACTGATGTTGGTCTTGAGATAGAACTCTATCCTTGACCTCCAATATGGAAAATTTGTGCCGTCAAAGAATGGAGGTCGGTTTGTGCTGTAGCCTTCTCCTCCTATAGCCATCTTGTTGTAAGCTCTCGGATGTTAAGCTGCTTGAACAGAGCCCCAAGCTCTGATACTACTTGTTGGACCTTGGATGGCTAGAGGGGGGGGTGAATATAGCCAGACACTTGTAAAAGCTTGCTCTTCCAACTTTTCTCAGACGACACAGCGATGTACAAGGTTCGGGGATAACTTGTCCTACTCTTTGGTGTGCCCGTAAGGTAGGCAATCCCTTGATCGTCGACAGATCAAGCCCCGGTGAACCCGGATAAGATAGAGCCTCCTTCTCGGTGGAGAAACCTCTCCACAGATCTTACGGATGATGGAACTTGAGTACAGGAGATCACACAAGAAGGAATGCTCACTCAGATCTCACAAAGATGTAGTAGAACGCTTAAGCACAAAGCAGCAGAGAGCTCGAACACAGCCCAGCCAAACTTCCCAAGTTTCTGCCTCGTTCACCTCAGCTCCTCTGCTTCCAGCTTCGTCTCTTAAGCTCCTGCTCAACTTCGCCAGCTCCATCAGCACCACTGACTCACACCCTGACCCACTGACCTCTCTGAGCACTCAGTCCACTAGACACTCCTCCAGCTGAGCCTCCGTCAGTTGCCAGCCGTGCCTTCGTCAGTTGCCAGTTGCGCCAGACGCCATTGAGACCTGAAAACACAATAGATCCAAACCTGTTCCATGGAAAGTCCTCCATTGACCCTCCTTGAGTATTTGAATCCTCTTGTATCACCTGCACACTCCAACAGACGCTTAGCAATGCATATCAAAACATATCAGCAGTGTATTAGAGAATCTGCAGAGAAAACAGACGCGATCAGAGCGTCTGACAGTGATTTCGAATTAAAGTTACAGCTACAGATCGGTCACCGGACCGATCAGAGTGAAGCCTGATCGGTCACCAGACCGAAATCATAATTGCGTGCATCTAATCCTAGGTCGTGGATCGGTCACCGGACCGTTCTGGCATTCTGGATCGGTCACCAGACCGATCTGGGGATGAACAGAATCCAACCAAGGTTTCTGTTCTCTCCCTGATCGGTCACCAGACCGTTCTGGCACTCTGGATCGGTCACCAGACCGTTCTGGCACTATGGATCGGTCACCAGACCGTTCTGGCACTATGGATCGGTCACCAGACCGATCTGGGGCTGAACAGAATACAACCAAGGTTTCTGTTCTCTCCCTAATCGGTCACCAGACCGTTCTGACACTCTGGATCGGTCACCAGACCGATCCAGGGCCTTCCAATTCAACCCAAAGTCAAGAGAACGAGCTTCCTAGCCCTCTCTGACTCGTGCTTAGTCCCCCGGACCAAGACTTCGTGCCCAGTTTCACTCACCCGGACTTCAACCTAGCTTCCCAAGCTAGGACCTGGCTTCACTTACCAGGATTTCATCACCTAGCCCTTCAAGCTAGGACTTTTCACCCAACCCTCCAAGTTAGGACTTTTCACCTAGCCCTCCAAGCTAGGACTTTTCACCTTGCCCTCCAAGCTAGGACTTTTCACCTAACCCTCCAAGTTGGGACTTTTCACCTAACCCTCCAAGTTGAGACTTTTCACCTAACCCTCCAAGTTAGGACTTTTCACCTAGCCCTCCAAGCTAGGTCTTTTCATCAAACCCTCCAAGTTAGGACTTTTCACCTAGCTTGGAAACCTAGCCCTCCAAGCTAGGACTTTTCACCCAACCCTCCAAGTTAGGACTTTTCACCTAGTCCTCCAAGCTAGGAGTTTTCACCTGGCCCTCCAAGCTAGGACTTTTCACCTAACCCTTCAAGCTAGGATTTCGTACTCAGTCCGCAACTAGGACTTAATCCCCATGTGTTTAACCAGACTTAAATTAAAACTTAAATCGATGTCAACACCAAAACAACAATCAGGGGTTAGATTGGATCAATAGGGTTATGTCTGCTACTTGTCTCTATAAATCCTCAATCGCCAACTCTAAAACATTATGATCATGGTGCTCGACTTCCTCAATCAAAACCCACCTATTATTCTGACTGCAACTACAACCACGATGACCTTTCATTAGATCTGATGATGACCTTCGCTCTGATACCACCTTATGCCAGGCAGGATAGCGATTATCCCGTGGGCTATCGAGATGACAGAATCGAGGAGAAATCACCAAAAACAATGAGAACCCCGCCGTTTGAAAAAAGACTTTGTTAATATTATAGGATGACTTCTCATGCAGTTGAACAAGTGTTTATATACATCCTAGATCCTAAGACTCAATGAAGAAAGAAATCCTAATATATAGACCTCAATTTCTATCTTGTATAGAAAGGAAAGAAATCCTACCAAAAAGAAATTCATAACAGAATTTTTTTTTATTAAAACATGATGTTTACATAGACAAACTTTAACCCATAAATACAAAAAATATAAAAAATATCCTAAATACCATAAAATTGAAATTGTTGGTGCCGAAGCACCTGATCGAATCTTATTTTGATATTGACAAAGAGCTCAATATTAAGTATGTTTTGTGATCTAATGAGCTACATTAAGTGTGCAGGAAAAATCCAACTTGTGATGTTCCCTTCATTTTGTTTGAAGTTGTCGGTATTAGTTACATTATTCTTGTTCTTAACTTTCATATTCTTGTATCTTGTACTCATTTCATGGATTTATAGTGATTGTCTAATGAAAATAGTCAAGGATCGTGGGTCTTAAAGTAGGAGTCATCATAAGTCTCCAAACCAAGTAAAACCAACTTGTGTTAGCATTTATTTTCTTGTGTCTTCTTTTATTCCGCTAATTATTTAAATCTAAAATATTTTTCAATGCGTTATTCACCCCCCCCCCCCTCTACGATTCTACAAGTGGTATCAGAGCAGGGTCTCTCTGAATTGGTGAGACCACCTTTCGAGCAATATTTTTCATTTTTTGGATTTTTCGCCTTTTTTCAAATAAAAATATTTTTCAAATTTTTTTCCAATTTTGAATTCTCATCTTTTCACCAAAAGTTAGAATTGATATAACTAATCTTTTTGAAAAATTCTCATTATAATATTTTTTAATTATTTTATTATTTTTCTCGAAATCAATGCAACACCATTCAAGCTGTTTTTTTTATTCTCCCGCACTACTAATCCAAGACCAAGTCTTGGTATCTTTCTTTTCACTTTTGTTTTATGAGATTCTCTTTCTCTACTATGGCTCAGCAAGAATGGAATAGTACCTGCCTATAGAAATTGAAAAAGGAAAACTAGCCATCTTGATAAATCTAAAAGTGTCATAGAGAAAAGGAATACAAAAACTTATATAAAAAGTTAAGAAACCCTAAACCCTAAAATGAAAAGGGAAAAGACTAAAATTCCCTAAAAATTATAAACAAATAATTAAAATATATACAATTACACACTGCCCACCTTTGTTCTCCAGCGAGTTTCAGATCCTGAAAGGTTTTAATGGAGTCTCACCTGAAGACTTAAATAGTATTGTGGATGATGATCCAAATAGGATTTACATTCCCCACAAAAGGAATACCACTTGCCTGGGACAAATTGGACGAACCAACACTGAAAAAGATCGAGACAGATGCTAAGGCAACTACAATCCTACAATGTGACCTGACCAAAGAAGAATTGAAGCATCGGACCTTTCGAATGTGCTAATGAGATTTGATAGAAGTTGATTGACCTACATGAATAAACTTCCAACATTCAGGTCTTAGAAGGTGTGTTGTCTGAATCATCAGAAGAATCAGATGAAGAAGAACAAGCTCAAGTGAGCTACCCTTCACTCTTAGTATAAGCACAAGTGGTCGAGACAAAGTCTGAACCCGAATCTGAAGCCGAATCTGAACTAGAATCTGAAGATGAGTCCAAATCCAAAACGACAATAGTTAAGAGGGAGAATCCCAACGGGGATTTAAAAGGTAAAATTGTAAATTCGAATTTCAAAAATCACACAATATGTTTCAAATGCAGGGAGAGAGAGCACTACAAAAATAAGTGTCCTAGTCGTAAGATACGAATGACACCACCTACGGCAACGGAGGAACCAATACCAGGAGCCCGAAAGAATAAGAGTCACATCCAATACTTAAAATGCAGGAGTTTGAACATTACAAATATGAATGCACAGAAAGAAGATCCAAGAATCCAAAATAAGCAACCAAGATAGGTAAATTTATATTATATGGAAATCCAGTGTTTATAATGGATGCTAGTAGCGTAGCTAATCATTCTTTGTCTAATTTAGATATAGATGCTTACTCAAATAACTTAATTAATTCATGTAAATTAATCAATTCAAATGTTTGAAAATTAAGACAAGAAAATAAAATTTTGAAAGGTAAAATTGATAAACTAGAAAAATTAATTAATAATCTTACCAACTCACAAAATCTAGAAATTTTCCTTCATCTTGGTTTTACTTAGAAATCTCTCGAACGATTATGCATTTACTTAGAAATTATTTTAGAAAAATAAATTCTTTCTAATTTAGAAATTTTTCTAAACACATCTTTTTTAAACTTTCCCCTCTTCTTAAGATACTTTTTGAAAAAGAAATCTCTTGTAAAATTCTAAGCTGCCTTTCAGAAATTGGAAATTGTTATTAGAAATGTTTTTTCTTTCACTTAGAAAAATTTTCAAATGATCATGTTGTTGCTAAGAAATTTGGTTTCCACTTAAAACTTTTCAAAATGATCATATCTTTACTTAGAAAGTTTTAAAATAACCATGCCTGGACTTGAAAATGGGAGGGCAAAGTACATTACTTAAAGTTATTTTTAAAGGAGCATGTTTGAAATTCTTTACTTTCAATTCTGCATATTTTAGCTTCTACATTTTGTAAAGAAATATGTTTGAAAATTCTTTACTTTAAAAACTATATGTTTTAAATTCTATGATTTGTAAAATTTTAAAAATTTATTTTTGAAAACTACTTTTGGAAAAGTTATGAAATTCTTTACTTAAAGCTATTTTTGAAAAACTCAAAAATATCCTCTCACTCTCTCTTACTTTTAGAATCATCGTTTACTTTTTTAACAATTACAAAATTTGTAGAGTTTTTTAGAAGGTATAACTTAGAAATTTTGTTCACCCGTATATATTTTTGATATATGTCAAAAGGGGAGAGGAAGGTCAAAATTAAGTGTTTTATAACACAATTATTCAGGGGTTATAAGAAATTATAGGGGAGGAAACTTTATTCTGTATTCTAAATTTCAATATTTCATTAGTTTTAAATTTTTTATTTTAATTGCTATAATTTTTACTTAACTTTGAATTATTGCCATAAATCAAAAAGGGGGAGATTGTTGGTGTCAGAAGTACTATATCGAACCTTGTTTTGAAATTGACAAAGGGTTCAAAGTTAAGAGTGAGCAAGAAAGTCTTAGTGCAACTAGGTACTAAGTCCTGATCTGTAAGATTGGACATGAAGACTTGGTTCAGAAGACTAGGCACGAAGACCTGGCCGGGGGTTGAGCACCAAAGTCCTGATCCGGAAAGTCGGGTTGAAGTCTTATCCAAGTGAGGACAATGGACAGAAGTAGGGACGAGTCAAGATACGAACATCATGAGATCTGGAGCCATCGGAGGATGAGCAAAAGTCCAACCGGAGGTGTTGATTGGCAACAGGTAACTTCTATAGAGTGGAGTAGGTGAGAACACATTCCTAGGAATAGAGAACAGTGAGCGTCGGTCACTCGGTCTGACCTAGGATTTCAGTTGAAATCTAAAAGTCAGATTGGATAACACTGGTGTTATTGCATGCATTTTCATTTTGCATATTATCTCTTGGACTAACCTTATGCTGCAGTTAAGTGAAGAGGTGACTGGTAGCACTCAGTCACCCGAGAGGGACTTGGGCGCCCGAGAACACAGGCGCCGAAGAGGGACTTGGGTGCCCATGTTCCTGTGACTCAGCCAAGGCTCAGTTGAGTTGGTGCACGTTGAGTGGAGGCTCCACGTCAGCAATATAGGCACCCAAGAACAATCAAGTGTTTGAGTGCAGATAAGCCTTGAGCCAAGCAGGGATGAGGTAGTGGCTGGATTGCAACAACATAGGCGCCCGTGAGGCCTATACGGGTGCCCGTGTGACCCTATATAAGGGTTCTTCCACCAGAGACTCAACACAATGCTTTAATAACTGGTGATCATCTTTATGTTGCGAAAACAAGCTTCCGACAATGACAAAGTGTTGCTCTTACAACGACATATTGTTCCCTTTATTCTGTTTGAAGTTGTTGGTATTGGGTGCATTATTCTTGTTGGTATTGGTTGCATTTCATGGATTGCCCAAAGTAAACGGTCAAGGATAATGGGCCTTGGAGTAGGAGCCGTCATAAGACTCCGAACCAAGTAAAACCAACTTGTGTTAACATTTATTTTCTTGTGTTTCCTTTTATTCCGCTGCGTAACTTGTTTAAATCTGAAATATTTTTCAAAATGAAATTCAACCCCCCTCTATCGCTCTCTATGATCCTATAAACTTCTCTTGAGAGGAGTAGGTGAGGAT
Source organism: Boesenbergia rotunda (assembly GCA_024364735.1). Taxonomy (NCBI): domain Eukaryota; kingdom Viridiplantae; phylum Streptophyta; class Magnoliopsida; order Zingiberales; family Zingiberaceae; genus Boesenbergia; species Boesenbergia rotunda. The sequence continues at coordinate 904,871 of JAGFNQ010001666.1, read as the reverse complement.
GCATTCCCAGGAAGAGGAAACAGTAGACGTCGGTTCAACCTAGGATTTTGGTTGCAACCTGAAAGTCAGGACCCGACAACATGAGCCGTCAAATACATGCATTAATTATATTATTATCGATTTGTGGTACTAACCTTGTTTTGCAGCTAGCAAAAGGGTTGACTGCTGGAGTTCAGGCGCACGTATGGGAGTCAGGCGCACAGGACTTCGAGCGCCCGAGAGTGACTCAGGTGCCCGGGATGCTTCGACTTAGCCAAGGCTTAGCTGAGCTAGCGCACTCTGAGTGGAGGATTAACGTCAACAACATAAGCCCCCGAGTGCAAATAGAATTTGGACCTAGCACAGATCAATCAGCAACCAAGTCATAGGGATACAGGTTCTCGAGATGGTTATACGGGCGCCTGAGAGACCCTATATAAGGGATGTTCAATCGAAGGCTCAAGAATGAATTTTTACCATCTACTTTGCTTCTGTGTGCTGTGCGAAAGATCTTCTAACGACGCTGAAAATTTGCTGCAACGACAACACATCGATTTTCTTAATTCTCAGTTGTCAGTATAACTGTTGCTTTTATACTTGCATTGTACTTAAACTATTGTATTCATACTTTACGGATTGATGGAATTGACTAAAGTAAATGGTCAAGGACTGTAGGCCTTAGAGTAGGAGTCATCCCAAGACACAAGACCAAGTAAAAATAAACTTGTGTTAGTCATGCCTTATTTTCTTATTTTTTGCTGTGTACTCGTTTCCGAAATTGAAACTTTTTCAAGAGCGTTATTCACCCCTGTTAGATCGATTGGTTGCTAGAGGGGGGGTGAATAGCGTTTTTCGAACTCTTTCTTCCTACACGGTTAGTTGCACAAGCGGAATATACAATAAAACAAAAACTAACTATGTAAAGAACAATGCTAACAAGAAGATTTACTTGGTATCCACCCCTAAGGGTGACTAATCCAAGAATCCTTCGGTGGATTACTCCCCGGATAACCTCCGGCTGGCCCTTATCGCTCCTTGTGGGTGGAGAAACCTCGCCACATCACCTCGACAATATCCAAACACCAAAGGCTACTAATCTACTCTACCCAAGCAGATTTCGTCAAAACTCCCAGCCCAAACCGAGTTCTCTTTAAATAGAACTCAAGCTGGAAACCCTCGTTGGCAGTCAACTGCTCCCAGGGCAGTCGACTGTCCCCACTCAGATTCGACCGTTGACAGCTCCAACGTTCGAATTCTGCCAGCTCACCAGCCGCTACTAGTCGACTGCTCTCAGGGCAGTCGACTGGTCCCTTACTAAGCCTAGGGTTACACTCCCCGAGTACATTTCACTCCGCACTCGAACCCTCCCAGCTTAGTTCCCGAGTACAACAACTCACACTAGGACCCTCACAACCTGGTCGACTCTTCACCAGCAGCCTCAACTGTTGCCTTCACACCCTCTTCATCTTCGGCCCTCGTCCCTCGGATGCGCACGCAAACCTCCAGCTTGCCTCCATGCCATCCTTCACGTACGTCTCGAAGCCCGCGTCCCTCGGCTCATTGTCCCTGCTATCCACGGTCCCTCGGATGGACACAATCCTCCAACTTGCCTCCATGCCATCCTTCACCTGAAGACATCAACCAAGTCCATGTGTACCTGCAAACCTGCACACTCACATACACATGTTAGTCCAACAACAAACCCTAACTTAAACCCTTTGCCCAAACATCAAAACACATGGTCACTCTGGATCACAGATTGCCTCAACAATCCCCTCCCCCTCTATCTCTCTACTCGATCCTACAAAAATTATTAAAAATAGTAAAGAATATGTTTGGAAGCTCCGAAAAGGGTCTAAACGATGTTTATTGGCCCAAAACTTAAAGATTACTAGTTCCCCTAAAACAAACATAGATCTTTAAATTTTGCATGTGTGAGCATTGATAGAGCCTGATTCTAAGTCTTGAGTCAAAAGTTATAACCCGTTAAAGATTGGATACTCCTATATTAGCCCTACATCCGTCTTTTGTTGATCTCTGAATCGAATTGAAACTCCTCCGCACCCTTCCCCTCCACCTCCACTTTGCATCGATGACCACTACCCTCTCTGTCATTACAGGCCATCGTCCATCGCCTGGGAGAAGCAACGGTGGCGACTGGTTTCAACATGGTAGCAAAGAAAACAAAAAGAGGAGGAGGAGGAGGAGGAGGAGAAGGCGACGGCGGAGGCTACTATGTTGTTGCTCCCCACTACAATGGCGTTTGATGAGGATCAATTATTTATCATCTTCACACTAGAGATTGGAGCATATTATCTTCGACTGGTGAGATTTTTGAAATTGAAATAGTAACTTGAAGTGATTCCAATGGTATAGGGGAGTTATCAGAGAGCTCCGAAGCAGGACCTAGGATGTCATCACTTCCAACAATATTAGGTGGCATCAAGAAGGTGCCACTTATATTTAGAGGAGAAATTGAAAAGAATGCTGAAAAAGAAAATTGAGACTCATTAAAAGTAACATGTCATAAAATATATATCCATTTGGTTGATATATGCATGCAACGATAACCATAGTGCAAATTGTTATAACCAAGGAAAACACATTGTAATGAACAAAACTCAAGTTTGTGTTTAGAGTGGGGGCATAACCACGGATAACATGCACAACGAAAAATTTAAAGGAAAGTGTAGTCAAGAGTTTGATTATAAATTTTTTTTTAAGGACACTTACGATTGAGCAATGGAGTAGGAAGTCAATTTATGATATCATATACGGTAGTACTAACAGCTTCATCACAATCATTATCTTATAAAAGATAGAGGAACATGTACAACCTTATGTTATGATAGAATAAAAAATAGTCTCTACTATCTTCAAAGTTCTTCAATCAAAGCTTCTATTAATGAACACACAAAATAAATCAACTTGGCATGCTCGACTGGTCATCCTTCTCTTCGTATTGTTCAGTCAATCATAAATAACTATGGTTTACCTACTTCCTTCACCTCTTTTCCATCTCATTCATATAGGGCATGCATGGAAGCTAAAAGACACAAGTTACCTTTTTATTCATCCAGTCATGTTTTGTATGTGCATGAAAAATTGGATTTGCTGAGAAAAGAGAAAGAAAGAGGAGAGTTACTAGTGTCTGTCATTTGGTGTTCGGTGTGCGGTAGAGGATGAAGTGTGATTGAGAACGAGGGTAGGGCAACGGTGCAATTGTTGCTTAGATCTCAGCAACAAGAAGTTGAGGGAAGAGGAAAAAAGAAAGAGGTATGGCTTAGCAACGGTATGTCGAGGGAAGAAAATAAATATGACTCTGATGTCGTGTTAAGATAATTGAACTAGAGAAAAGAAAAAAGACAAAATAAATTTCTTTGTTGATAGTTTGTTCATGATAGATTATAGATTTATATAATCTATAAAGATATTAGTATGCTGGGTCAATTGAAAAATTAACCAAAAAGACTATCAATTGATAGATTAATAAAGAAAATCTAATCTAATAATTAATATATTCTAATACAAATTTGATTTGATCTAGTCGTTTGATCCAGTCAGTTTTGGTGCCCCCCCCTTTGTATAAGAAAGGTGAAGGGCAAGGGCTGATGTGAACCCGATGAGGACAGCGACTGATGTGGGAGTCAAAGAATATGCCGAGCATCTCAGATTAGTAAGACCGATTGGACTGTAAGGGAAGATAGGGCCAGTCAGATGCCTAACCAAAAGTCCTCAACAAAGAGACTAGGCCCACCCTTGAGAACGTTGACACAGCAAATGGACAAGTCTAATAAAAAATTGCATGCGAAACCGATCGGACACCTTGGCGAGCCCGGACAAGGTTGACCGAACGACCTCGGTAACCTAGAATACGAGAGGCTAGGGAATTGACTCTTAGGTGATCACCTAAGCATAATCGACCGTACTCAAATGCGGAAGGAGTCCGATCAGATCTCCAGCGTTCGCGGAAAGAGGGCTTCCACATAGTAGGCGATGCACTGGGTAGGCCTAAACGCTAGTGAGTAAGCCTAAACAACCCACTTAGCCATCAATCCATTAGAACTTGTAGGACTGTCAATCCATTGGGTCGAATACCTCTAAGAAGTCCCTAAACAGGAGTAAGGCCCAAAATGTACATCATTGTCGTAAGCCAATAAAAGCATATCTCCCATGAGAATACGCTTTAAATACCCAATAATCATGGTATAGGGTTGACATGATGGCTCCCATACCTAAGACAATGTGATGTGATCGCTCCTTAATGATTGATGTAACACCTCGTTGGAGTGAAGGCCATGAGAAATGTTATATAAATAAGGATCCCTCCTCTATAATACAAATATGTTCACTTGTTTTCCTTCACCTAGGTCATCTTGTTCGTAGTAAAAACAATACCAATATAATCTAAAATCGATGGAAAAAGAAGGAGAGAGAGACAAGAGAAAGAAAAAAAAAACGACGGATAGATAATTGTATACATAAAACTTAAAGTTTACATATGAAAAGGAGATATATATAGACAAATTTAAAAAACTAATTCTACCCTAGACAAATTCTACCCTTATATAAATAGTTTTTTATTATATACTAACATCCCCTCTCAAACTCACGATGCTTTAACAGAAAACATCGAGAGTTTGTTAACTAGAAACTAAAAATGTGCAGTGGAATGCGCCTTGGTGAGCAAGTCTGCAATTTGCATGGAAGATGAGATAAATGGCAAAATAATGATGTCATTCTGATAGTGATGTCGAGTGAGATGACAATCAATCTCGATATGCTTGGTACATTCATGAAAAATAGAATTGTGAGCAATTTGAATGGCACTAGAGTTGTCACAATGCATAGGAGTAGGGTTCGAGAGAAAACACCTATATTAGCAAGTAACTAATGTAACCAAACAATTATAGTAGTAGTAGAGGTCATAGCACGATATTCTACTTGGGTAGAAGAACGAGAGATAATATTTTATTTTTTACTCTTCCAAGATATAAGAAAATCTCCTAAGAAAATATAAAATCCTGTGGTAGACTTACGATCTGTAGAATCACTACTCCAATCTGCATTTGAATAGGCATGCAGCTCTAATATAGAAGTGGAAAGATAAAAAAGACTATGAAACTGGGTACCTCAAAGATATCGAAGGATGCGGAGCACAACTCCCCAATGTACCGAAGTGGGAGAAGCAACAAACTGGCTGACAATGTGTACAACATAAGCATTGTCAGGTCTAGTGATGGTTGTATACACTAAACTACCAACTAAAGTGTGATATAAAAAAGGATCTGGCAAGAGAACATCATCAGTCGAAGAGTACCGAGCATTAATCTCAAGTGGAGTATCCACAATGCGAGTGTCAGATAGATAAGCTTGCTCTAGAATGTCACTAATATATTTTGATTGTAAGAGAAGATAACCACGAGGAGAATAAGCTACTTCATGTCCCAAAAAATAACGTAAAAGACCCAAATTTTTCATTTCAAACTCACGAGCCAAATGTAGTTTCAATTCTTCTATTTCACTTATATCATCCCTGTAATAATCATGACATCAACATAAAGAGAGAGTAACGTGCGATCTGACGAAGTACAATGTACAAAAAGAGCAAAGTCATGCTAACTAGGAAGAAAGCCAAGAGATCCAATAACAATAGAGAACTTATCAAACCAAGCTCGAGAAGCTTGTTTAAGGCTATAAAGAGCATTTTTTTAGTCTACAAACTTCATTAGGATTGTGAGTGACACTTGATGGAGGAATCATATAAACTTCTTCTTAAAGATCTTCATTTAAAAAAGTATTTTTAACATTCATCTGAAAAATAGACCACTGACGAACAGATGCAACTGCAATGAGAGTACAGATAGTAACAAGCTTGGAAACTGGAGTAAAGGTTTCCTCATAATCCATGTCATATTGTTGGAAAAATCTTTTAGCAACCAAATGTGTTTTATACCGCTCAACTGACCCATCAGATTTACTTTTGATCTTATACATCCATCGAGAACCAATCGTACGCTTCCCCAAAGGAAGAGGAATAAAATCCCAAGTACATGTTTGATACAAAGCAGAAAGTTCTTCTGCTATAGCCTGTTGCCAAAGAGGGTCAAGAGAAGCCTCTCTATAAGAGGAGGCTCAGACAATTGGTGAATAGAAGTCAAAAAGGAAGAAAAAGAACTAGAATAAGTAGAATACACAAAATCAAGTAATTGAGTAGACTTACGAGATCATTGAGGATAACAAGGAGGAGGATCCGCTATCACAGGAGCATTATGGAAAGCAGTAGGAGTATTGGGATGATGATCAGAATTTGTATGAGTGTCAATCCTGCAAATAGTACCATTAGAAGAAGAGTTGCTAGGGTAGTCTACTTATGGGGAAACATGAGACGACATATCATCGGAGTTTGTGCAAAAAGGATTAATACGAGTGAGATCAGATTTTTCTAAGATTAGGAGTGTTAAAGGAAATGAAATAAAATGGAATGTGTTCAAGAAAAATAACATGACGTGAGACATAGAGTTTTGACTAACTGGATCATAACATCGATATCCTTTTTGACTCTCGCCATAGCCAAGGAAAACACAAAGAGCAGACCAAGAACTAAGTTTACTACGTTCAACATGAGAACTGAAGACAAAACATGTGGATCCAAAAACTCTTAAGACAAAATAATCAGGAACATAACCATATAGTTTTTCAAAAGGAGATAAACCAGATGTAATAGAAGATGAATTCTATTGATAGAATGGACTGCAATAAGAATAGCTTCCCCCATAACTCGCTAGGAACATATGCAGGCAACAAGATAGAACATGTAGTTTCAACAATATCTCTATGCTTTCTTTCAGCGACGTCATTTTGTTCAGGAGTATCATTACAAGAACTTTGATAAAGTGTATCATCTGAGACAAGTAGTTCAGAAAAAAGATTAGATGTATATTCACCACTCAAATCAAATCGAAAACATTTAATAACAACATTATGTTGAGTTTTTACCATGGCAACATATGATAGATACCAAGGAAATCAGAACGATATTTCATAAGATAGACCCAAGTGTAGTGAGTATAATCATCAATAAAGGAAACGTAATAACGGGATCCATCAGGCGTGCGAATCAAAAATGGACCCCACACATTAGGATGAACTAATTCAAACGGTGCAAGAGAAATAGAGATACTTTTATAGAAAGGTAAGGCAGAGAATTTTGCTAATTTACAACCACAACAATCTAAAATATCATGAGTTTGCAATTTTCCAAAATTTCCTTTAGAAGCTAAGTATTTTAAACGAGAAGAAGAAACATGTCCAAGATGAGAATGCCATAAATAAAAATCAGAACAAACAGAGTTTAACTGAAAGGAAGACAAATCAACATTGGATGCTGCAACATCTAGAACTTTTAGTTGTTCTAATACATATAGTCCCCCATATACGGCCTATCCCAATCTAGTTCTGAGATCGCGAATCCTACATATAACAAGAAGATGAAGTAAAAAAAACTGAGAAACCAGAATCATATAATTGACCAACCGAGACAAGATTCAAAGTAAAATTAGGAATGTGATATACATTAGACAGAGACAAATTAAATGTAGAAATAGAGCCAACATCAACTAATGGTATGGGAGAACCGTCCGCGGTCATGACCATTACAAAAGGAGAAGAATTTATAGATACAATAGAATTGACATTAGGTGACATATGATGAGAAGCTCCAGAATCAAAGATCTAGATAGTGGAAGGTATATCTGAGGTACCATTATTGGGCAAACTTTTGTAAAAAGAACCAGACATAACATGTGAATGAGATGCAAGAAATTGTTGAAACTGTTCAGCAAGAGCTGCAATTGTGGTATTGGATGATTGAGTCCCTCTAGAATCTGTAAGAGGAACTACTACTGCCATGTTGGATTCTCCAAATTTAAAGAATTATTGTTGTGATTGACTATCGGATTTTCAAGGAGAAGACAAAATCAATAGTTATATTTTTCAGTCGTTAGGTGGATTCAAAGAATTTAAAATTCGATCTCCGCGGTTCAAAATGTAGTGTTGGGTGTGAGATACATTCCCTCAAAGTTTCAAGACGATCTAACGGTTAAAACTTAAGAAAATATAATTCTTCTTCCAATGCAGTTTTAAACCAACCATGACATAGACAATGATGAAAAAACCTCATAATAATCAGACTTTCAGACATTTGAAAATGATAAATCTCAACGATGGTATTGTAATCCTTCCAAATTCAAATTTTTCGGTTCGACAGGATCTAGCTCTGATACCATGAAAACAATATAAATATAATCTAAAACCGATACAAAGAGAAAGAGAGAAACAAAAGAAAAAAGAAAATAAATGAGGCTAGATAATTATATTCATAAAACTTAAGATTTACATATGAAAAAGAGATATATATACACAAATTTAAAATATTAATTTTATCCTAGATAAATTTTATTTTTATATAAATAATTTTTTATTATATACTACACAGTTCTCTTTTTACTGTTTCTATGCACTGATTTGAATGTGGGAGCATCCTCCTCGTCTGCCTCTAACATAACATTCTTTGAATTGTTCCGGCAATTATCGGTGGTCTGCTCGTGGTCGACGTCTTTCGACGGGACCATCGTTGATTAAATATTTCTCTTTTACGGATCGATCCATTTCTTTTTAGAGTGAAGTGGAAACGTGACAATGCATAATTAAAGACTCTTTTTTGGTTCTTAATTTGATTTCTTTTAATTATTATTTACTAGTGAGTGCGCTAAACGAACAAATATTTAAGTTAGAATATTTTTAGGTGGCATGTCAAGTGCCATAAATGAAGTCGTCCCACAGTAAAGTGATCAAATGATTGATAGATAAAGATAACAAACAGATCTAGATCTAGTATTGTGAGTAACTATATGCTTGCCCAATAAAAATAAACTTTAAAGTAAAGTTTCTTGATATCGGTCACTCACATGGTTCTCTCTTTATTTAAAAGTAAACTTATCGACAATGTTTAATTATATTTACAGCCTGTTTCCTTTTTTCTTGTTCGAGCTTTTTTCTGTCGGTGCCAAAATCACTTTATTTTATTTTTTTTTCCAATTTTTAGGCTCTCATTCACTCAGATGAAACGTCGCATTGGACCAAGCAAGAGATCTGCATAGAGAGTTCTTCCCAAAGCCTGCGTTTGCCGTTCATGGTTATGTGAAGGTCAACTGAGGAGATCGAGACTGATGTGGGTAACAAAATACAGTCAACGACTGTCCAATGTCTCGAAGTCAACGGCGTTAAGCCATAAGTTTTACAAACTTTTTTTTTACAAGTTAATTTCCAATGAAACATGATCTTGATCAAGAGATATCTGAGCTTATTTTGTAACCAGCAGCAAAATTTTTTACTCTGCCTTTACACTATTGAGTTCAATAGAACTTAGTAGTATAAGACAAGTTCTGATCCATATCGAAATAAAAACTGACATTTCATAAATATTGTAGCTTATTTTAAAGGGAACTTGCCTGTCAAAACAGATCTCTGAATTCTTTTCATCATATATATAAATCAACCCGAAATGATAAGAAATTAGTAGAACTTGTTTGCAACAATCTTTATATCATAGTTTAGCAAACAACAAAACAATTTCGATCCATTCAATGGATCACAAGGTAAAAAAATAAAAATGATAAGAAAATTTGAAAGGGGAAAATCACTACAAGAAAATAGTGTCAAAATCTTTATTTTTTTATTCTGGTTCGTGTTAAAATTAAACTTGATTCACGATAGATAATAGGCGAAATCGCTCGCCCCCAGCGCCCCCGCCGCACCCGTCCCAAGGCCATCACGAGGGATCACGATCCTCGGAGTAATTAGTGCACAGTTGGGCCGAGAATTGATACACCAAACGTCCAGAGTTTTAATCTAGTGCGAACTTGATTCACGATAGAGATAGAGATAGAGGATAGAGATAGAGATAGAGTTAGTGGATAGAAATGAAGTTAGTGGATATATATAGAATTTGATGAAGTGGCAAATAATGGATAGATGAAATAGAATTTATGAATCGGTTGGGTTGTTGTCGGGGAGGATGCAAACTGATATAAGATCGTCGAGGCTAGTATTCGATACTATCTCCGTAAAATGATATTACTCCACTACAGGTGCTCACGGATAATAGTAATTCGTTCCCCAAGATACCACGACATGTCTCGAAATAACAAACTTCAAATTTCAAGACAACGAACCTTCTTTTAGGCTTTTTGGACTCTGCAAGCAGAAGAAGAGATGTATGCTAGATATGATTGAGTCTTGTTTTCCAATGATTGAATGAATAATTCTAGCACCCAGAGTTTATATCAGGAGAAGAGGTGAGGTACCCTTTGGTGAGTGATTGTGACATTTGGTTTAGGATTTATCTGGGTCGTTCGATCTAGAGGGTTGTAACCCTTCAAATAGCCCTTTGATCTTAGCCGCCAGATCTGGATGGTTGTAACACTTCAGATCCCCCTTTAATCTCAGCCGCCAGGTTCGATCTGACACTTCAAATCAAGTCTCATCACCAACGGTCAAATCGCGACTCTTTGAGATCAACGCTCCAAATCGCGTCACTTGCAATCCCACCCCTCTTCGATCCAATGATTATCATTCGTTCGCTGAATCAACAGTCCAATCATCTCTCTGCCTACCCGAATGTCACATAGGTGCTACCACGTCACATGTGAACATGACACGTTATCCGAATGCCACGTATGCACTGCCACATCACTGGAGCATAAATTTAATTAAGTTCCTCAATGCTCCTCGCAAAATGTGTGCGCCAACAAAGTGCCCATTTCGCGTGCAATGGGTGGCAGGCCGCGGGCTCGCAGGTGCGAGCACTTGCTCACCCATGAGAAGAGAACACCTATGTTTTTCATTTGTTAACTCCATTAACATACCAACAAATATAAGGAAGCAAACACTCTTGAATTTACAGATGTGAGACTATTCCTCATCTACTTCCTTCTATGTTATCTTTGGACTGACTTTAAACAATTAATTTCTCATTCACCCGTAATTGATTTTGAGCAAATTAATAGTCTAGATTTATCTACACGAAACGTAGATTTTATTTTTGAAGTCAATTCTGACTTTTATCGATTGCTGGAACCTTGATTTTTTTTTTTTTTTGCAAAATCATATTTGGTCTTTTAAGACCCAATATCCAACAATCACCCACATGAATGGAAATTAATGCGTGTATGCATGCTGACACTTTACAAGAGTTCAATCGATAAATCAATGCATCAGGAGAGATAGCTTGTGGGTTTAAACCTTCCTTAGTGGAATGCTATCAAGCATACTAGGTTGCGTAGTGAACGTGATGTCTTGAACTGCTCAACTGTTGTGTAAGACAATAACACCAGCACAGAGACTTATCTCATATACTTTTGGTTATCATGGTTGGTTCCGTGTTAGCCATAGACACCATCTTGGATTCATGAGTGTTTCATTAAAGTTTCTTCACACTCACATAGGTGACACTTCTATCAAGAGTATCCTACAATAATCCACCTTATAAAGGTATAGAAATCATTAAAAGCATAAACTTAACCTCATTACATGTGGTAGAGCAGCACATGTTCATCGTAGGATTGGGATCTCCAGTAAACAAGGTTGAGTTACGGTTATAGTCGTTTCAGTTGTAGATTTTTAATCTCATTCCTCTCGATGAGTAGTATACTTGATCTCGACTTAGCCCCTGCATAAGAGGATCTGCCAAATTATCTTTGGACTTGACATACTTGATTGCAATCACTCCATTCAAGATCAGCTACCTAATTGTATTATGTCTACGATGCATATGTCGTGACTTACCATTATACATACTACTCTGTGTCCTTCCAATCATCGATTGACTATCACAGTGTATAGTATGGCCAGTACCGATTTCATCCAGCTCGAAATATCTTCTAAGAAATTCCGCAGTCATTCAGCTTCTTCAGTTGCATTGTCTAGTGCTATAAACTCGGATTCCATAGTTGGCTGAGCAATGCACGTTTGTTTAGTGAACTTCTAAGATATCACTCCTCCATCGATCGTGAATACATATCCACTAGTAGATTTGGAATCTTTTGTATCTGATAGCCAATTAGCATCACAGTATCCTTCTAAAACAACAAGATATCTTCCATAATATAATCCGTAGTTCATAGTATACTTCAAATATCTAAGAATTCACATCAGTTCTTTCCAATGGGTGTCGTTTGGATTACTCGTAAAACGACTCAGTTTGTTGACTATACAAGTAATATCCGACGTGTGTAGTTTGTGAGATACATCAAGCTGGTCGATCCCTTCAGTGCCTGGTCTCTAGCGTCTGGTCGTCTATGTCTAGGACTTCGAGATCAGTGGCCGGCGCCTCCCTCGTCGGGACCTTCCCCCTACTCAACGAGGGCGCATCAGCGGAAGTTGTTGCCAGAGAAGCCGACATCTGAATGACGGAGTGTTCGCCAGTTTGAGCGGCGAGTTCGGCGTCGTCCAAAAGAAACTCCTCCATCAAGCCTGCAGCCAACATCTTGCTGCCGAGGAGGATGACCGGAGAACGGAAAGTGTTGGAATTCTTGCGAAGCAAATGACAACTACAGAAGTAGTAGAGAAGCACCGGACGAGAGAAGGTGATGGCGAGATCTGCAACCCGCACCTATATATAGGGGGAAGCGGCCAATCCTAGCCATCCAAGGAGAGCCTCGGGAGAGGCGGGATCGAGTGGGAACCCTCCGATTAGATCCTTGGGGAATCCCGAGGCTCGAGGGGACGTGAGCACGCTTTTGGTGGCAAACGGTTCGCCGCCCGTGGTGCTAATGACCGGTGATTGACATTTCAGTACTCAATACATTGTTTGCCCAGGACACGTCCATTCGCCAATTAATGCAATCGCCAGCAGGCAGGATACGAATCAGCTCACCTCAGAGGGGGACGGATGTGACAATCGAAAAGACATTGACTTGCCAACCAGGCAACCGAGGCGGAAAAAGTTGACCCGATCCAGACCCCTAGTGAACTATGGATGGGCGCACTCCCACGGACTCCTTGGCTCGGCTCCCGGTCGGACGCGTGGCGGCCCACACTCCCTAGGTGTGACCTGACCAACTAGCCAAATCCTCGCTGTCGCAAGGTGCAAATAGGCATGCTCCCCTGAATCCCGTGGCTCGGTTCTCAATCAGGCGTGTGGCGGCCCATGCTCCCTAGACACTGGCCGACCGAGTGACTCATCTCTGTGTAACTCAACAGCAGATAAGTCTTCACGGCTTCCTTAGCTTCTTGGCTGGGTGTGCTACTCCCTGCGCCTCCTTAGAATCAAACTGACTCGATGAGGCTATGTTGAACTGCCCAAGCTGGCAGCTTTTAAGCATGTGGCTTTAGGCCAGTCATTCAACTTTGTGTCAACTCACACGAGTGCCCTACACTCGCAAAGGCCAAGTGGCTTAATTGTGCTCTTGCCCGAGTGGTAAACACTTAGGCACCCTCGCGCGCAAGTGGGTAACTCAATCGCTCACGGAGCCGAGTTAATGGATCGTTCTCTCACTCGAGTCATTCCCACTAACAACCGAACCGTTAATATTGGAAAGTAAAGGCAGTTCCATTCAAAAGAGTTTGAGCAAGAGGAAAAGTTCTATTAAAGGGGCAAGAACATTACAAAATTTGAGGCAAATCGCCTCTGCATGAAAAGAAAAGAGAAGACAAAGGGCCCAATCTTCATTTGAAGGGCTGGTTGACCACCTCGGGCATGTCCTCGAACATGCCCATGAACTTGAAGGTTGTAGAGGGCAGGTCGGGGGCTATGTGCCCATCCTCTTTGAGCTGCTTGAGCATGCTGAGCGTTTGATGCCTCAGCATAGCTCGAATTCGCTCAGACACCTTATCGGTGAGCTCCTTAGAGTTGATGTACTCAACCCTACGAGCTTCCCACCGATCGGCCTCTCTCTCCTTATAGAGTGCAGCTCCTCCAACTCCTTCCCACTCGGCCTTCTCCGCCTTCAGCCGCTCGAGCTCCTCCTCCTGGTCGTGCAGCATTTGATCCTTGAGGTAAGCTTGGTCGCCAGTTCCTCTGCCCGCTTCGCTTGGGTCGTCGCCTCGGTTTCCTTGGCCTCCACTGGGATTTGAGGGACTCGGCGACTTCAGACGCTCCTTGAAGATCAGCCTTGGCTTTGTTCGCCTGGGCTAAGGTTTTCGCCTGAAGTGTCCAAGCTTTCCTCTCAGAATACTCGAGAGTGGAGATCCTAGCGTTTGCCTGGGCGACAACCAGGTCGCCCATCTCGGCCTGGCTGCGGGCGGCCCCCAACTTCTCCTCAGAGTGAGCCAGTCGGTCTTGAAGGGTGGCGACCGTGGCTCGCAGGTCGCTTAAAGTGGACTCATTGGAGACGAGCTGAGTGTGCTTCAGCCGGGTCTCCAGGAGTTCCACCTTCTTCTCGACCTCTTCCCAAGCAGTGGCGTGAGTCAGGAGTGCCATAGAAAAACTATAGCATGACCCCCAGAACTGCAAAAGGACAGAAAGCAGGAGGTCGTAAAGTTAAGAGATGAACAAGAAAAAAGGTAGGGAGAAAGTGAGGAGGCAATCCAATATATACTTGAGTGGCCTCCAGAAAAAAGGAGTCAGCCTTGCTCCTGGACCCCCGGAAATAGGACCCCTCGAGTCCTTGCACATAGCGGTCGGTCACCGACCCGTACATGCGAAGATCTTGGAGTCGGTCAGGTATTTCACCCTGCGGCGCATCTAGGCGACAGTCTGAGCGGGTAGGCACCAGAAGGTGCATCATCAGTCGGTTGATCTGACCCTCTACAGGCGAAGTGCCCGACCTCTCTGGAAGTGGCAGTTCAGGCGTGCTGGAGGAGACTGAGGGGTCGGCGACCGGTATAATGGCGGTGGAGGTACGAGGGGCTCCCGAGTCGGAAGCCGCCTTCTTCTGTTTCTTCTTCTTCTTCTCTAAGTGTTTGCTGGAAGGAGGCTGAGGCAAGTCCCCCGTCGGGGAAGAGGCCCGTCGGCGCTTTGAGGAGGCGGGTTGTTCGCTTGCTATGAGGGGAACCATCTCAGAGGTGGCAGGCGTTTGCTCTGGTACGGTCGGAGTCGGGTCCGCTAAGGTAGCCCTAGTCGAGGCACCCTCCCTCGCCTGCAGCTCGGCAGCGATCCAAGCTTCCATCTCGGCATCATCCAGGCCGAAGCCTTCCACCAGGGCTACGGCCAACATTGAGGAAATTGCAAAAGCAACACAAGCTTGGTCAGAGCTAAAAATTGTTCAAAAAAAGCATCATAATACTTACCAACTGGGTCCAACCGAGGAGTCGGCACGGGGCTGAGGTCGAAAGTAGAAAGGATCTCCTCCCTTAGCAGGAGCACTCCGTGGAAGCGCTACTGTCCAGCTTGGATGTCGCCGACCGGAAGGCTGCGGAGGTGCGATAGTACTTGGAAAGAGGAGGAGAGGAAGAAAGATCCTCGACCCAGGTCGTGGGCCAGCTCGAGGTCGGGACAGGCTTAACAAAGAAGTAACGCTCCTTCCACCGTTTGTTGGAAGATGGAAGTTTCGTTAGAAAGGAGGTTTTGGCTCGAGCTTGGAAGAAAAAATCATCCAGCTCCTGTTGTTTGGGGTAGAAGAAGTAATGGAAGGATTCAGGTTGGAGGGGAATTTTATAGAAGGTAAAGATGATAGCTGATCCGCACATCAGACGGATAGCATTCGGGGCCAGTTGGGGCAGTGGTATGCGGAAGTAGGTGCAGATCGAAGAGATGAACGGATGGATGGGGAAGCGGAGACCGGCTTGTAGGTGGTCTCGGGACAAGGTGATATAGCCGGAAGGGGCGGAGTCAGGGCGGTCAGTTAATTTGGGCAGGCAGACTCTGTGGTCAAAGGGGATTAAGAAGTCGGACCGAAGCTGATCCAGGTCATGGGCGGTCAGGTCAGTCACCATGGCAGAATACCAGGGTGCAGCAGGGGAGGAGGATGAGGAAGGTGAGTCCATGTGAAATAGAAGGGCGAAGAAACTAACCGGGGAGGAAAAGTCGCCGGAGAAGGAAGTCGAAAAAGGAGAACTCGCCGAAACCCTAGCAGAGCTCGAAGCGGTAGCCGGACGGTGTCGAGGTTAAAACGCGATGGTAAAAACGATGAAGTATGAAGCTTATTTATAGGAACCGGAAAATTACACCAGTCGTCCGATGGCGAGGGGAGAAAAAGGCGGGCTCGAGCCGAGACCATTCGATCAAGCTCGAGCCGGTTCCTGAAATGACAGATCACACATGCGGATCGAACATTCGCGAAGAGGAGCGGCATACTCCTCGTTACTCAGAAAACGAATGGCTGGCGGACACGTGAAGACCGCAATTAAGGAAAGGAGGTCAGCTAAGGAGTCGCCCACTCCAGGTGCCATCCGAGTGAGTCACCCACTCCAGGTCGACTAAGGAGGTCAGCCGCGTGAGCCGGTCACTCAGGTGCGCCAGGCTCAGGCAAGCAAGACAGTCCAGTCAGTCAGACTTGTCGCCTCCTTCGACTAAACTCGAGGGGGACGCTTATGATCCCGGTCCAGCTTACGTGCTGTCTGGCCCAGCAACCTGGCGCCTCGTCAGTAGGAGATAGATTGGTGGGCTTCAGGAGCCCATGGAATATAAGGCTTGTATGGGCAGCTCGGCCTGGTTCCCTTGAGAACGAGAAGGGATGGGCCCTGGTAAAAGGTAATCATCAGCAAAAGGCCCCCAAGCCTAGGAAGGCCTGGGTCGGGAGGCCCGAGTCCAAGAAGACTCGATTCACAGCGCCACTGAATCTCAGTTCTCCCGAGTCAGGGGAACCTCAAACTCAAGGCATCTTGAAGACATACGCAGCTATACGCTTACACACCACTCGGCTCAGTGTCCCCGATCGGGCGCGTGGCGACCCACGTTCCTCAAAATCGGCCTGACCGAGCATCTAAACTATCGCGGATCTGCCCCCGCACCCCTCTCGGTTCGGCTCCCAGCCGACGCATGGCGGCCCACACTCTTAGGGTAAGCCCGAACCAGAGGAGGCTTTACTTGATGTATTACTGAATCGCACCAGCTACTCCAGGCCCTCAGTCGGCCTCCTCATCCTATGCCCTCAGTCGGCACCGCTACTCTAGACCCTCGGTCGGCCTCCTCATCCGGTGCCCTCAGTTGGCACCGCCGCTCTAGGCCCTCAGTCGGCCTCCTCGTTTCGTGCCCCCAGTCGATATTTGTGTTAGAGGTATTGTCGTGACTCACCAGAACAACCACTCCCTGACACAGACCAGCAGAAGGAGTACGGGGTTGCGCAGGTATGGCATCATTCCGGCACTAACCGCGAGTATCTCGTTGATGCATGATCTTCCTGCCATGTCCTGACCCCCCGTACCACGAACACATACCTCTGTGTCAGGTCGAGCGGCGCCCGACGACGCTAGCCTTTAAGTTGACAGCCCTTTTCTTTATTCTAGGATGCGACACATTACCCTGTCACCTCTGGGCATGCCCTGCCCTGTCCTCGCTACGAGACAAAAGGTGGCAGGCTGGGCAGCAGCTGTCAGCTTCCCCGACTATATAAGCATCTCCACTCCCCACGCCTAAGGTACGCGCGATAGTATAATTTACTGTTCTATTGCTTTCCTTTTGTTCTTCCACCACCGGGGACTGACTTGACCGTCGGAGTGCCTTGCCAGGACTTTTCCCGGCGGGTTCTAACGGTCTTTATCTTGTAGGCCAGGAGCGAACACAGGAGTCCACATCGGTAGCTCGTGATCTTCAGGAGGTCATCTCACTTTGGGAGTCCACCTCGTCTCACGACAAGATCACTTACTAAACAATTTATACGATTTATATTTTGTCAATTCATTTTAAAACGAATTTAGATGGATCGACCCATGTGGATTGGTTCTTGACAGACTCAAATTGATCCATAGATTGAGTAAAAATTTCTAACATTTAAAATTAAAGTAGAAAATTGATTCGTGGGCTTGACATATGTGTAATTCGTAATTTAAATTTTTAACCTCTTTTATATATATTTTAGATGGATGAACTTCTATTTAGATTGGAATATTTCAAATCCTTAGAAGGAGCCAATTCTTTCCGTTTCGCCCGTTACGATTGATCCATTTGACAACTATTGATCTGTCGTTCAAATATTTATTTATTTATTCTTGGCTACTGACTTTTAATCCTTCTCAATTACAAAGAACTAGTTTTTATAAAAATACTCTTCGTGCGATTTTTTTAAAAAAGATAGCATTAATTCGTATTAGCCTAATTCTAAAAGGCTCAATTTTAAATGGTTGAGATCATCCAGAAGTCTAGCTAACATCAGAAGACTAATCAACTTGTTATTGATCAGTCGAACCTGAGCACCCGAGTCAAACTATGACGCCTGTGAATGGGAGTATCCCCATTGACTTAGGCGCCCGTGTTCTCGAACGCCCAAAATAACTCGGGTGCTGGTGTAACCATACTTCATCTAAAAGTAGCGTTCCGCGATTAGTTCGATGTGGATAAAGATTGACCACGTGTTAGGCACCGTATACACTCGGGCGCCCGAGAAGTAATACGTTAGCACTTTGATAAAGTTTTATAGGATTATAAATAGACCCCTTAATTAGTTATTTTCATCAATTTCAACTGTATAAAATTTATTCTAATTTAATTTTTTTATTTTTCTGAGTTCTAATTTGTACAAGATGTTTCTCTGTTTCAGGAGAGAATGAGTTTTTATTTATATTAGATTAATAATTTTTTTAATTGCAAATTAAGTAATTGGTTGTGTTTTTTTTTTATTTAGTTATTTTATTTATTTATATTATTATTGTAAGTGTTAACAAATATATATCTTTATTAGTAATATAAAAAATTAATTTTATTTTTCAAGGATGATTCATCCCTCTTACCGAGCACACGATGACCAATTATTTTTATAAAAAAGCTACGATAGGTAGAGTAAAAATGGGAAAGTGAATAGTAGAATGAATTACGTGACACTTGAGTGAATTATGTGGCATTTTACATATACATGTCCGATTAATACTTGGACATCATCGACGACCTTCGGCCGTCTCTCCGAATCAAACTATATCCTAGGGGGCACGATGAATCAGTCGAAGATCGACACATACAAAATACCACATCATTCACTCTATCATTCACTTTTTCATTTTTACTTTCCCTATCATTTTTCTTTATAA
Organism: Boesenbergia rotunda; assembly: GCA_024364735.1. Lineage (NCBI taxonomy): Eukaryota > Viridiplantae > Streptophyta > Magnoliopsida > Zingiberales > Zingiberaceae > Boesenbergia > Boesenbergia rotunda. The sequence goes on along the minus strand of JAGFNQ010001666.1, from coordinate 885,710 downwards.
AAATACTTTTCGTACAGTTTTTTCAAAAAAAGCATTAATTTAAAAAATTAAAGCAATATATATAATTATGAAACGATAAAAACATCCACACTAACTTATATAAAATTAATCACTATCCTAAAATTTACATTTTCTATATAAAATAATCTCTTACATTATCCTATCATTCAATTCTCTAAATTTAGATTTATTCTATAGTAGTTCTCCAATTATAAAAAAAAACTAAACTCTCTATCTTCGAAATAAAGTTGTATTTTTTTTAATCTCTCCTTCCTAAAGTCTCTATTATTATACATATAATAATAAAAAATAAAGATAATACAAATTTTAATATACAATGTAGTTAAAAATGATAATTTAAATTGAATAAAGTGATGATTTATTTTAAAATTTAAATATATAATAAAAAATTGATATGAATGCTCTAAATAGGACTGCTTATCTGTCATTCACATGGTTTCCCTTTCGATCAGAATAAATAAGCTAGCTGCTTTTGTCCTTTCTTTTTTGTTTTTTTAGTAGCATGTTCTTTTCTTATTTCTGTCGGTGCCAAAATCATTTCTCTTTTTTGTAAATTATTTTCTTCTCAATTTCCAAATTTCTAACACGAGATATAGAAAAGCTAGCTAGACGGTCTTTCGCTCAGATCATACCTACAAAAAATAACTACAATAATGAAACATAATAGAAACACCTACGTAATTAATATCAAACTTCTTCCGTTCTTAATTATTTGATGATTGATTATAATTATTAATTAATCTCGTAATTAATTTACTTCCCCTTTATATATAATCTAAAAAGGAATTGTAAAAAAATGAACTTAATTATTTTTTACTACTAACACATTTAATTAATATTGATCACATTAATATATTTTAACACTGCTCTAGAACACAACACCAATATAATCGGATAGTTTATTAGTTTCAAGAACGTCGTAGTATTAAGACGCAGTACACACAATATCACACATGCTGGCAAATTAAATTATTCATGGATGATAATTAACGGCACCGGGGTTCTTGATCAATTATTCATGGAGGATTATTTATTTCGACAATAGAAAGTGTCACTACAGCCTCGGTTGTTATTGTTGCCGGACGGCGCACCACACTGGTACGAGTGGCCATTGTGACTACTACAACCGCCTGATTTGCATCCAGAGCTATATGAACGTCGATATCGGAGGAGTCACTTCCGGCGAGGAGTCTTCTGTTGATTTGTGAATTGAACTGAAACTCCTCCGTGTCTTCCTCCACTGATATGCATCGGCGACCACCGCCCTCTGTCTCGTTGCAGGCCGCCGTCCATCGCCCGGAAGAAGCTGCCGTGGCCGGTTTCCAGCATGGTAGTGACGCAAAAAGAAAGAGGAAGAAGAAGAAAAAAGAGGAGGCTGCTCTGCTGTTGCTCCCCATTGCAATGATGTGATTCATTATCATCTTCTCAGTGGATATATATAGAGAGATAGATAGATAGACAGACAGACATATGAATGAAAAATAAATAAATAATAAAATTAGGGGGCACCATTTTTAGATCGTACTAACCACAGTGCATAGGTGACGAGGAATAAAGAAGGTCAACTGATGTGGGTAACAAAATACAGTCAACAGCTCTCTCTAATGTCTCGAAGTCGAGGGCATTTAATAAGTTAATTTAGCAGTAGAAAGACGAGTCTCGGTGGCAAAAAAATATTCGACATTTTACCAGACAACGCATATAATTTTTTCAATTAATTAAAAGATGTAAATCATTTTATGTTTACCAAAAAGATATATTTTTTTAATATTCTTTTCATTTTACTCTTCTGTCATATTTAATTTATATGCACGCAATCACTTTTTCCTTTCCCCTCTTTCACATGCACGCAACCTATCTTCTCTTTCTTCTCCTCTCTTTTCATTCCTCCCTCTTTTTCATATATTTGTTTTCTCTTTCCTCTTCTCTTTCTTCTCTCTTTTAAATGAATGCATGCATGATATTTTTCATATCAGGCCCAACGTAGGCCTGATATGAAAGTTGTTAGTCGACCAATTGGGGCTACGGGAGATCTCCAACTAGCTTCGTCTAGTGGCGGATCAATCCATCGATTCTATTTTTGCATTATTCTTGAAGTCCTCTACTTTTTAATTTTGACTCTAGTTTTTTTTCAAAAATAAATTTTAAGAATTAAAAGGAAAATAAAATGAAATAAAATTTTATCATCAAATGGTTAAAATGAATTGAAATCTGCGTATTTTTTATATTTAGATTTGAATATTAATATTTAAATTAATTAAAATATTTTTCATTAAATTAAAACTAAAAGATCGTATCAGGCCCACGTTGGGCCTGATATGGAACCAATTCAGGCCTAACGTGAGCCTGATATAATTCATATCAGGACCAATGAGCCCAATATTAGATTTCTTTTCTCGATTCTTTGTTATTACATTTTAACACCTTGAAAAAGTCTAAATAAACAATGGATAACATATTTAAACTCCTTTTATTCTCAGAAATCCACGGGAACTCAAATTTATGAAATCAGAGCTCTCTAGGTCAATTAATGGGTTTTAGTCAAAACCCACTGATTTGACCTAGATAGCTTCAATTGTAAAATTTTCAATTCTCGTGGATTTCTGAGGTTACAAGGAGTTCAAATATGCTATCCATTGTTTATTTGGACTTTTCCGAGATGTTAAAATATAATAAACGAAGAATCGAGAAAAAAATTAAATATTGGGCTCATTGGGCCTGATATGAATTATATCAGGCTCACGTTGGGCTGATATAAGATCATATCATGCCCACTCTAAATCAGGCTTAACATGGGCCCGATATGGTTTTATATCAAGCCTGGCGACCCCAATGTATGATTTTTTTTCGATTCTCCGTTATTACATTTAACACCTTGGAGAGGTTGAACTAAATAATAAATAACATATTTGAGCTCCTTATAACCTCAGAAATTCACGAAAACTGAAATTTTTACAATCGGACCTCTTTAGGTCAAATCAGTGATTTTTGATCAAAATTCACTGATTTGACTTAAAGAGCTCCGATTGTAAAAATTTTAATTATCGTGGATTTATGAGGTTACAAGGAGTTTAAATATGCTCCCCATTGTTTATTTGGACGTCTCTGAGATGTTAAAATGTAATAACGAAGAATCGAGAAAAAAATCTAATATTGGGCTCATTGGGCCGGATATGAATTATATCAGGCCCACGTTGGGTCTGATATAAAATCATATCAAGCGCACGTTGGGTCTGATATAAAATCATATCAAGCGCAACGTGAGCCTGATATGGTTTCATATCAGGCCCAACGTTGGCTTGATATGGAATCCATATCGGGCCCAATGACCCCAATGTATGATTTTTTTTCTCGATTCTCCGTTATTACATTTTTGACACTTTGGAGAGGTTGAAATAAACAATAAATAACATATTTGAGCTCCTTATAACCTCATAAATCAATGGAAACTAAAATTTTTCGAGAAAAGAAATCTAATATTGGGTTCATTGGGCCTGATATGAATTATATCAAGCCCACGTTGGGCATGATATGGTTCTATATCAAACCCAACGTGAACCTGATATGAACTTTTAGTTTTAATTTAATGAAAAATATTTTAATTAATTTAAATATTAATATTCTGATCTAAATATAAAAATTACGTAAGTTTCAACTCATTTTAACTATTTGATCATAAAATTTTATTTAATTTTATTTTCTTTTTAATTCTTAAAATTTATTTTTGAAAAAAAAAACTTGAGTCAAAATTAAAAAGTAGAGAACTTCAAGAACAATGCAAAAATAGTATCAGTGGATTGATTCACCACTGAACGAAGCTGGTCGGAGATCTCCCGTAACCCCAATTAGTCGACAAACAGCTTTCATATTAAACTCACGTTGGGCCTGATATGAAAACTATCAGGCCCAACACGGACCTGATATAAAAAATATCAAGCCCAATATGAGCATGATATTTTTTCTATGTTATTCATGCATCCATCTAAAAAAAAGAAGAAAGAGAAAAAAATGAATAAAAAAAAGGGAGGAACGAGAAAGAGGAGAAGAAAAAGAAGATAGATTGCGTGCATAAGAGAAAGAATAAAAAAAATAATTACATGCATATAAATTAGATTTGATAGAAGGGTACAATGGAAAGAGTAAAAAATATACCTTTTGATAAAAAATCAAAATAGCTTACACCTTTTGATTAATTCGAAAAGTTGCGCCCTTTGATAAAATATCCAAAAGTATTCACCTTCTCAGAATCAACGGAGAGTTAAATAAATAAGAACTTCACATTCACAAAAGTGTTCCTTATTTTAAAGAGAACTTGCCTGTCAAAAATTATCTCTGAATTCTTTTCATCATATAAATCAATCCGAAAAGATAAGAAATTAGTAGAACTCGTTTGCGACAATCTTCATATCATAGTTTAGCAGGCAACAAGATAATTTTGATCCATTCCATGGATCACAAGATAAAAAATGAAAATAAAAATAAAATTTGAAGGGGAAAAATGGTGCTGCTGCCTCCATTTAAGTATCTAAATCTCAAACAGCTCAGTTTGAGATAAAAATTGTCGAACCAAAAGAGTAGCTTAAATCTCACAATTGAGTGTCTTCGTCTTATGCTTCGTTCTCGTCGATTAAGATCTTCTTGCAAGCCTCATAGCACATGAATGAAATCCCGGCGGCCGGTACCAGCTTCATACAGCTTGGCCCCAGACCTTTGTAAAGCCCACCGATTCCCTCCTGTTCCAGTATGCTCAGAAGAGCGTGAAGCATATTCTTGTAGACCTGCCTACCTCCGACAGCTCCAACCTGCATATGCTTCCGAGCAACTTCAAGAGGAAAAGTAGCACTACTCGAAATAGCACCGGAGGCCGAACCGATCAGAAGGGTGGCGATGTTTCCTATTTCATCTTTTTTGAAGGTCTTCCTGTAAAGTTTCTTTAAGGAGTCATAAGCAAAGTAATTGGTAGCAGCATATGGCACGACTCCTATGAGGCTCGGAGTGAGACCTCTGAAGAGCTCTGCGGGACCTTCCTCTCGAACAATTTTCACAAACGCATGGAGAAGATTGTCGTAAACATCTCTCTGCACAAGAAACAGGAATTAGATGGAAGATGCAAGTGTTATACTGATACCATGATGGCTGTCACTAACCTGTATGGTTAATCGCGTCTTTAGTAGTTCTAAAGGATACGTGCACAGGGTTGAGCTGACTCCGGCAAATGCCCCAGCAACCAATGAGGGGGGAATAGGAATCTTTGGTTGTTCGCCTTCCTTGGGAGTCAAAACCTTCTTGGCTGTATCAAATGCAAATAACTGCAAAGAGATACAAAGAATGATAAGAATCAGACGATAAATAAAAATAATTAGCATGCATGAACCTGAGGAAAATGTGAAGAATAGAACAACAAGACAATTAATCATACAGCTATAAACACTGAGAATAAGAACACCCAAGACATTACTAGGCCGGTTGCAGATGCATGAAACATTGTTTTATCAGTATTCAACGGAATTTTCACCATCTACATACCACAAACATCACTCATTCCACACCCTAATAGTTGATCTGCATAGACAGAAAAACAGGCACATCCTAGCCTGTGCCCAAGAATCTATTTCCATGTACACGAAGGTTATATTTGCTCGTTGTTGCTAAAAGCCTAGAAGTTAAAACCATAAGAGGTAATATTCATCTATTCACCTATGAAACAACATGCAGATGCGATAATACCAATTTTTCTCTCCATCAATTGTTTTCTTAGTACATGGATAACAAAAACCTATAATATTGTACCACAACAGGCTCATCAAAATTCAAAGCATAGAATGATGGCTGTGGAAATATCTGAAAAATTTAGTTTGCAGACAAGCAAAATATTTAATAGGAACAAAAAACAAAATACAAAAACAAGAACATGTGTTCTAAGCATTCACATAACTAAAGTCACCAAAATTGCCGGCCATAAATAAGGATGTATGCCCAACCACTCCACAAAATGATTAGGACAGATTAGAAACATATAGTAGGGTGGGTTCAATGTGAGCAACGTCTTTGTTTTTGCAATATTTGCTTTAATGGTAATGAATGCCTAGATGCTGAAGGGAATGGTATATGTTGCATTATCAATCAATTTTGAAAGCAAGAAGTCTTGTGCCAGGGAAGAGCTAGAAAGGCTGAATTCATTAGTTATACAACAACAATTTGCTATCTATGGAAATGGAAGAAACAAGTATGTTGTCTTATCAAGAATGAATTATTGCAAGCTTTGAACAACTTCACTAGAATATAGATCTTAACATCTCATTTAATAGAAAAGTAGATCATATGCTTGTCTCCATGCGTAAGTGATTCATTCTATTGACTCTACTTGTAGGTAGTGTCAAAGTACTAGTTTCTTATGAATATCTTCAGATTAGTGGCTACTAATATACTCGCCTTCATCAAGCCATATTTGACCCACCTATTTGAGACCGGTTATATGAATATTAACTATTCCATCCAATTCTTTTCTAGTTAATAAAACCACATTTCATATATTCAGTTTTTTATTTCTTATCTCAAAACCTTTTACTTTCTGAAATATTCTCCACAAATAAAGCTTCGCTTTAATGTAATTACAATCTCATCAGCTAACACAAAGTTGTTTTGCATAACATTCACCAATAAAGTTCATCTTGGTTGCTAATCAATGTAATAAACAACAGTCATTAAGTAGGCCAACTATGAGTTCAAAAGAGGTGATAAAAAATTGCAAGATCAAAGACTAAGAAATTTGTTTCAAACTTGTAATGGTCGTAATTGTAGCTAAAAGAAGAAATTCTTCAACTTCTACAGCATTCCAAGAATCAAGAAAACTAAAATTTATCAAAAGCATGATGTAAATTATCAGCCTTTGTTTTCCAATCTTTTCCATAATTTTTAATTTGTTTCTTCCTTATTTTCTACCACAATCTATGTAAGTGTCTTCATTAAGATTTCCCAAATGCTGTCTCCAGTTGAAAGAACTTACGTGCCAACATTTGTAATCTAAGAAACATAGGTAGAAATGCTTTGAAAACCTCAATGGCATTCATCATTTACAACAAGCCTATGAGGGATGGTCATATACACTCCTAACTTAACAGCGAGTCAATGAGTATAATTGTGTACAATTAGGACTCAATTGCTAGTTTAGGCATCTATACTTAACTTCACTAATCAAATAAAATACCTAGGATAGTACACTAAATTCAAGTTTCCTTGTAATGTACAAAAAGTTCCAGGTGTTTATCCATTAACTTGCATAAGCATAAGTTCATATCCAGAAACATCATTCATGTGAACATCTCGTCTAGGGATCTTTAAAAAACACAAAAACTATAATTAGCATTTGTTTTAATCAATAGGATAATGTTTTACTCAAAGAAGTAGAAAGCAACAATTGTGTCATTCAACCGGCAGATAGATATTAAACTAAAAGAGAATATGGATGCAATCAAGATTATATCCCTCACCTCAATGGCCTTGCTGGGGGCAACACGGATGACATTGACAAAATTACCACGAAAGAGGCCCGTCCACCCCTCTGTCTTCATAATAGTCTGGAAAACTTCTGTCGTTGAGTTCCCATTGCTCCCAACCATAAGATGTGTCCTAATTGTTTCCAGAGGTGCAACACAAGTCCGTGACACTGCACCTGCAATTCCGCCACTAAGCAATCTTCTCAAATGAGGATTCCTGACCTTAATTCTTACTTTCAGTATGTTTTTCTTCTTTTTAAGCAAAGCTTCTTCCACATAACTAGTCACATCCCCAGTGGACTCAGCGGGAGTACCAACAACCTGATAACCTGCCTCAGGTGTCACACTAGGAGATTTTGAAGAAACCCCAAGCCCGACTCCCACCTGACCAACACTCGCAAACAAGCCACCAGAGGGCAACAAACCGTCATGGATATTCCATGAGAAACCCAGTTCTGGGAAAGGTTGAAGAAGCCAGCCACTATTCTTCTCGACCGCTTGCAATCTCTTATCTGTCATTACTATCACGGCAGAACTCCAAGGTCGCGTTGTGATTCAGAATATTACAACTTCCAAAATCATCGCTCTTGGGCTCTTATAGATAGGGACATAATGAGGCAGCGAATGCAGCAAATTCAAATATTTTCACCAAATATGCGAAAGAAATCAAGGGAAGAACTTTTCTTCAGCAGATTCTGCGGGAAACAAAACAGTAAAATGCAGATTCAGTAGGAGAAATAATAAAGCCCAACAAAGTAATTGGGGTCTATTAGCTAGGAAACTCACGAAGATTTCCGTTTTTCTGCGAAACCGGGCGACAGGATGAACAAGTTAAAACCAAATCACAAAACTGATTGAAAGAATCACACCAACATACTCGGATCCATTAAAACGAACGAGAAAAAAAAACAATCTTTCACAAAAACATCCGTCAAAACCTAAAAGCGTTCAAACAAATAAATAACCGGGCATACGACTATCACCTGCGTTTGCGTTTTTCCAGCGAACTTTGTTTTTGAACTGGCCGATCCGAAATCAGCGCGAACACTTCCCCGGGCGACCTAGTCCGAGTCTCCCTCGTCGATCTCGCGGTGGGTTGGCGAGCGATAGATGCGAAGAAGGGGCGGCGGGCGAGAGAGGGAATAAAAAAAAACAAAAGGCAGTGCACCAAACGCGACCTGATCAATACGCACAGCCTGCGCTGTATGTATTTATTGATGAACGGGTGAGGATCTAATTGTCATTGTCAATTAATTTTGGAGTTTTCTTTAATTAATCACCAATCTTGTGAATAAGGAAAGCACAAGAACCTTTCCGAAAAATATTTATGTTGCCAAAAAAAAAAAATTCAATTTTCATGTTATTTTTATTCAAAGACTCAGTCTCATAACGTTGAAAGAGTTTAAAATGTCAAAAAAAAATTTAAATATGTTTTAAAATCATTAAATTATGAAGAAATTTTATTTAAATTTAGTCATTTCTAAAAAATATAATAAATAATCCATTGGTTTAATTTGTTTGGTCCGGTTTAATTGTCATATGATCGCTAAAATATTGAGTTGGTTAAGGCGGACCGGATGAACATTGAAAGTTTTGTAAGGTCAACGATTGTACAGTTAGGAAATCGGGATGGGTGATACGTTGACTAAAAATGCTTGAGTCAAAGTTAAGTAGCCACTTCGTCCCTCCGTTGAAGTGCCGTGCTAATTCGGCCAAACTGACGACCATGCTCCTCGGTCAACGCGCCTTTTATATAAATTAAATGTAACATAAAATAAATGAAATATCAAAACTACTCATGCAGGCCGTCTAAAGATTTCACGAGGTCCAAGCCAAAAAATTTTTAGCCTTTAATATTTTTTTAAATAAAATTTTCCCTCATCCCTTTTAAAAAATAAAAATAATTTTTTTATTTTAAAAAAAACTATTAATTTAAAAATAGATAATTAGATAAAATTTAATTTTCTAACATTTTAAGATATAAAATTATTAATTAAATTTTTATATTTAAATTTTAATATTAATTTTTTTCCGATTGATAAAGTTGCTAGATTATTATCTTTCTCGAGCACGGTTGAAAATAAATAAGATTTTATTAAATTTAATTTTAAAAAAATCTTCAAAAGTCACATAGTAGGTATAGCTAATAATATTCTATAAGTTATTCATGCACTAGGAAAGAATTTAATTTTTTAATAAGATTAAATATGTCACGTGCATTTTTTTATTTTAGATTTATTAGTTTTTAAAAAAATTAATTCTAAAAATAAATATAAACCATCAGATAATATGTCATGTGTTAAAAAGTTTTCAAAATTTAAATATTTTATTTTTAAAAATCATCATCAAGAAATTTTAATCATATAAAAAAATTAAAATTATTTTCGTATATTTTAAATTGTTTACACCTATTTTAAAGTGAAGAAATAGCATAGTCAATAATAATTAAAGTAATTAATTTTAAAAATTATTTGGTGAAAGTTTCATCTCATTAATTTTATTCTCATCAAATTATTTATTTCTTCTAATTACAAATTTTTCATGAAATTACAAAATAGGATAAAAAAATTAAAATTCGATCTTATATAGCTTTAGATAGAATTTTAGGAGGATATAATAATTATAATTAATATAAAATTAATTAGGACAGTACTAAATGGTTAGAATCTAATCAATTAGAATTTTTCCTTTTTAATTATTTTTTTAATTTTTAATTATATCCTTTCCTATTTATTTTCTATTAAATTATATTATTTCATATTAAATTCTATTATTTCCTATTTATTTTTATATTAAATTAATTTTTTAAATTATAAAAATCTATTATAATTTTTAAGACCTTTAATTAAACATAATTATATTCTTTCATTTTTATATTCATATTAAATTATATTTTTTTTCTTATTTATTTTAATATAAAATTAATATTTTTTTATTTATAAAAAAACATTCTAGTTTATTAGATGGGCAACTTTGCCTTATATCCCCGATCAAAAACGTAAATCACGCTTCAGTCCCCGTGTCAGGTAATTTCCGTTTCCACTCCCAGATAACGCCTGATCATTTGACTTAACTCCCTCTCGTATGAATTTATCGAATTGCCCTCCCTTTACTTTCAAACTCTCTCCACTCCGTGTGTCTTCTTCCCGGCTTGGAGCTGCGTCGAACGAAATTGACGATCGTCGAAATCACTTCCGGTGAGCGTTAAAGACAAAAACCAGAGAGGCGACAGGCAGAGGAAGACCCGCCTATCCCCTTCAACCCAAGAACCACATCTTCGAAGTGTCGTTCATCTTCGACCAAGTGAAGACCCGGCTTTCACCTTCAACCCAAAAATCATCGACGAACGTCGGGTTTGAAGAAGTAAAAAGGTGGTTATCGGTACAACCAGAGGAATACTAACGCGAAGAAATGGTCTGCGTGTATTCCAAAGGCAGAAACAGATATATCTCAAGTAAAAGGTCAGTTTTGTTTCTGTGTCCTAGATTTTGACCTCTTGGTTAATCTTATTTGTAGAATGAAATTAAGATAATTGTTTACGTATGTTTCTATAAAATTCTGTCAAAATTCGAAGTTTTATTTCATGGGTGTTGTTGATTTTGTTAGGTTGAATAAAATTAGGATTTGTGGTGTTCAAATTATAATTTATCTGAATGTATTTGTATTATCTCTTCTAAAATTCAAGTAATGAATGAGATATCTGTATATTTTGTAGTGATTATCAATAAATTGAGTAATGTACCCAATTTAAGCACTTTGATGGCCAGAAGATTAGGATTTGTACTTTAGGGTATGAATGAGTAAATGTGTTTATGTTTTATCTTCTCTAATTGAATGATTGAATGAGTTATGTGGTGATTATGTAATTATTATCAATAAACTAAATAAGATACTGAATTTAAGTGGTATGATACCCAATTTTGTATGGTTTGTACATGATGGTATGACTGATAACTTAATTTATTTTCGGTGAATTTACTTTTTATGCAGATATGAGAAAAAAAAGCTCTTATACGGAGCACAAGGGAGGCTAAGGCTAAATCTATGGTGAAAGATAAGGGGAAGAGAGTAATGAAAGATGAGGGAAAGACCAAGAGTAGCAAACAATCTTGTTCCCGTTGCTCTCCTGGATATTTCAAAGATGTACTGGGTGAGGTGATACCAATTATGAGTGATAAGCAAAAAGAGAGGATTAAAAGCACTCCACTTGCTCCATGGCTCGAGATGCCTGAGATGCCTATCAGTAGTACCAGAGTTGATTTAGTTTTAAAGAGATTCCAATTATTGCCTTCTCGTTCTTTCTTTTTTGGTGACAACATTGTAGTTCCATTCACTTCGACTGAGTTTAGCATTGTCCTTGGTTTGGCCCATGTGGGGCAACCGGTTGATCTTGATGCTAGCATGGAGTCCAATTTTGTTCTTAGGCTATTTGGAGGGAAAGTTGGCAACGTAAATAGGACCATGATTCATGATAATTTGCGGTCATTAGCTGGATCTGAGAAGGAATCTGAAGTGGATGATTTTGTTAGGCTGTTTATTTGTCTTCTATTTAACTGTGTTATTTTTCAGTTAGCAACTATTCTACTCCTCGATTTATTATGTCCTACATTGATAACTTGACGAGGTTCTTTGATTATTCATGGGGAGATGCAGCATATAGATTTTTGTGCCACCAAATTATCTTGCATACCGGTAATGGCAAAGGAAAGGCTGGTTGCAAAATGTATTTAGATGGTTGTACTGTAAGTTTGATGGTGAGTTTTTAATATTTCAAATGCAATTGTGATATGTTTAATATTATTATATTGCTCTCTCTCTATATGTATTCAGGCATGGCTGTATGAAAGAATTCCTTTATTTGGATATGCACGTTCTTTATGTTGTTTCCCTCGGTTGTTTCGCTGGGAAAGGAGTAAGATATCACTCAAAAATGATGTTGCTGAGAGTTTATTTTCTAGAATTGATTTTAGTAGGGTAAGTTGCTATATTTTTAGTATGTTTTTGTAGATATGATGTTAGAAGTAATATTTTATTTATAGTTGTGAAAAGGTGTTAGATATAGTACCATTTTCGGAGAAGGAGATACTCTTAAGTGGCAAGCAGGTAACTTATTCTCTAAATATAGAAATAATAAAATTATTATGTTAAATAATGATGACAACACATTTTTTGACTACATTACTTATATTTTCAGGTGCCACTTTGTTTGAGATGTTCTGGAATTTCTAATACCCAGAGGTTGCTTGAACCAATTGTTGTTGTTAAGAGCACTGAGCTGGAGGCCAAAAAAGTTAGTGAGGAATTGATTTTAGAAGAGACTAAGATTGTTGAGGTTGAAGTGGGTGGTGAAAATGAACTTGCTGGGTTGGAGAAGTTGAATGTGGAATTGACAACTGCCAACATTGATGATAATGTTGATTTGGTGATAAAAGATATTATTTCTGATTTGAATAAAGAGCAAGTTTCTGGTAGTGACATTGGTACTTCGAAAGCAGAGAACATCAGCCACTTTCAATCTTCCATTGTGGATACTGTGAGGTGTAGAGATGATCGTGTGCCGAAAAGAAAGGAGTCTATGTTTGTGACTCCTCCTAGCTCAACACTAAAATGTAAGAGGAAGGGGGAAAACAGGTAGATGAATTATAAATCTGAGATTCATTATTTTGAAATTTACTTGTTTTTGCATGTTATTGTATATTGTTACTGACTACGTATAGATTTTAGCTTACATTATTAAGTATGTTTTTATATAGGTAAATTTGATAGTAGATGTTAAGGATTGGGAGAGTCCTCCCAAGACTATATTGGATGTATATAAAAAGAGAACTGATTTTTGTGGACATCAAGAAGCAGCTAAAGAAGAGAAAAAGTTGTTGATAGACTTTCTCAGTAGGGAAGAATTGGAGTAGGTTTATTTTCAATATCTGAAATTTTGCTAAACACTTCTTATCAATTTTGTAATGTTATTTTTTACTCCCCGCAGTGGTGTCAAATGACAAGATGAGTTCCTAAGCTTAACTGAAGCTACATTTTGTCCTTTTTTGTTTGGTGAGCTTGTTGATAGTCAAATCATAAATGTGTATATGAATATTATGAAAAATCACAGTCCAAGTTATGGATTTGAGATTTACTGTATGGACACAAACGTACAGGTTTGTAGCAAATTGAGATAATTGATAGTTGATATTTGATTTTTAATTCTTATTAGATTAAGAAACATGATTATATCTTATTTTGAATGTGTAGAAAGAAGTCTTACAGCACTTGCAGAAATATGACAAATATAGGCAGATACACAAAGCAGATTATGGTGCTTTCCTTGCAAGGTTGACATCCACAACGAGGAGCAAACTACAGGAACTAAATGAAGATCTATTTAGAAAATGTAGATATATCATTTTCCCAATTAATGATAGATGACATTGGTATTTATTGGTTTTTAATCCAGCTGAAGGGAAATTCAAATTGTGGAATTCAAACCCTGATTCATTTGCATTTGGACTGCTAAAGTTTATGTGAGTTTGACAATATTCTACTCCAATATATCTTAACAGATCACAGTATTAAAGCATTTACTATTTTGCAGGCAAGGTTTTTGGCTGGATACAATTTGCATCTTCATGCATTTGTCATAGGTAGTGAAGAGGTGGTGAAAGAACATTGTCGTCATCAAGGCGCTACCCTTGATTGTGGTGTCTACATTTGCCTGTGAGTGGAGTGCCTCTCTTTTGACACTGATGATATGTGGAGTTTTCAAGATCATGTCAACATAGACGCTTATCGGGCTCGGATTTCTTCAAATATATTATCAGATGAGAATGGATTGTTAAAAAATGTAATAGACTAAGATGTAAAGCAATGTTGGTATTTGACTAAGATGTAAACCATCTGAAAATAGACAACCTTATCTGCTTCTTATGCTCAAGCAGATGTATTGGAGTTTCAAATTTATCTTTTTGTGTAACCAAATTCAGATGTATTGTAGATGATTTATGGTACTGTTATGTTAAGGAGATGATTTCTAGTACAGTTATGTTAAGGAGATTATTTCTGATACAGTTATCTGCTTCTTATGATTTCTGGTACAATTATGTTTAAAATTTGCCTTCTTATGACAGATTGTGGTGTTTCAAATTTGCCTTCTTATGATTTTTGGTACAGTTATGTTTCAAATTTGATTGTGGTGTCTACAGTTATCTGTTTCAAATTTCTGGTACAGATGTTAGTTTGTACAGGATTGTAGCAATACTGGTTTTTATTCTGGTGTAATGACAGACTTATGGTTTACTTATGTAAAGCAATGTATTCTGTTAGTAATAACAGATACATGTTGGTTTTAATTCTGTGGCAATGTTGATTTTTATTCTGTAAGCACAATTGACAACTGTCTCCCTCTTTAGTGTGTCAACTGCCACTAATCAAATTTGACAATTTAGTGTTGGTTTTTACTCTTACAATGTAAATTTGAGTATGTGTCTGAGCAAATTGAGTATACATGTCCACAAATTGAGTATTAAGGTACGAACCTCCATCCTTAGTTGTCAAATTGAGTATTAATGTATGAAATTGATTATTAGGTACGAAATATCTAAATTTGAGTATGTGTCTCGGCAAATTGAGTATACATGTCCACAAATTTAGTATTAAGGTACCTCTATCCTTAGTTGTCAAATTGAGTATTAAGGTATGAAATTGATTATTAGGTACGAAATATCCAAATTTGAGTATGTGTCTCAGTAAATTGAGTATACATGTACACAAATTGAGTATTAAGGTACGAGCCTCCATCCTTAGTTGTCAAATTGAGTATTAAGGTCTGAAATTTATTATTAAGTACGAAATATCCAAATTTGAGTATGTGTCTCAGCAAATTGAGTATACATGTGCACAAATTGAGTATTAAGGTACAAGCCTCCATCCTTAGTTGTCAAATTGAGTATTAAAGTCTGAAATTGATTATTAGGTATGAAATATCCAAATTTGAGTATGTGTCAAAGCAAATTGAGTATACATGTCCACAAATTAAGTGTTAAGGTACGAGCCTCCATCTTTATTTGTCAACTGCTAAAAATAATCAAGTACAATGGATTCAGAATCAAGTATATATTCTAGATAATGAGATAGAATTCTCAAAAATTCAAGTACATAAATTGGGTATTAAGGTCTGAAATTGATTATTAGGTACGAAATATCCTAATTTGAGTATGTGTCTCAGCAAATTGAGTATGCATGTCCACAAATTGAGTATTAAGGTACGAGCATTCATCTTTAGTTGCCAACTGCTAAAACCTTCCAAGTACAATTAATTCAGAATCAAGTATATATTCTAGAGAATAAGGTACTATTCTAAAAAATTCAGGTACACAATTTGAATATTAAGGTCTGAAATTGATTATTAGGTACGAAATATCCAAATTTGAGTATGTGTCTCATCAAATTCCAGTACGTGTCTTCAGCAAAATTAATGATAAGGGGTTGGTGAAGGTGAGTTTTTTTATTTATCGACATATTTCCTTGTTTCCATGATAATATGATATGGATTAAGATTAATTGCTTCCCATGATTGATTAGGGTCCATCAGCCATATTATTAGATACGAAACATCCAAATTCAAGTACATGTCTGAGCAAATTGAGTATCCTTGGCCAGAAATTGAGTGTTCAGGTACGAGACTCCCTCTTTAGTTCTCAATGGCTCAAGAAATCAAGTACAATTGGCTCAGAATCAGGTATATATTCAAGAGAATGAGGTACTATTCTCAAAAAATTAGGTACGCATTCTCTTGTTTCTTGATAATATAATAAGGATTAAGGTTAATGACACTACTACTCCAATATGTGCTTCCCATGATCGATTAGGGCACATCTTTCATATTATTAGGTATGAAAAATACACAATAGAGTTTTATGGTTATCATGATCATAGACAACCTATCATGAGAGTGAATACCTTAGAAGTAGAAGAGAAAAAATACATGTATCTGTCTTTCACATTACCTTATGTCGTGTACACCTACAATCAAATCCTATAAGGGGTTGGTGAAGGTGAGTTTTTTTATTTATCGACATATTTTCTTGTTTCCATGATAATATGATATGGATTAAGGTTAATTGCTTCCCATGATTGATTAGGGTCCATCGGCCAGATTATTACGTACGAAACATCCAAATTCAAGTATGTGTCTGAGCAAATTGAGTATCCTTGGCCAGAAATTGAGTATTCAGGTACAAGACTCCCTCTTTAGTTCTCAATGGCTCAAGAAATCAAGTACAATTGCCTCATAATCAGGTATGTATTCAAGAGAATAAGGTACTATTTTCAAAAAATCAAGTACACATTTCCTTGTTTCTTGATAATATAATAAGGATTAAGGTTAATGACACTACTGCTCCAATATGTGCTTCCCATGATCGATTAGGGCACATCTTCCAGATTATTAGGTATGAAAAATATACAATAGAGCTTTATGGTTATCATGACCATAGACAACCTAGCATGAGAGTGAATACCTTAGAAGTAGAAGAGAAAAAATGCATATATCTGTCTTTCACATTACCTTATGTCGTGTACACCTACAATCAAATCCTATAAGGGGTTGGTGAAGGTGAGTTTTTTTATTTATCGACATATTTTCTTGTGTCCATGATAATATGATATGGATTAAGGTTAATTGCTTCCCATGATTGATTAGGGTCCATCAGCTGATTATTAGGTACGAAACATCCAAATTCAAGTACGTGTCTGAGCAAATTGAGTATCCTTGGCCAGAAATTGAGTATTCAGGTACAAGACTCCCTCTTTAGTTCTCAATGGCTCAAGAAATCAAGTACAATTG
Organism: Boesenbergia rotunda; assembly: GCA_024364735.1. Taxonomy (NCBI): domain Eukaryota; kingdom Viridiplantae; phylum Streptophyta; class Magnoliopsida; order Zingiberales; family Zingiberaceae; genus Boesenbergia; species Boesenbergia rotunda. The sequence continues at coordinate 868,358 of JAGFNQ010001666.1, read as the reverse complement.
CCTCATAATCAGGTATGTATTCAAGAGAATAAGGTACTATTTTCAAAAAATCAAGTACACATTTCCTTGTTTCTTGATAATATAATAAGGATTAAGGTTAATGACACTACTGCTCCAATATGTGCTTCCCATGATCGATTAGGGCATATCTTTCAGATTATTAGGTATGAAAAATACACAATAGAGTTTTATGGTTATCATGACCATAGACAACCTATCAAGAGAGTGAATACCTTAGAAGTAGAAGAGAAAAAATGCATGTATCTGTCTTTCACATTACCTTATGTCGTGTACACCTACAATCAAATCCTATAAGGGGTTGGTGAAGGTGAGTTTTTTTATTTATCGACATATTTTCTTGTTTCCATGATAATATGATATGGATTAAGGTTAATTGCTTCCCATGATTGATTAGGGTCCATCAGCCAGATTATTAGGTACGAAACATCCAAATTCAAGTACGTGTCTGAGCAAATTGAGTACCTTGGCCAGAAATTGAGTATTCAGGTACAAGACTCCCTCTTTAGTTCTCAATGGCTCAAGAAATCAAGTACAATTGCCTCATAATCAGGTATGTATTCAAGAGAATAAGGTACTATTCTCAAAAAATCAAGTACACATTTCCTTGTTTCTTGATAATATAATAAGGATTAAGGTTAATGACACTACTGCTCCAATATGTGCTTCCCATGATCGATTATGACACATCTTTCAGATTATTAGGTATGAAAAATACACAATAGAGCTTTATGGTTATCATGACCATAGACAACCTAGCATGAGAGTGAATACCTTAGAAGTAGAAGAGAAAAAATGCATGTATCTGTCTTTCACATTACCTTATGTCGTGTACACCTACAATCAAATCCTATAAGAGGTCGGTGAAGGTGAGTTTTTTTATTTATCGACATATTTTCTTGTGTCTATGATAATATGATATGGATTAAGGTTAATTGCTTCTAACGATTGATTAGGGTCCATCAGCTAATTATTAGGTACGAAACAAACAAATTCAAGTATGTGTCTGAGCAAATTGAGTATCCTTGGCCAGAAATTGAGTATTTAGGTACGAGACTCCCTCTTTAGTTCTCAATGGCTCAAGAAATCAAGTACAATTGCTTCAGAATCATGTATATATTCAAGAGAATGAGGTACTATTCTCAAAAAATCAGGTACACATTCCCTTGTTTCTTGATAATATAATAAGGATTAAGATTAATGACACTACTGCTCTAATATGTGCTTCCCATGATCGATTAGGGCACATCTTCCAGATTATTAGGTATGAAAAATATACAATAAAGCTTTATGGTTATCATGACCATAGACAACTTAGCATGAGAGTGAATACCTTAGATTATTAGGTACGAAATATCCAAAATCAAGTATGTGTCTGAACAAATTTAGTATACTTGATCAAAATTTGGGTATTCAGGTACAAGACTCCCTCTTTAGTTCTCAATGGCTCAAAAATTCAAGTACAATTGTCTTAGAATCAGGTATATATTTAAGATAATTAGGTACAAAATATCCAAATTCAAGTATGTGTCTGAGAAAATTTATACTTGGCTCAGAATCAAGTATACTCAATTGGGACGCAAGTTATATTGATTAGGGTACATATCCAATTGACTCAGTTTCAACTATATATTTCCACGAATGAACTATTTGAACTTACAGGTACATTGGGACGCAAGTTATGCATTAATTAGTATGGACATAATACAAAGTCGGAAACTATAAGCACACTTTAGGGACATTTGGTCACTTGTTAATGGGGATATTTTGGCACTAACACATGATACAAAGTCAAAAATTATAAATACAACCATAAGTTTGCACTCCACAACATCAACTTCAGACAAACCAATTCTTGTACAAAACAGAACCATCAAACATAACATATACCTTATTTATCCAAATTTGTACGTCAAGTTTCTGGCAGATTTTGTCTATTAAACTCACAAATTCAACCAAAGAAAAATGAAGATATTGCAAAGTTACCTAACTAAGTTCATAAACATAATCATAACTGACACATGGTACAAAGTCACATAAACTATAAACATAAGTTTCCACTCCACAACTATAGTATATACTATAACAACTACGCATCAACTTCAGACAAACCAATTCTTGTACAAAACAAAACAATCATAAATTTGTACTCAAGTTTCTGGCAGAATTAGTCCATCAAACTCACAAATTCAACCAAACTACATACAATATATTGCAAAGTACCTAACAATGTTCATAAACATACTAATAACTGACACATGATACAAAGTCACAAATACCATAAATACAATCATTAGTTTCGACCACACAACCATAGTGCACAATAATAACTGACACATGATACAAAGTTCATAAACATATTGCAAAATTTTTTCCTGCCCCTGAAAACACCAATGCAGCCACCATTCAACCAGAACCAATACGTAAATCACCAATGTTGCCACTGATACATGTCTGCTTTCTCGAACGCAACACCCTGCTTGATTCCCCTTCTAGCAATCTCTTTTTCCTGCAGAAGTGTATATCAAAAAGTATCAGACTACCCATATAAATTATAGAGTATGATTGCAAAAATAAAACCAAGTGTTTACAAACAAATCAAACATACATAATTTTGAGCATAACAGCTAGTTTATAGCTTCTTTGCAGCTTCGCCTGTTGTGACCTTTCTTATGGCAACGACTACACTTTGACGCACGTGTTTCAACTTGTGATGGTATTCTCTTAGTCCTCCTACGACCTGGCTGACTATGAACATCTGGAGCATTGATTACATTTCCTTCATCAAGATTTGACTCATTATTGTCAATAGTTGGGATTGGATTAATAATTCCTTTGTATGCTTGGCGATACATTCCAATCTTGACATACTGATTACAGAATTCATACAACGACAACGACTTCGACTCAATAGCAGCACAAGCATGCTTGCATAGAAGCTTAATGATCTGACAAGCTCTGTACGAACAACTCTTATCAATTAAATCAACAGCAAAGGATTTTTCCCCATCAACTACCTCAAACCTCCAATTACATGACCGATGTACTCTCAACTTTTGGGATTCAAGATAAACACTAGCAATAGTCTTCTCCTTTTTGGGACTTAATTCCTTAACCATCGTCATTGTTGATTCACGTCGCCGATGCATTATGTTCATGATTTGTATGCGTATATGATCCACCATAGCCACAATAGGGAGATAACGAGCTGGTTTAACCCAATTATTCCAACACTCGGTTATGTTATTATTCATAACACCCCATCTATCACTAAGAAATAAAGCATTTGCCCAACTTTGTGGCTGGGAATGTACAATAAATCCTATGGCAAGTGACATGGAGTCTATGATATTTTTTATATGTTGTTCATGCTCTTGCAAAGATGGAGCATATGCAGCTTTCTTGAATACCGAAGACCAGTGTTTTTTGTTATGTTTTGGATAACTTCGCATTACCTATAATGACAAAAAAAAACCCCTTTTTTTATTCAAAACATGTATTAAAATTAAATTCAAATTCAAATTCAAAAAAAAATAGGATTTTAATTACCTGCTTCACAAAATTATCCACTAAATGCCTCAAATAATACGCATGGTGACTACCCACAAATAGTTGCTCAACTGCCTTCATAATCCCAGGATGTCTATCGGAGAAAAATGTTAACTTATTGGATAGAATACTTTGATATGAAAATAGCACACTTCTCAAAAGATAACAAAATCATTCCCAATTATCATCATTCTCTGCATCCACTACCGAATAAGCAATTGTGAAAAGATCATCATTGGCATCCTTCGACTCGCAACTAGGATACTACCTTTATACTTATTCTTTATATGAGTCACATCCAAAAAAATCAACGGCCTATAACCAGTAACAAAACCAACTGCACATGCATGAAAACAAATGAATAGCCGTTTAAATTTATTAGTTACAGGATCAACCTCACACTCAGTAATACTGTCAGGATTTATTTCTCGAATAGCATGACAATACCATCTTAACCTATCGTAGCATCTCATCTCTGTACCATGAATATCATGCATCGCTAATTCCTTGCCTTTCCATACTTTGCGATAGTCTAACTCTACCCCATAATCTCTTTGCAAGTCTTTTTGAATTATACAAGGGCGATAAGAGGACTCTTCTCTCAATTTTTCTTTCACCACATTAGCAATCCAAGTTGCATCAGCTTTAGGATGTCCTCTAGTACGTAGATTATTCTCGCCACATGTATACTGCAGGTTACATTTTCGAATCTCAAATATACCATCTGCTTTATATTTTGAAGCATAAATTCTTCATCCACAACTCCTTTCACTACAAATAGCAATAACCTTCTCGCTGTCATTTTTTCTATATAAAAATGAGCGTCTTGTAGCAACAACATAGTTTTTAACACATCTTCTAAAATCAGCAGTATCCGTGAATGTTTGTCCTTCACCATGAATGCAATTAATCCATGCATCTATAGTATTTGGCAACAAGGTGTGTTCAATCTCCTCATCACTCTTAGATTGTGTCTGTTCGTCCTCAACCCTTACCAGTTTGATACAAAATTATTAAGATGAACCATACACAAATAAGTATAAAATAAGGACATATCATACATACATAATGAAAGATATTGAATTTAAATAAGATTAATAGTGTCAAATAAACCATATCATATGCACTTATGCTAGAAGTAACATAACATATTATAAAAACAAAAATATAAAATGCTTACCTCTCCAAATTTAGGTTGTTAATGTATGCATTTCTACTCTCAACCCTCAAATCGATCATACTGAGCTTCAAACACATATGAAGATGTATCATATTCAAGACATCATCATCGTCATTCAAAGTCACGTACATCTTATGCTGTGGTGCTATGTATTGCAGAATCATAGATTCAGAAGTAATCTCCGCACATTTTTTGTCAAGACTCACAAATATATTCAGCAAATTACAACCACTAAAAATTGAAATCACAAACAACTCATTCTTGCATTTACAACTACCCAAAAATGCAAGGTTGCAAGGCCCAGTTCCAGATTCCATTTTTCGACCTAATCCACAAAAATATAACATTTTTTCAAATATAAACTGAAGATCAATATTCATATAAACTGAAGATCAATGTAACACAAATTTTTTTCTCCATCAACTAAATATTGGCCATCAACTCGACAATCAACCAAAAACACACGAAAATCCCACAATCAACCAACAACTAAATGCAAATCTCATTGAATACACATAATCAAAAAAACTAAATGCAAATCTTATGGAATCATTCAATCAAAAAAGATCAAACTCAGACTCACTGATAAAGGTGTGATCGCCTCTTTGAGTTAGGGCTAGAATGTGTGGCGTTACCAGTTTGGGCTGTGGGCGAAAAAATGAGCTGAAAAATTGTGATTCCCTCTTTGAGTTACGGCAAGAAGGCGTGGCGCTGTCAGTTGGGGCTTCGGGCGGAAAAATGAGCTGCAAAGGTGTGATCTTCTCTTCGATTTTGGCTTCCAATGCATCAACGTCGGCTTTGTTCGTCAGATTTTAGAGAAGGAACACGAAGGTGAGTTAGGGCAGGCGTTGCAGTTGGTGGTTCGGGTGGAAATTTTGAGCTACCTACATATGAGTTTTAATTAAATTCATGGGTAATTAAGTAAATATACATTTTTAAGGGAGTTGCAGTTGGGCATCAGGTTTTGGCAGGGAGTTGAAACTCATTTTTTCTGACATGGAGATTGAAGGCAGAGTTTGACCTGCCCTTAGAGATTTAAAGCCAATTTCTCATTATTAGATTGTAGTCATCTAAAATTACCGAATTAATTATAGCCGGCTGCCGTTGAAATTGGAAATGAGGAAAGCAGAAATCGAAACATCACATGCAGGCGTGGTGCAGCCTGGGCAACAGTGCAGTTCATTGAAGCGGAAATCAAAACATTGCATATGGCGTGATGTTGTTTGACACAGTATTGTTTGTCATATATAAATTTTAATCATTAAATCTATTTAATTCTTTTTAATAATAATAAATCTTAGGAGTTGTTTGGTAAGCGGATTTAAAAGTTGGGAATAGAAATGAAATCTATTTCATTCCTATTTATGATATTTGATATACAAGATCGAAATCAAAATATGAATATGATACCCTTGATTTTATAACCAAGTCTCGACTAAATTATTATTAAATTCATAAATTTTTCAATTAAAATTTATTATCATTTTTATTGCTGATTTTATACCAAACGTCTCCTTAATTTTATTAGTATCCTAGACATAGATCGTCCTATCTTGAGCCGGACTTGTACTGATGAATGAAGTGTCGCATTAGTCCTTATAAATAGTGTTTAAATTCCACTTCCAAATAAAGACAGCATTATAAAATTATATTTTAGTTGGTAAAATGTTATTAGATTTAAAATAATCTTTTAAAATTTATACACGAATTTATTTTAAAATTAGTATAGATATACTTTTTTATACATGATATTTTAATGTGAAGACTTTGATATTAAAAAAAATCATACTCTAAGAATCTTGATATTAAAAAATGATGAAATAAATAGCAGCGAACCTCACCCCATGAAAAAATCTTAATATTTAAAAAAAAAATCAGATAATAATTGAACATGAAATGATTCATCCGACTCCACGAAAATTTGTTATCCATCGTCAAGATAAATCGGGAAGAATAATTTAGAAGTTCGATATCTCAGGATTGTGCAAAAAAAAAACTTATAATTAAGAATTATAAGAGTTTGATCTCGCCTAAAAGATTTATAATCAATATTTAATGTCCACGTTCAGCTACCTACTTTGAATTTCACTCTTGAACTTTCAATCTGGCCTTATGAGAACCCTAACTAACTTTAACAATCGGATTCTCCTTTTAGTTCGATTTCTCGAGTTCTTCATGCAGTTCATTAACCTCTCCAAACTCCCTATTCGGATCGGTTTGTGATTGTTCCACCTAAATTGATCGTCTCACGCAATCCATTAACGTCACTAAGCCTATCAAACCAACTTCAACCTATCTAGCTCGTCTAACCCACTCAATTCGTCTAGATGTCATATGTATTTAATCAACAAAGAATGCGCATAAGAATATATGCCTCAAATAGTGAAAGCTATACCTAGGAGAAAAAATATCTTTTAAAATATAAATGATTATTGAACAAATCTCACAAGCAATTCCAACAATATAGAGAGTGTACAATCATAGACAAAAAATAATTTAAAATTATTTTAAAATTTGATTTAATATCTCATAGATAAAATATTAATTAAATTTATAATTTCAAAAAATTCTAAATATAAAATATACATATAAATTATCTACAATCAACGGGATAGACTAATAATTAACGTGTACATTGTTGCCACTTTAAAGTCTGAAAGATAAAATCTAACAAAGTCAATATATTTACTCTCCCTATATACTAGCCATAATATTAAATTAGTAATTTATAATTTATCTCCATCATATACCGAAAGAAAGAAATTGACGGATAACGAATAAGTGAAGCATCTCTTGCCCACTATTCAATAGAATAAAAAAAATTATTGGGATCATGTCAAATCGCACTTGGAAGGAGTGAATGTTCATCCTTCTACCTCTTAAACGAGCACCATCAACGTTTGGATAAACAAAGTGGAAGCCTAAAAAGATATGACGTTTGTGCTCAAACACACGCGCATGAAGATGAAGAGCAAATGCCAACGTCAAACTGATCTCTTTCATTTTTAAACTCACCTCCATCATCACTATCCCATCGAATCCAATGAGAAAACTCGAATGTGATGAGACCATAATCCACACCATCGTTAGCAGTCAGTTTCATATCTTGGTTGCATGGCTGGAAATGTGTTTAGCACATGCTGAAACACAAGTATTCTTATCTGCCGAATGTGATGAACATATAAAAATCAACGAGAACAATGGAGTATAAATAAGGGGCTGAGAGGAGTTCTTCGATACTGCATGGTTTGTTCAGTGATGGAGAGGTCAATGGCGGCAATGTTGCTGCTCTTGTTCTTCCTAAATCATTTCACTGAAGTTGCAGGGGATGTAGGCACTGCTGCATCATATGATCCTCCGTATCTTCGTTAAGATTTTATGAAACATATATATATAGAGAGAGAGAGAGGGCATAACAATTTGAGTTTACCTCTAGTAATTGTTTTCATGTTTCAGCAACAAAGTGTCCGGACTACAGCAGCCTGGATCAGTTGCCGGAGACAGGGCTGTTTGTGGCGGCTGGCAGTGGCGTGTGGGACAACGGTGCAGCCTGCGGCAGGAAGTACCAGGTCCGGTGCCTGAGCGGCCTCCGACGACCCTGCAAAGATGGCTCCATCGTAGTCGAAGTAGTCGATTACTGCAGGTCCAGTCCCTGCCCTGCCACCTTCCTTTTGTCCAACAAAGCCTTCGGCGCCGTTTCCAGGATTCCCAATGCAAAGATCAACATCGAGTTCACAGAGTAAGTGATCCTCCCTCGCTGTCCAAATTCAAACAAACAGCAACTGTTTCCAGGGTTAGAATTCAAATTGTTGAACAAATGAATTGTTTTGTTTTCAGAATATGACGGGGAGCTGCATGGATTTGGATGGAAGATCCATTCAATGTCAATGTTGGCACAATAATATATATGTAAAATGGTAAAGAATGATGAACCTTCACAATGTGCTATAATTTGAGGAACAGTACCAGAGCATCGATCATAAACTTGTTGCTATACTTGAATCATTTGTGTATCACAGTCAAGAATCAACAGATTTATGAATTATTTGCATAGCTTCCTACTCTATCAAAATTATGACCCAATTTAAGTTGCCTATCCCCCCTGCACCTATTCAAGGATTAGCATGAAGAGCTGTTGGAGCATCCAGTCATGAAGCTAAAAGCTTCACATCGCAATTGAGAATGGCGTCCCATTATCCATGTCAAACACAGTGCTGCTCGCTGAAACCATCTGCTGAAATAAGTCTCGTTACTAAGCTTTAAGCCTCTGAGCACCTGGCCCTGGCCTGAGCTCAGCTACATTCTTAACTATGTAATGCTGATCACTGCTAGTATTCGTCTTTAGTGTGTTGTGCCATGCGCTTGGAGTAAGACCATCAGGATCCTGACCTAGGAGTTCCTTGTCGATCTTGTCCAGTACCGGATCGTCCCGACCAAACTTCCTTGCAAACGGAGCATTGCTACTGACCATTTGTGGGAAGTCGTCCAGTGTTAGGAAGTGTGGGTGCTGCTTTGGAGGGTTATCCCAAGATATGAAATGCAGGTCGTGGTTGATGGTGGTGTTGCGGAATTCAGGTGCATTGCAGATAACAGTGTGGAAGTATCCTTCGGGCGATGAGAGAAAGTTCGCGTAATACATTAGGACTGTTCTTGGAAGGTTGTCCCATCCCCATATGAGATATTCAACAAACTGATGTGTAAGCATCATCCAAGCAGACCCTGCAAAGAAATCAATTGTTGGTGAGGTATATTCATAGTTACTATTTCATCATAAAAATAGCAAATGTCATCATCATCCAAGCACTGCGTTTCTAGTTTGTTCCATATTTTAGAAAGAAAACAAAACCTATCATAGATCATTTTAGTGAATCATAAGATTCAAAAAAATAGCAAATTGATCGATCAGATTAGCATGTAGACAGCTAATGTGAATTCTTCACCGGCCATACATACAGCTAGATTTCAATTTTATGCATCTTTAAATGCTATTACACCTGCTATCCTCTGCACATACTTAACAGTGTGTCATGTTAACCAATCAATGGTCCTTGACAAGTTTTTAGAGGTCCTTGCACATTTACACATGTGAAAATCATAGAAAGTGAAACTCAATGAAAAGCCAGAATCACTTGTAGTGTAGGCATCATAAATACAAACATCAGTTGGTCAAATAAAACATTGAGCGTCAGGAATCCGGAAGTCCTAAGTTAACCGATTATAAGTTTCAAGTAAGAAGTTCAGGAACTAACCACAATCTGATCTGATAGATTTACCTTATGCATTAATTAGATACTACAAAACACTGGTGAACTTGAGAATGTAATATTGAACCTACCAGCCAAAAAAAAATTGTTATATGAAACTAACAGACCTTGATTTGTATGTCTCTCTCTTAGTTTATAGGGTATCGTAAACAAAATCAGAATCTACAACTAATCATCCTTTCTCCTCCTAGATGTACATGATTCATAGTCAAATATCTTAGCATAGTATTTATTTTTGAATAATCCAAGACCCCTTAATCATTTACCTTTTTCATTTTAAGTACATATATACTTGATCAGATGATGGCCCAACAGTTCATCTATGGTCACAACAAAAAAAGGCATTATATTTTAGTAGAATGATCAGATACAAGTAGATGCTGCAGGTGAAATGCTTCTCAGATGCTTCTTTGCACCACACAACATAAGCATATCAATCTGGCAGCACCATGATAGATAAATGTAATACCAATATTCATATACAAATTGAATCTGTGTTATTAAAACCACTAATAACATAGATGTTTCTCCATCGTATTCATACCACATGAAATATAGTGCGATAATTAAACAGCTACTAGTTGCAGTCCCACTTGCCTACAAACGTGACTGCTCAAAGCATCAACAACAAATGTGTAATCAACTAACTGAACTAGGTGCTTGATACAAGATAAGTATGTGAAACAGATATAGAATTCTCTATGTACAATTCACTCAGTTTTAGGAGACTAGTACCTGTAAATAGCTTGAATGCAGAAGGCATATCCCTTTTTTCACTAACCCAGAACACATCTTCCTTCTGTAAACTATAAAGCCCAGGATCTATAATCAAAGGTCTAGCCCTATGGAACCTGCAACAACAAAATATAGATTCCATTTAGGAGAAAATTAGTGAAACCAACCACCATAGAACTTTGCTTGGAGAAAAAAAAACAATCTATAAACGCAAATGGTGACTATAATGTAACAAATGTTTACATACTCCTTCCATCCAATGTCGCTAGTGTGCTCTATATAGTTGAAATCTCTAGGCAAACTTGATAGTGTGTAGAGTAGATCTGCCAAACAAAAGAAAGCTAAATCAAGAAGTAAACCAAGTGAAGCCGTTGGGGTATACAAGCATCAATTGTAGGGTAAATCACTATGGAATATACCTTCCATGTGCTATGGTTTCCAGAATTTAGGACAAATAGGAAATATGATTAACAGATGGACAAGAACCAACAAAAAAAGAACTTGATAGTAAATAGCACTAGGTCAGCAGATAGATTCAGTTCTTTGTAAGGAGATGCATAGCAGTGAAGAAAGAAAGACTGGTCGCTCTGATGGTAGAGCACCCAAGAGAGCAAACATAAGCAACAGATAAACTTGGAGGCTAAAAAAACATTGAAGCTAGTTCGATAAAAAAAATAACTTTTATTTTCATTATGTTGTTTTTGTTGTAAATAAATTTTCACTGATGAAAGTAAAGAAAAGTTCTACTCTAGATGGCTTCCCACTCGACTTAGGAAGGTGGAAGTGAAATCTACCAACTAAATTGTATGTTTACCGTTTGACCAGCCATGATACTGGTTCAAATTCATATTTTTAAGTGAGGGAGGAATGTGCCTAACCTATAAGATCAGATTCTAGGAACAGACGAGCATAGATATGGGAAAATGACGATCTGGAACCAATATTTAAATAATTAAATGTAAAAAAAAAGCAAATAATTGAGCAACGGGATCTTACCGTCCTGCGTCATGAGAGGATAATCGGAGGCACTGAGATTGATGAACCAGTCCCAGTCGCCGCCCTCCTTGAGGAGGATGGAGGCGGCGTGGAGGGTGTTGGCAACCATGGTGGGACCTCGGTAAGTGACGAGGTTCGCACGAGTGACCACCCTGACGTTGCCGAAGCGAGCATAGAGAGGGTCGCCTCGGATAGCCGTCGCGAGGTCTAGCCGCTCTGCGGCCGGGGCCTCGAGATCGAGGTGGAGAACGTACTGGTTGGCTGGATGGTAGAGCGCTCGGAGGGTCCTCCGGATGCTGAATCCATCGCCGGATGAGCCGGAGATGAGGTAGGCCAGGCGGGGAACCAGCCGCTCAGGGGAGGCGGGCGGCGACATCTGGCGGAGCTTGGACTCGACGAAAATGGAATCGCCGTCGTCCGAGGCAGAGATCTGCGAGAAGGAGAAGAGGAGAGAGGCCTGGCGAAACGAGGAGGAGGAAGACGAAGACGAGGAGAAGAGGAAGGCCAAGATGAGGAGCGAGGAGAGGAAGAAAGAGGCGAGCAAAGGCATCGCCCACTTCCTCCGCCACTGATGCGGCGTCGATGGCGGCGATAGCTTCGTCTCCATGGCCCTGATCCCTCACTCCACCACCGCCACCGTCACAACCACCACGATCCCCGGCGGAAGCGAATACAAATTCTGATAACTCGAGGCGAGCGAGTAAGAGCGAGAGAGTGAGAGAGACGTGCCGAGGGAGGTGAGCGGATCTTGATCGGACTGGTCGATGTCGGTGGTTCGGGTATTGCCCGAAGGGGACGCAACGCTGGCGTCGATGTGCTGCTTGAGGCCGAGAGACGCGGCTTAGATGCGACGCGATCCGTGACTAAATTACCTAAATATTCCAATTTAAAAAATATTCATTAATTACGGAAAATGAATTTTCTCAGATTTATAATAAAATTTAAAAAAGATTAATTTAGTGTGGGGTCCCGGCCGGGCCCTTACACCACCTGTCGCTACAAAAGTAGACGGACGTCTGGGAATGGCGACGCCCTTCTGCTGCACGTTTCACCTGGTGCCCGAGGTCATACCTTCCTCGTGATTGCACAAGCCGGCGGGACATGGTCGCTGCCCACCTATGTAAAGGGCCCTGCTGTGGCATTCAATTTTCAAATGGATGCTGACCTACTTGTTGATTGGCCAATAAATTGGGTCCCACCACAAGAAGGATTGGATTCTAGCCTTCCAGTTGCGTAGAGAATCTGAATCGAGTAGAATTGGAGAAGAGATAATTAAAGAGACGAAAAATAATTATACTATATTCAAAATTATTAAATAATTATAGTTAAAATTATTTAAATATTAATAAAAATTATTTCAGTTTTATTAAAATAAATCAACTTAATAGTGCACACATCTGACGGCTAAATTTCATCCATAAAGACGAAAAATAATGTTGCTGTGAAGAAAAGAGAAGGTGCATTGCTTATTGATGAACTTGCAGGTGAATTTGAAGGGACTCTATCTATTTCATTGTTGATAATGTAAATGATGACTTTCATTCGAAAGAAAACACTATAAGAAAATTCTTGACACCTATCATGTAAAAAAACTTAAAGCGCTTTAATTAAAAAAATATTTTCTTATAAATATGTTTCTTTAATTATTAGTGTCATGTGGAATATAAGCAGTTACTTGTGAAAAGTAACATCGCATAGGACATCAATGCTCTTTGATTGCATTCAAACAACAGTCCATTTATTTTCTTAAGTGTGTCCTAATAGTGCTTTCCTTAGGTGCTCTTCGGTCTACTATGGACATTAGTGTGCATGGAGATCATGGCACTTGCACTTATTTCCTCTATTATGTGGCTCATTTATTGATCCAGGCTGACAGTGGATTCCCCACTTTCATTACTCATCTGTCCCAGCTTTAACTAGCTGATGTTTAGCATGTATCTTGATTGTAATCAAGAACAATCATTAGAATACTAAACTGTGATCAGGTATGTGTCATACTCTTTTATCAAATAAAATAACTAGTTTAATAATTAAAAAGAAAATTAATAAAAATGTAAAAACACTCGAAGTTATCTACTTTAGGGCTTGGGTGTCTTACTTTTGGGCACTTTATGGTTGCCCTCAAAGAGATAATACCCTGACGATGTCATACTTCAGCACAGTGATACCAAATGTAATGTAATGTTTGCCTGTAGCTGGGAGAGGAAACCCATAACTCAGAGCATATTACACATAGTCGAACAAAACTGAAACTGTCTTGCATGAGAACTATCAACAAGTTTTGGCTTTGATCCTGAACGTGTTATTGTGAGAATTTCTGGCTTTCAGCTTCGAGTGGTTGGACAATTTCAGCTTCTAGTGGCTCTGAGTTTGGAGGTGAGGAAGAGCTGCTTGCTGCTTCATGTTGCACATTGGCACAAGTAGCTGCCCATTTGCCAGCGAGAGAAGTACCCATCATCTCATAGATCATGCTACTTAATTCCGAAGGGTTTTCAGGCTAAAAAATAAAGCCAAAAAAAAAAAGTTCAAAAGAATTAATAAGAATAATCTCGTGTAGATGTTAGAACATGCAATAATTAGGAGAAGAAAAATACTCACAGTGAAACCACTTGAGATTAAGGCTGTGTCATACAACAAGTCTATGGCTCTCTGAGCCTCAGGATCATCAGGGTTACTCCTGCATGCTACCTGCATTATGACATCAGAGATCAGTAATCAACGGAACACTACGATCTTATGAGAGGAACGATAAAGCTACTATATAGAACAGGCAGACGTACATTCAAATCCTTAATTATGGAATGCCCTGGATTAATTTCAAATACTCTCCTTCCTCTCATAAAATCCAAGCTAGTGGTGTCTCCAAGTGTTTGTGCCTTCATCAACCTGCAGGAACCCAAAAATTTTGTCAATGTGATATGATCCCAAACAAGAAATACAACTTGAGCGGAGCTGAAATATCTTCTTTTTTTTTTTTGCTTACCTTTCCATGTTGGCAGACCATCCAAACTTTCCTGACACCAGTACGCATGGGGAGGTGCTAAGGCGACTGGAGATCTGGACATTAGCAACCTTATCGCCCAACCTCTTCTTGATCCAATCACACATATGGCCAAATTCCTGCTTGATTTCCTTCTCCTTGTCCTCGTCCTTATCTCCTGCAAGGAGAATTTGGGTAGAGTGAAAAAAGGCGGAAACAGAAAAGATATAGCATACTATTATGCAATTTACCAGAATAATGATTACTGTCAATTGTATAACTTCGGCAGTAGTAAAAATTTTCAGATATCGCCTATGATCTCCCTGCTATAAGTATTCCTTTACTACTCACTTTTTCCCCTTTGTTTAGGGTAACAATTAGGACAATAATATTCTTTTGGTGAAACACGCAAAACAGGTCATTCATAACCTTTCAGAACAGCATGGCAATTTCAGAACCATGGAACACTAAATTTTATATATTGCACATTTCTTTTCAGATATATTTTTAAGCATTGCGTTTAAATTGCTATCCAGGATATAAACTTTAAGATTTCATGTTGGCCACCAACTATGAAAGGATAGATATAGATCAGGAAGAACTACCTAGATCCAGGTCTTCTTTGCTGATGTCAACAAAATTCTTTTCCTTGTAAGATTTCAGATTCTGAATAGCTATCTCATCCATAGGATCGACTAAAAATAAAACCTGGGAAATAAAAATTTCATGTCAACAAAGTTAGAAACATCACCAAACTACAAAAAAAAAAAATCCAAGAATGAGCATGCCCAACAACCATATTGTTAAATACCTCATAATCCTTCTCGACAAGTCTCTCCAAGAAAGGTGTATTCCTAGCACTAGTCAAGCTGTCTGCCGCTATATAGTAGATATTCTTCTGTTCTGGCTTCATACTCTCAACATACTCATCCAAGCTAATAAGCTCATTCTCAGCATGAGAAGAAAAAAATCTCAGAAGTGGAGCAATGCGTTTGTGATTTGAATTATCTTCAATGCAACCTAACTTCAAGTACTTGCCAAAATTTTCCCAGAATTTCTCATAATCCTGAAGTTACAAAGAAATGTTAGCATCTTTGTTAAAAATATTTTTTTCAAGTCAGCATAAGGGAAAACTGTAAACAAATAATTATTTTTCCAGAAAACCAGATTTGAGGCCAACAAAAAGACTGACTTCTTTGTTTTCACTCTGAGAGATGCCCAGTATCATATCAAAGGTTTTTCGAACTAATCTTTTTTTCATAATTCTCACCTAGAGAATAAATAAGAATCAGTGATGCAAAGTCATACAAATGGAGAAACATTTCTTACAAAATTTACAATTTCGGGAACACTTACAATGCGACTCTCTTGAAGGATCTCCCGTGACACATTCAAAGGAAGATCATTTGAATCAACAACACCCTTCACAAAACTCAAATATTTCGGGAACTAATAAAAACAATAGAGTATCAGTATAGTTTTTAGTGAAATGAAAACAACGTGTTAGAGGAAACAAATCCATACCAGTTCCCCGTCAAAGTCATCAGATATGAAGACACGCTTAACATATAACCTAATATTCTTGGTTTTTGTGTTCATAATTTCATCCTTCTTGAAAGATGGAACAAAAAGGATGGACCTAAATTCTACCTCGCCCTGCAGCAAAAGAACAAAAAAAAATTTAAAAAATATATTAATCAAAACGCACATAAACTGTAGGTAAGAAATTTCAAGATCTTCAAAATTGACATATTTAGGAAAAAATACTTGAATGAAAACAAAGAGCGATCACTCTTGCAATTTGCAAATTATAACAAAAAAGATTAAGCCAATTACATCCTAAGAACAACAGAAACAACTTGAGCCTTTTGATAAACTCTCTATGGGAAATCAATTTACAAGCTTTTTGTAAAAACAAGGCCCGTGCAAGTGCATATGTGGACAGCTCTTTGATTTAAAAATCTACATTATTAGCTAAAATTCAGGTGGATAATAAAACAAATACCTCAGTGGTGAAGTGTGAAGAGGCTAGAGGATCAACATACTCATCAAAGGTCATCCTGTAAAATGCATTGTACTCTTCAGTAGTCACGTCTTTAGGATTTCGTAGCTGCAGAAACAGTATATTCATTAATAAACAAAGAACAGTTACTAGATCATATTGGACATTTTATATCTCAGATAATGCTCACCCATATAGGTTGGGTTTCATTAGTGAGCTCCCAGTCCCAATATCTTTCAACAACTTTCTTAGTTTTCTTCTTCTTCTGTAAGGAACATCCGTGAAAACATAGATAGGCAAATTATTAGTTAAAAATCCCATGAAATGTGCAAAATTACAAAGTGACCACATTATAGATACCTCTACATTTGGATCTTCATCACCTTCTTTCTTGGATTCACTTGGATCCTCATCTACCTCAACCTTGTACAAACAAAGCCACAAACCCAAGACTGTTAGGAAGAAATCAACTTAAAAGAAATTTCGGGATTGATTGAAAAAAGCTGGAAGAAAGGTTTAAATTAGTTTCATAAGGTTTAGACTAATTCCACAGTATTGCTTGCACCAATAGACTATATTAACTGGAAAGCACTTTTGCAATGTCCAGTGACAGCTTGACCCATACCTCTTTTGTAATACCCTTCTCTTGCCATGTGTAGATTGGAAAAGAAACAAACTGAGAATAGTTCTTCACGAGATTCTGAATACGCTCAGGATGAGCAAAACCTTTGTCGTCGCGCTAAGAATAACAGCCAACGGTAAGATTGAAACCATGACAAGTCAAATAGGAAACTTTGCTATCTTCTACAAATCAATAACACAGACCTTAAGATACAATGTCAAACGTGTTCCTCTAGGAAGTAACTTCTCTGGGTCGGTTTCTTCCCTAATTGTATAAGAGTTGGCATTAGCTTCTCCCTCCCATACATACTGCTTGTCAGACTTTGGACTTTTTGTTGAAACAGTTACCTATTATGAAAAAAAGTAGACTTATGCTTAACACTGTCATAACTTAAAGTAAATTGGCTCTTACCACGTCAAAAATACAAAAAGAAATGACAGATATACCTTGTCAGACACAAGGAATGATGAATAAAAGCCCACACCAAATTGACCAATTAAATTGCTATCAACACCAGCATCTTTGCTATCCTGTAAATAAGGCAAAACACATGAGACATTAAAAAAGATCAAATATGCAATGATAATAGATAAAAGAAAAGGAGATTAATGGGTGCATATACCTTCAAAGCCTTCAAAAATTTGGCAGTTCCACTTTGTGCTATAGTACCAAGACAATCAACAAGCTCTTCTCTAGTCATACCAATCCCAGAATCGCTGATGAAGAGAAACGATCATGATTCAACCATGGTTGTTCATAAATGTCAAAAATAAAAGTGATTGTCATGACCACTCATATTCTTCAGCAGTAGTACTTACGTGATTGTGATAATCCCATTATCTTTATCACTTTGAATACGAATGTCTAGATCAACAGCATCCTTCAAAAGTTCAGGCTCCGTGACACTTAGAAAACGTAACTTATCAAGGGCATCACTTGCATTACTGAAATTGTGTTGAACAAGATCACAAAAAATGCAGGAAGCAATACAGCAGAATATCAAGGGGGGAAAAGTACTCACATTAATGTGATAACAATGTTTTACAAGATGGAACTTTTGATATAGAAAGAGAATGATATTCAATGATCATTTCAAAGGGAGAAGCATATGAAGATAAATAAGATTTTTCATTTCATAATTGTTTTATTAACTATTTTTTTTATCTTTTCTGGAGATTCTACATTGCTTCAAATAAAATCTCTATATCCATGCAAATGACATTCTTCAAGTGCTAGATAAGCACTTGAATTAGGTATGCAAAAACATTTAGGTATGCAAAAACATAGTGCAAAAGAGAAGCAAACACCAACCTGATCAGTTCTCGCAGGAACACTTCCTTATTACTGTATAGGCTGTGTACTATGAGATCCATTAAGCGGCTAACCTGTTAATTATAAGGGACTCAGATAAGTTTGTATCCATACAAAATTATAGAATAGGCCCTTCAATTAGCATACCTCAGCCTGATACTCAAATTCTCACTTGGTGGTTCAGATGAATCAGATGCTGCTGCAGTTGATTCCGGACGGTTGCAAACAAGCATGCTGTACCTCGAGCTCAAGTGCATCCCAAACTTGGTTCCGTTGCTTTTAGGTGCAGATAGTGTCGAAAGGAACCTGTATGGTGCAACCTCTGGAATACGGTATTCAGTTTCAGTTGCCTGAAAAATTAGAAGACGTCAATTATATTACTCCGACTAAGTTATATTTATGATTATTTTATATACACTACATAAGTTCATGCGCTTGACTGATTGGGTTAACTAGGTAGCACAAACAGCAAAAGTTCCACCACAGTGTCGAGTAAAAACTAAGATCGTCATTTTCTGCTAGTATATTACCACCGTTTCAATTCTCGAGGAGAAGGAAAAGATCATATCACAAAAACTTTCCAATTCATTTTATCAAGTACATGAACAACGCCACAAAAGAAAATTTCTATTGACTAAATTTAGGTTTCATCTCATAAGAGAGGAACTTCGTTGACAAGCCTTATCAGCATCAACCACTCATATCAGCCAACAACAGCAACTTTCGGAAATGGAACCGTCTAATCCTATCTCCCATGGAAATGAGCAAAGTGGAAACGGTTATTGAACTCACCGACGGAGACGAGGAGGAGAGAACGGGCGCCACGGCGCGGCAACGAAGTCCGGCGGATCGCACCGCGGAGACCACCGATCGCCTCGAAGCGCCGAGCATCTTTGCTACAGCCGACGTTGGTTTCGCCGACGGTTGCTCGAAGGAGGGAGAAAGTGAGCTGAGGAAGAGCGGCGACGGCGCAAATGGGGGCGGGTTTGGGGTTTTAGCGGAGCAGTGGAAGCTTCTGGAGTAGGGTTTGGTTGGGCGGAGCTCCGGGTTCCGCTTGTGGACCATACAGGAGACTCATGGTCGACGTGGCATGATCGCGACCGTTATATAGGTCATAAACATATTTTATACTATCATATTTTTATTCTCATAATTTATAAAATAAAAATAAAATATTTCCTTTTTACTGCATATACGAGTGAAATTACAACTTATATTGTATTTATTTTTCAAATAGTAACTTCGTAACTTATTTTACATTTGTCTACTAAATTGTTCGCCTTTTTAATTATACGATGAATTATTTTTGGCTTTAGTATAATCTCTTCTCAAAATCTAAAAAAATAATAATAATTTTGTACATAATCTTTAAGTCTCAAACTTAATACTAAATTAATAATTATGATATCAAAATTTTTTTTAAAAAAATTATAATCTCAAAATTGGGCATTTACTTTTTTATATCAAATTTTAAAATGCAATGGAGACGTCTCAAGTCTCTTTTTTTTAAAAAAAATTATGATCGAAGACTATAACCCAATTAAAAAAGTGAACCCTAGGAATATGTTTGGTTGAGGGGTTATCCTTCATAACTTTGGTTATCCATCCAAGGTTATCAATAAAAATCCTATTTGGTTTAGATAATCAGCAATTCTCAAGTGATGATCCATGTCTGACACATCAGCAAAAGGGGCATGCAACTCGGAATTAGAAATCATGCCCGACACATCAGAAAAAGTGAAGTTTTTCTTGATTCCAAGGTTATGAAACTTTTCTTTCCAAAACTATCCTACAATATTTACATTTAAGATAAAAATAATCCTCACAATTTATTAAATTCCGAGGGCATCACCAGCGATCAGTGTCGGTGGCTGACATCGACGTTGGTCGGCTAATAATATTTTTTAATTTAATATTTTAATTAAAATTTAATAAATTAAATAGACTATAATTAAGAAAAACTAAATAAACTTAATTAAAAATTCAATAAAATTATCTAAATAAATTTAAATATATATATATAATATCTAATTTTATTTATTTGTATATTATTATATTTTTTTGATATTTTAATTTTTCAAAATTATAATAAATATAATGGTCGATCTTGTTAGGATCGGTAAGCGAGCTAGAGGGGGTGATTAGCTTTGATTTGTTTGTTGATGATTTGTCGTTGCGGAATACTCCAAGCAATGCTAGCACTCAAGGATTTATTTGGTATCCACCTCCTTGAGGTGACTAATCCAAGGATCCACTCTTTTCGGTCTCTCAAACACTAAGAAAGACTCTTTCTTAAAGGTGGAGAAACCTCGTACAAGCTCTCAAAAAGATATAACAAGAATACAAGTAAACACAAAGAAAATCATACAAGATTTACAACAATGAGCTCTCTTAATTTGCTTTTCTTACTTTCTTCTAGCTTGGGATCGCCTCTAGAACCTTGGAAATACAGTAACACTATGCTCCAAGACTTCTCTTGAAATGGCGATGAAGGAGGAGAAAGACGTACGAAGAATATCGAAGAGGTTCGCTTCAATCCTACATGAAAACCCTAAATACCTGCGACCAAGGGTTCCCTTAATCGATCACCCAATCGATTACCACATCAAAAGTAGTCGTTCAACGACTATTTTTTTGAAACTTAATCGATTAGTCAATCGATCTTAATCGATTAGTCAATCGATGCTGAATCAATTTAGTACCTTTCTATGCTTTCGCACAATACAGCTGTAATCGATTTCTTAATCGATTACTGTCCATTTTAATCGATTGACTAATCAATTAAGAGGAGGCTGAATCGATTGGTCAATCGATTCAGCCTGCTTCTGTTCTCGTAACACAACTCTCCCATTCGATTACTCAATTGATTCACTCTTTCCTTAATCAATTACTCAATTGATTATGGTCCACCTTAATCAATTATCCAATTGATTACGGTCCTCCTTAATCAATTACTCAATCAATTAAGGCCCTCATTAATCAGTTACCCAATCGATTAAGAAGACTTCTATTCATAAGATACCAACGTCAATCGATTGGCCTCAATCCCAACTTGTGTGTACAAGTCTAGGGTTCTTTTTGTTGGGTTCTCCCGGCACAAAAACATAAAAACGCAGCGGAAACAAGAACCCACGAGTGATCCATGCGAAAGAAAACTCGTACAATGTTTATCTATTTAATAGATCTATCTACAGTGTATACCTTTGAAGCGTGCCCTTTGCTTATCTCACTCGTCCAAGGGGTGCCGGATCTCTTGCACGTTCAAGTATCTGTGCCTCTATTCGTATCCACATGGACACAATCTCTCAACTTCGGGAGAACTACCTTAGTTGTGCTAGCAACTTGAGGTAGCTCGCAGAACACCAAGAACCCTACAGTAGGGTTTCGGCCAAAGGAGGAAGATGAGGGAGGGAAGAAGAAAGGGAAGAAGGAGAGGAAGAAGAAGAAGACCTCATCCAAAGTCACAAGGCCCTCTTTTATACTCATCCGATGAATATCAAGAGGTTTGTGTCTCTTTGGCTTCCCAATAAAGAGCACATCTTTTCATGTGGCTCTTTATTATTTCCCATGCAAGAAAAGAATCTTTTCTTTTTCCCTTCATTAAACACTTTAATGAATCTCCCTTTAATCCTGACCGGGCCTCTCGATCTTCCGACCGGTCTCCCAACCAAGTCTGCCAAGTGTCGAGCTCCCGACCCAGTCTGCCGAGCTCCGACCCAGTCTGTCAAGCTCCGACTCAGTCTGCCGAGTGCCGACTCAGTCTGCCGAGTGTCGACCCAGTCTGTCGAGTGTCGACCCAGTCTGCCGAGTGCCGACCCAGTCTGTCGAGCGGATCTCCCGATCTGACTTCCCAAGTTCCCAACTCGGGCTCGGACTTCCCGAGTTCCCAACTCAGGCTCGGACTTCCCGAGTTTGCAACTCGGGCTCGGACTTCCCGTGTTCCTAACTCGGGCTCGGACTTCCCGAGTTCCCAACTCGGGCTCCCACTCAGATTTCCCGAAGCATCATGTCCTTAGTGTGTGACCCAATAGGCTCTCGCGACGTTGACAATGTGCCTAAACCCTTTAGACACATAAGCAATGAGCGGCATCTAGCAATGCATCATTGCTACCCAAGTAACAAGAAAAGTTGAGATCCGACTAAACCTCCGCGACTATAATAATGTATGACCTTGTCCTTCTATCCTTGATATCTAGATTGACCAATGAGGCATAGACCGTGTCATCCTCAATCAATCTTGTATTTCTTGATCCCCAAGTAGACTCACTCAAACAAATGAGCTTAATATCTCATATTGACTCATTTGAGCATGGTCATGCGTTTCAGTAGTCCTACTCGATCAAGGGGTCCACAGATATCACTCCCGTCATATGGGAGGGATAGATCCCATCTACATCACTCACATCCCTCCGCATAATTCATTACATACCCAGTTATCGCCTTTATAGTCCACCCTGTTACGGGTGACGTTTGACGATACCAAAGTACATAACTCCTTATGTAGGGAACCGTAGTGACTTCAGGTCTAAGAACTATTCATACTAATAGTCACATGAGAAAGTTTATGACACTCATATGACAATCTATGAAACTTTCTCATGGCGGGTCATTCAGTACACATTCTCCAATGTATACCCATGTGTCAACTTGATATCACATATCCATGACTTGTGAGCTCAAGTCATCAGTTGACCTACATGCTAGTCACCATGCATTAATATTGTCCTTGAATATGAATACTTGACTAGGAATGGTTTAGAGTAGTGTTCTCTGCATTATCTCACTATCGATTCAACCAATCGATATAATATAGATAAGAACCTACTGTTGGTGCAGACAACACCCAAGTCAAACCTGTGTTTTGATAAATGGCAAAGGGTTCAAAAGTTAAGTCTTATTTGTTTTCTAACATGTTACTCAAGTGTGCAGGAAAAGCCCTAGCGAAGGACTGTTAGGCAATTAGCGAAGGGCTGCTAGTCACCAAGTCCTAGTGAAGGACTACTAGGCAACTAGCGAAGGGCTGCTAGTCATCAAGACCTAGCGAAGGAATGCTAGGCACCAGGCGAAGGACAGCTTGGTACTGAAGTCCTGACGAAGGACTGCTGGGCAAAAGTCCAACCAGAGGAGCCGGTTGGTAACAGGTAAACTCTCCTGAGAGGAGTAGGTGAGGACGCGTTCTCCGTTGAGGGAACAGTAGGCGTCGGTTCGACCTAGGGTTCCATTTTGGAAACCCAAAGTCAGAACCAAGACAGCTAAGGCTGTATAAAACTAACAACTTACTGCTTTATGTTGTTTTCGGACTAACCCTGGATGCAGGACCAAAGGAACGAGTGTCTGCAGCTCAGAGAGCCTCAAAGGAGTGAGGCAGCAGCTGAGTAGGGCGCCCTGAGTATCCCGGGCGCCCCCAAGGTGAACACAAAACAAATGAAGCAAAAGGAGCTTCGGCTGAATACTGGCCGGGGCGCCCTCAGCAGCCAGGGTGCCCCCAGAACCCAGGGCGCCCCCAGCCACCAGGGCGCCCCGCACTTGAAGCCAGCGAAGAGGATAATATTATCCAGCCGAGACTTCCGCTGAACAGGTCAGCCAGGGCGCCCTCAGAACCCTATAAAAGGCCCTCGACCCCCCAAGCTTCAACACAACTTCTTCCAACGCTGTTACGTTCTTCTGCTTCTGCGCTTCGCCCCAGAAACCTTCCAACTCGACACGAAAGCGCCGACGACGTCCCTCTGCTCCGAGAAACATCCGATATCGGACGTCGGTAACGAAGAACTGATTTTTAATTTCTGTTATACTATTACTGTACTACAATTGTAAACTTTTGTAAGAATCTTTGCACGATTATAGAATTACCCTCAGTAAACGGTCAACGACCGTGGGCCTTGGAGTAGGAGTTGACCCAGGCTCCGAACCAAGTAAAATCATCTGTGTTTGCGTTTGTGTTTTCCGCTCCGTACTTGCTCTAACTCTTCCGAAAATTTTTAACGATATTCACCCCCCTCTATCGTTTCTCTCGATCCAACAAGTGGTATCAAAGTGGGGAAGCTCAAATTTGGTGCAACCGCCAATTTGAGATTTTTTTCCGAATTTTTTTTCGTTTCTTAATTTTTTTTCGTAAGTCGAGGTTGGTGCAACACCCCTCGACAAATATTTTTCTTCTTAGTCCCGCACTACTAATCCAAGACCAAGTCTTGGGTTCTCTCTTTTTTCTCGTCGTCTCAGATAAATGGTCATGCAAGAGGGATTCAGCACTGCAAGACCACCTCTCTTCAGTGGGGAAGATTTTTCCTACTGGAAGAGCAAAATGGAGGTCCACCTGAAAACTCAGGTGGACATGTGGATAATCATCCAGTCCGGACTGGAGATTCCCAAGAACGCTGAAGGAGTACCTCAGACCTACTCAGAATGGGGCACCGCTCTGAAGCGCAAAATAGAAGCCAATGCAAAGACAACTCAGACCCTACAATGCGGTTTAACAAAAGAGGAACTGAACCGGGTGGGCCCTTTCAACAGTGCCAAGGAGCTGTGGGGGAAACTGATCGAGCTGCATGAAGGAACATCAGACACTAGGATCAGCAAGAGAGATCTGCTCCTGAACAAGCTGTATACCATCAAAATGACCGACAACGAGACGACAGCGCAGCTTCACGCCTGAATCCAAGAACTTATGAATGGTCTACACACTATTAGTCACAAGGTCGAAAACCGTGACTTAATAAGGTACGCACTAAATGCTTTCCTAAGAAACACTTTGTGGGCATCTATGGTAGATGCATACAAAGTTTCAAGGGATCTTTCAAAAATAAAGTTAGATGAACTTTTTTCTGAACTAGAATTACACGAACAGACTAACTGCAATATGGCCGAGAAAAGTATTGCCTTTGTTGCAGGAAAAACTGGAAGAACAACAAAGAAGAAGCCTCAACCTGAACCTGAGTCTAACTCAGATTCAGACTCAGAAGACGAAGAAGGAGATCGACCTGAGCTGGTCCGACTGGCCCGAAGCTACTATAAAAAATTGAAGAACCAAACCAACAGACGGAAAACAAGCCGAAGAAAGGATGAACCAGCTGAACCCACAAATGACAAAAACAAGCCCAACGTGACCTGCTACGAGTGCAAGAAGAAGGGTCACTACAAGACGGAGTGTCCGAACCTAAAGGAGACCAAGAAGACAAGAAGAAAGAAAGCACTCCAAGCAACCTGGGATGAATCTTCCTCAGAGGAAGAAGAAGAGGCACCCCAATCAAACATACTAGCCCTGACCGCCTCAGAAGAAGTCGAGACTGAGTCAGAATCAGAACAGGACGACGACAGACTGACCTTTTCAGAGGACGGAGAAATCAAGGTAAGTGGTTTCAATAGAAGTCAATTAAACGAACTAATTTCGTATCTTTCTCGAGATTTGGCGAAAGCTAAACTCCGAGTCGAATCCCTCCGACAGGAAGTAAAACTCCTGAAAGAGGGGGCTGACTCTAGACCCTTAACTGAGAAAGTTCAAGAAGGAACCCCTACTCAAGTTGAAAAACTTGAGAAAGAGAACTCCTCCCTGAAAACTCAAGTTAAGGATCTTAGAGCTGCCTTAGAACGATTCACTTCTGGTTCCAAGGGTCTTGACATGATTCTTGGAAAACAGAAGTCAATTCTAAATCGATCCGGACTAGGCTATAGAACTAAATCTAGGCAAAGATCCTATTATGCTGTACTGAACCAATCCAGACCTAAAGTTCAGGCATGGGTACCTAAACTGTGCCTGAACAAACAAACTGGAACAAATCAGTATTGGATCCCCAAGGACAAGATTCACATCTTGCCAAACCATTATCGTGGCTTTAGTCCAGGGGGAGCCAAATTAAAAACCATATTTATTGTTAGATAAAACCCAACTTTCTTTGTCTTTAAATTGCATGTTTGCTTGTTTATTTAATTTCTGCAATTTGCCATGTTTAGATTTAGGAATGGTTAGTTTAAGGACTGAACCAACTTAACTGAAATTTGACAACATAGTATTAGGTGGCGGTGATATGATAGTACGTTAGGGAAACCAATTCTAATAAGGTCAAGTATTCTTTACTTGGTCTCTTTAGACTGGTGAAACTAGCCGAAGCTACCGATCCAAAACTCAAACTAGTTAGACCAGAATTTTTCAAAGATTAATTTTGAAAATGAAACTTCACTGAAAGGCTTTGTCAAGGAAAGGGTTGATGATCCAATAAGACTACGGCCAAAGAAGGCCTAGTGCCTCGCCAAGACCTGGAAGCCAATCTTTGAAATTCAAATTCAAACTAGTCTTTGTCAAATTCAAATCTAACACAAACTTTCAGTTAATGATAGATTCAAACATTTTTTTTTAAAATTAAAAATAAATTGATTGTTTTCAAAATTAAGTTTTTCAAAACGAATCATAAATTTTTTTTTCAAATTAATTTTCTTTGCAAAACCTGTCTCACACAACCTATAAGGCTAACATGATTGATAACCCTAGACTGGGTGGGACGGCAAACTTAATGAAAATTCTTTTAATAACTACATTTTTTTAAAAACATTTAGTTTAGAACGGCACTGACTTAACGCTAGGCAAACCATGGCTAAAACAGTCAAATCAGGTCAAACCTGGTCAAGCAAGTCAAATCTGGTCAAACACAGTCTTTTAGGGTCAAAAACAGTCGTTTAGGGCGCCCAAACCCTTGCGGGCGCCCCGACCTGGTCAAAAGCAGCTTTCTGCCACTGCATGCTGACCAGGGCGCCCGAGTGCTCCCGGGCGCCCCGTATAGTCCTTCAACGATAGAAAGCTGCCAAAAGGCAGCCACAGCCCTGGCCAGGGCGCCCTCGCCAGGCGGGGCGCCCATGCCATCTAGGGCGCCCTCACACTACGGGGCGCCCGAAACTGCCCTATAAAAGGGGCTTCATACCCCCTTCTTCTCCTCACACTCAAACTTCTACTTCTCTTCAACTCTCTACCCTCCAAGAGATCTTGCAACCCTCTCGAGCTCTCATCTTCAACAATGCCTCCCCGAGCAGCCCGGTATAATTTTTTAATTAAGTTAAATTTCTTTAATGCAATTTCTTCATACTTTCTTTAAATGCATATTCCTTCTCTTAGAAGACGCCGACCAAACCAGGCAAAACCCGGTACCCAACCTAGTCCTGATCCTAGGTTTCCGAATTTAGAACTATGTAATAAGTTCGCTCGTACGACCTATAAACCTATCAAGACGAGCTACTTGAATAGACAATTTTTCACCCAATCCTGTCCCTTAGCATTGAACGTTATAAACTTTTACCAACTTGACAATCTCGTATTCTGCACCCATCCAATCAACACGTCCTTATGTGCAGAATTTTACAACAACATAATTAGACAGGATGATCTCATGTTCGTCACCACTGTCCAAGGAATCCCCTTAACAATCACACATACACTACTCAACCGATTTCTAGGACTACGATTCTCGCAGTCCACCTTCTCTTGTTACCCTCCTAAGGAGCCTCCCTTTGATGCTCCCTACTCTCACATTACCTTAGATACGTTACACTCTTACTTCTTTAGGCAACCCCTGGCCAGACGATTTCAGTCTGTCGACCTACAGGTTCAGGACTACGCTCTATATAGAGTTATAGTCCGATGTATTTTGCCCTTATCTACTAGAGACATCGCTACTATGCGACTATTCCACACCTTCCTCCTATATGCCTTGATTCATCAGCTAGACATCGACATAGGACTTCAGATGTTTCATGCTATCCTACATGCGTCCAGTGTTACCACGCAAGGGCGGGTACGCACTCCCTACTGCCACATTATCACATCTATTTTACATCACCATGGTCGGAACATCACCGAGGGAGAGATGACTGAATTGACTGATTATGACGAGATAGGATATAGAAACTTCTCCCTAGCTGGTATAGAGGTTTCCGGTACCGGGGTCTTGTCTTGGAGACGTCAGAGAGCAGCTTCCCAGATCAACTCAGACGAGGAGGTAGAAGTCGACGTCGCCGATTTAGCAGTCGAGGCTCGTGCACACATAGACGAGCCGCCTCCACCGACCATCGACCAGCGCTTCACACAGATGCAGACGGAGATCCACAGTCTCTGAGAGGAGGTCGAGGCCTATCACATCGAGCAGATGGACGCTCGTAGAGCCGATCGAGAAGTGGCTGATGCACGATACATTGAGATGATGACACTATTCCGATCATGGCAGCCTGGCTCATCTGACCACCCTGGCCCTTCTTCATAGTTAGACTATTTTCAGCATTGTACTAAGTAACTAAAACTTGACTCATGTTTGACTCTACTGAACCTCTGTTTGACCAGTTAACATATTTGGTTTGACTACTTATTTGACTTGGGTATCTGATCTTTACTGTGCCTAGTATAATAGGTTAACTCTACTTTTCATTTTCTTACCACTTTATTGACTTTTCATTTTCGTACTACTTCACTCAACTTAAAATCAGTTTTGCTTTAAAAATCAGCCTTTATTCAGTTTTGAAAAGCTTTAAAAATAAATTTTTTTACTTAGTTTTATTTTCAAAACTACCCATTTCAAAACTAGGGCTTTTTCGTAAATAGACTTAGCCTAGGCCCTAACTCTAGAAATGCATGCACCCATAGACTTAGAAGCCAGCATCTCACAAGCACCTTAGGGTACTTTTGATTGATAACCTAGAAAGGGTTGAGATGCTTAGGTCTTTGCCTTAATTCAAGATGCTTTAAGTCAGTGCATCTGCAGTAATTGGGGCACTAAATACAACGTATACAGTAATCAAGTTAAGTGTCAAGTTTAGAAAATCTAACTTGAACAGAACACTTAACTTGACTAACCCTAGCGAAAACTACTGTTTATAACAGTCAGTAAGTAGCTAATCGGGTTAGACAGGACCCTAAACGAGAAATTAAAACTGATTTGATTGAGTTCAAATCTTGAATTGGTTAAGTACAAGCAACTTATTTTTCATTCTGCAATCTGTATGTTTACTATCTTTCTTTATTTTTTGATATATGGCAAAGGGGGAGAGATAGGAAAGGAGATAGTTTAAAATTTTTTTTCAAATTTTTTCAAAATTCAAAATTCAATTTTGTTTCAAAAACTCTATCCTTTATTCAAAAAGTTTTTAAGCTTTCAAAATTCTTCTAACTTCTAAGCTTTCAAAAATTTTCTAACTTCTAAGCTTTCAGAATTTTTCTAACTTCTAAGCTTTCAGAATTTTTCTAACTTCTAAGCTTTCAGAATTTTTCTAACTTCTAAGCCTTCAAAATTTTTCTAACTTCTAACGCTTTCAAAATCTTTTTTAAGCTTTGAAAACCTTCTAAGTACTGAAGAAACTCAAGTTTTTCAAAAAAAAATTCTAAGTGCTTGAAATCTTACTAGGTACTTTAAACTTAAAGTTTTCAAAACTGTTTGAGCACTTTAAAAACTTAAGGCTTCAAGAGTTTTCAAACTTAAGTTTTTAAAATCTTTAAACTTTCTACAAGTACAAATTTTTCAAAGTGCACAACCAAAATCATGATTGAAAATTTTGACTCTAAAGCATTTTTTCTTAAAACTAAGAACCCCACAAATTTTGAAGAATCAAGGGGGAGATTCCTTCCAGGGGGAGGGAACTAAATCTGCTATGATTAACTTAACTTTTTGAATCGGGTTGCCATAAATCAAAAAGGGGGAGATTGTTGGTGCAGACAGCACCTAAGTCAAACCTGTGTTTTGATAAATGGCAAAGGGTTCAAAAGTTAAGTCTTATTTGTTTTCTAACATGTTACTCAAGTGTGCAGGAAAAGCCCTAGCGAAGGACTGCTAGGCAACTAGCGAAGGGCTGCTAGTCACCAAGTCCTAGTGAAGGACTACTAGGCAACTAGCGAAGGTACTAGGCAACTAGCGAAGGGCTGCTAGTCATCAAGACCTAGCGAAGGAATGCTAGGTACCAGGCGAAGGACAGCTTGGTACTGAAGTCCTGGCGAAGGACTGCTAGGCAAAAGTCCAACCAGAGGAGCCGGTTGGCAACAGGTAAACTCTCCTGAGAGAAGTAGGTGAGGACGCGTTCTCCGTTGAGGGAACAGTAGGCGTCGATTCGACCTAGGGTTCCATTTTGAAAACCCAAAGTCAGAACAAAGACAGCTAAGGTTGTATAAAACTAACAACTTACTGCTTTATGTTGTTTTCGGACTAACCCTGGATGCAGGACTAAAGAAACGAGTGTCTGCAGCTCAGAGAGCCTCAAAGGAGTGAGGCAGCAGCTGAGTAGGGTGCCCTGAGTATCCCGGGCGCCCCCAAGGTGAACACAAAACAAATGAAGCAAAAGGAGCTTCGGCTGAATACTGGCCGGGGCGCCCTCAGCAGCCAGGGTGTCCCCAGAACCCAGGGTGCCCCGAACGCCCAGGGCGCCCCGAACGCCCAGGGCGCCCCCAGCCACCAGGGCGCCCCGCACTTGAAGCCAGCGAAGAGGATAATATTATCCAGCCGAGACTTCCGCTGAACAGGTCAGCCAGGGCACCCTCGGCTTCTCGGGCGCCCCCGTCAAGGCATTATCTAGACTTTGAAGGGATAACTCGCTGACCGCGATCACAGGCCATGTGGAGGGCGCCCCCGTTCTCCAGGGCGCCCTCAGAACCTTATAAAAGGCCCTCGACCTCCCAAGCTTCAACACAACTTCTTCCAACGCTGTTACGTTCTTCTGCTCCTGCGCTTCGCCCCAGAAACCTTCCAACTCGACACGAAAGCGCCGACGACGTCCCTCTGCTCCGAGAAACAGCCGATATTGGACGTCGGTAACGAAGAACTGATTTTTCATTTCTGTTATACTATTACTGTACTACAATTGTAAACTTTTGTAAGAATCTTTGCGCGATTATAGAATTGCCCTCAGTAAACGGTCAACGACCGTGGGCCTTGGAGTAGGAGTCGACCCAGGCTCCGAACCAAGTAAAATCATCTATGTTTGCGTTTGTGTTTTCCGCTGCGTACTTGCTCTAACTCTCTTCCGAAAATTTTTAACGATATTCACCCCCCTCTATCGTTTCTCTCGATCCAACACCTACTACTCAAGGACATTATTATACTTAGTTATTTGGCACAAATACAAAGTAAGTATAATAACCATGTCTTTATTAATAATAGAATATGATACAAAATGTCCCTAGTCAATCATCACATAATTGGCTCTAGGGCTCCTACTAACACTTTTGCCTAACCCTGGTAAACCGTGACCTGTTAGGACTTCCTTACGAAGTATCCGACCAACCTTTTGACCGACTTGGACTTTTCCTTGCCTAGTTCCCAACTAGGTTTTTCCCCGTGTCATAGTGTGATCTCCCCTATCCACGTTGACTTCACCTAGTCCCACTAAGATTTTTTCCTTGTGAGCATGGGATCTCTTTGATCCACCTGGACTTCACCCAGTCCCACTAGGCGTGCCTAGTCCTACTAGGACTTTTCCCGTACTAGCGTGTAATCTCCCCGATATATCTGGACTTCACCTAGTCCCACTAGGACTTTTTCCGTGCCAGCGTGCAATCTCCCCGATCCACCTGGACTTCACCAGTCAAGTCTCCAATCAACCTTGACCCACTTGACTCACGCAATGTTCAATCATCATTGTCAAATATTGAAACTCAAGCTCACCTGAGCCTAGTCAAACTACGACAACACTGACCTAATGAAGATTGCACCAACAATCTCCCCCTTTTTATATTTGACAATATATTTGAATAAGATTAATCCATATTAGCCTTACACTTTCTCCCCCTTTGACACACATCAAAAACACTCCTCATGTGGTCAAAGACATCAAATAAAAGTCTCATATCTTTCATTTGACCCATACTCAACCATGCTCATCCTTGAGCCGCATCCTAGGAAGATTCCCAATCTTTATCTTTTCATAAACCAAAGAGAAATTAAAATACATGCTTTTAAGGAAGACCTCCCCTTCAAAACATGTTTAAACCTCTATCATTGTACCAATAATGATTTTGAGTTCCTAAATCTTTAAAAACTCTCAACTTAAAGTTATGAGATTTTGAAGTTCAAAACTTGAATCAAAACCTCTTTATTGTTGATGCAGTCTGACCTAATTGTTGTTTTAGTGTTGACACCGATTTAAGTTTAGTTGAGTAAGATAAGTTCGGATTAAGTCCTAGTGAGTGAAGCTAGGTGGAAGGAAACCCCGGTGAGTGAAGCCGGGTCCTGGTGAGTGAAGCTGGGTGACGAAAACCTCGGCGAGTGAAGCCGGGTGACGGAAACCCCGGTGAGTGAAGCGGAGTCCTGGTGAGTGAAGTCGGGTTTTGGTGAGTGAATCCGGGTGACGAAAACCCCGGTGAGTGAAATCGGGTCCTAGCAAGTGAAGCTAGGTGAAGGAAACTCTGGTGAGTGAAGCCAGGTCCTAACAAGGGAAGCTAGGTGAAGGAAACTCTGGTGAGTGAAGTCAAGTCCTAGCAAGGGAAGCTAGGTTGAACAAAGTCCCGGTGAGTGAAGCTGGGCATGAAGTCTTGGTCCAGGGAACTGAGCATTGAGTGTACTGGTCGGAGAGGGCTCGGGAGCTCGTTCTCCTGGACCAGACTAGGTCAGAGAATGCTAGGGAGTCTGTTCTCTGAACTCAGGGTCGAAATGGTCGGAGCTGGATCGGTCTGTGGTCCGATCAGGGAGTTGACACTAACTCCTGAGGTTGCGGATCTGTTTGGAGTCCGATCAGAGAGTTGACACAAACTCCCTTGATAATAGATCGGTCTGGTGACCGATCCAGGGTGTCTAATCGTTCTGGTGAACGATCAGAAAGAGAACAGAAACCTTCTGTGTGGTTTCTGATCGTTCTGGTGAACGATCAGAAAGAGAACACAAGGGTTTAGGTAGAAGACCCTGATCGGTCTACGGACCGATCAGGGCATGCCGGGACTGATCAGGCAGGAGCCTGATCGGTCAATCTCTAGCCTGATTAGTTAGCTTGACCGATCAGGCCTCGAGCTTGATCGGTCAAGTGCCCGATCAGGGTTGGTCTGAAATCCCAAGTCAGGCCTTGGTTGATTTCCAGTAAGGTCTGGTCTTCTTTGTGATCGGTCGGTGGACCGATCCCTGTTCTCGGATCGATTAAGGTGATCGATCAGAGCTTCACTGGATCGATCATGCAAGAGCCTGATCCATCAGGCCCTTCACTAATCGGTCGGGTGACCGATCAATGCCTGATCACTTTAATTTGAATCGTTGTCAGACTTCCTGATCACTTCTGATTTCACTCTGATTTTCTTCTGATACCTGCTGATACGTTTTGATTTGCTGTGTTAATCCTTCTGATGAGTGTGCAGGTGATACAGAGATGACACAAACCAAGAAGGAGGGTCAATTGGTGACTTTTGCTTCGGAGATTGTCTATTTTCTGTTCGCAGGATTCAACGACTTCTGGCGCGGGCTGGCGACTGTCTGGCGGGCTGCCGACTGACCTGAGACTCAGCTGAAGAGGTCTTCAGTGGACTGAGCGCCCAGTGGAGGTCAGTGGGTCAGTGGTGACGGAGCCATGGTTCAGCGGTTGCAGACGCGCCCGGTGATGAGCAGGAAGCTTAAGAGATGGTTGGAAAGCAGAGATACAAAAAATTTGAGAAGTTTTGAATCGATCAGAAACCAAGCGGACACAACGAGGACGAAGAGCTGAGTGAAGGTTCTTGCGTTAGGGTTGTGCTGTGTTGTGCTCTATGAAGTTTTCTCTTCTTTGTGCTCTCTGTGCTCGCGCTCTGTAAGCTTTCTCGAGTCTCTGTGTTTATTCTGATATTTTCTTGAGACTGTTTGTGGAGAGGTTACTCCACTGAGAAGGAGGTTTTGATTATCCAGATTTTGGGGCTTGATCTGCTGACGATCAAGGGATCACCCACCTCACGGGCACGCCAAGGACTAGGGGCAAGTTATCCCCGAACCTTGTAAACCCTCTTTGTTAGCGACTGGTTCATTTCTGTTTCTGTTTGTATTTCTGTCTTTCTGTTGTGTGTGTCTTCCGCTGCTAACTTAAGTGCAGAAAGAAAGTTCAGAAGCCAAAGTTTTTAAGTGTCTGGCTATTCACACCCCCCTCTCTAGCCATCTAAGGTCCAACATTTGTGACCTATATTTTTCACCAAGCTCATCTCCCTTTTTGATTTCATCATCAAATTCACCTAAGTATACTTACAAAAGTATGTCAAAGGGTTAGGGATTGTTAGATTACTCAAAATTAGGTTAATGGACTGAAATTAGGCAATTTCAGTCATGTCAATCGATTAGTGTTGAGTCTCAATCGATTAAATCATGCCTTAATCGATCAACTGATCGATTACAGCTACCCTTAATCGATCAATGGATCGATTACGCGAGCTTCTGTGCTCGAGGAAAGTCTTCACCAATCGATCGTTGAATCGATTGATGCATGTCCTAATCGATCACCTGATCGATTGTGAGTTTCTGATTTCTGAAAATAATTTCAGATCGAATTTCAGAAACTCCTAAATAATTATACAAAATTTTAAAAATTATAAAATTTCGTGTAGACATTATTTATGACATATACTATCATAGAAAAATAATTTTTTATAAAAATATAACCTATTTTCAAAATTTTGATACAAAATTGGGAACCTTGAAACCCATCAATGTTTCACTCCAATTTGTATCCAACTCATCAATGGTGAATGCTATCAAAAGATAGTCTTCACCAAAGTTTTCCAAAATAGTTTTGGTATGTTTTTCAAAAATAATTTCCTACCATATTCTTTGGGCTAAATGCACATGACTTGTACATTAGTTTTCCCAATTATTAGAGTTCACTTAAATTCTTATTTTGATGAAACTAAAACTCAATAAGATATACTTTATCAATCCTTTGAGTTTTATTTATCAACCTAACATCTCACTTATATCTAATGTGTCTCCAAACACATACAAGTTAACTTATGGTCTTTGTGAGATATGAAAGTCATGTTCTCTCTAAATTAAGGGTTCATGCATTTCTACCTAGATATTATAAACTTTGATCATCCACCTAGGATGTCAATTAATGTCAATATCCTTAATTTCAATATAAATTAAACAATGCATGATAATGACTATGACATGCATCATATGAAGATTTTCAAAAGAAAACTTATTATAGCTAGATAATGCATGTATGACATGACTTGTACATTAACTTTCCCAATGATTATAGTTCGCTTAAATTCTTGTTTTGTTGAAACTAAAACTCAATAAGATATACTTATCAACCCTTTGAGTTTCATACATCAACCTAACATCTCACTTATATCTAATGTGTCTTCAAACACATACAAGTTAACTTATGGTCTTTGTGAGATGTGAAAGTCATATTCTCCCTAAACTAAGGGTTCATGCATTTCTACCTGGACATTATAAACTTTGATCATTCCTTAGGATGTCAATTAATGCCAATGTCCTTAATTTCAATATAAATTAAACAATGCATGATAATGACCATGACATGCATCATATGAAGATTTTCAAAGAAAACTTATTATAGCTAGATGATGCATGTATGACATGACATGTATATTTTCATAATAAAATATGAATGATTAATTATGATTGTGGGGCAATCTATGATCCGGAGTGACCATGTGTTTTGATGTTTGGGCAAAGGGTTTAAGTTAGGTTTATCCTTGGATTTGATATGTGTGATTGAGTTTGCAGGACTTGGTAGGTCACACATGGAGGACGCATCCGAGGGACAAGAGCTGAGGGAAGAGGACTCCAAGGGCAAGCCGGGAAGTGGACTTCAAAGGCACACGTGAAGGGTGGCATGGAGGCGAGCCGAGGGTTTGCGTGCGCATCCGAGGGACGATAGCCGGTGGAAGAGGACTTCAAGGGGCAAGCCAAGGGAGTGGACTTGAAGGCATACATGAAGGAGGGTCTTCGGAGTGAAGGAGAGTGAAATTGTAAGCTGGGCAGTCGATTGGGGATGGATCAGTCGATTGCCACGGGGAATTCGAACTCACCGAAATATCAGTCGACTGGTCTAGGACCAGTCGACTGATCAGGTCGAAAACTAGTCGTTACAACTAGCCGTTGGCTTGCTGTTTGACTGGGACCAGTTGACTGGTAATGGACCAGTCGACTGATAGCGAGGTTTTCAGCCTTGAGCACTATTTAAAGGGGCTCGATTTTGGCTGAGAGCTCTTGATAAAATGAGCTTGGTTAGAGCTCATTAATAGTCTTAGTTGCTCAGAAGTGTGTCCGGGATTGTGACGAGATTTTTCCACCCACAAGGAGCTACACGAGCTAGCCGGAGGGCATCCGGGGAGTGATCCACCGAAAGATCGAGGGATCGTTCCACCTTACGGACAGCCGTGGAGTAGGAGCGTCATCTCCGAACCACGTAAAAGGTTTGGTGTTAGCGTTGTTTTTTTGTGTTATTATTGTTTCCGCTTGCGCACGCTAACATCGTAGGTAGAAATCGAAGAAATTGATATTCACCCCCCCCTCTAGCAAACGATCATGGTCCTAACAAGTGGTATCAGAGCGAAGGTCGCTCATCTATGGACTAACCGCCGAGAGAGCACAAGCTAGAGGAAATGACGATTGAAGATAAGTTGGGTGATGACATCAATGTCCCACCTCCTTATGATCGCAAGGATTTTGACTATTGGAGGACAAGGACAAAGACTTGGTTTGGAATGGATTGGGAATGCATGATGGTACTAGAAGAACCCTTCGAAGTTCCAAAGGATAAGCATCGGAAAAAGCTCCGACCTAGATATTGGACTAAGGAGCAACAAAGTCAATCAAATGCCAATAAGAAGGTAATTGCAATCTTAATTGATATTTTGCCTAAAAATGTATTGAGTGTGTAGGTGAATACGAAAATGCATATGAGCTATGGAACAAGTTGGGAGAATTTTATGAAAATCCTACACAAGCTCAAATAGTGGAAGAACCAAAGAAAATAAGTTCGATGGTCCAAGAGGAGGAAGAAGAAAGAATTCATCCATCTTATCAAGTGAAGTGGCTCAAGAGAGTGAGAGGTCATCCACTTCATCAAGAGAAGAAGAAGAGGTCTCCACCTCAAGGATTGAGGGGGAGGAGAGACCCACTTCAATACCGGAGCAAGAAGAAGCTCCTACCTCCACCAAAGCAAGAACCAAAGACCACATCATATGCTTTGGATGCAACAAGAAGGGACACTATAAGGACAAGTGTCTGTTGGATCAGGTTGGACCGGCTAGAGGGGGTGAATAGACGGTAAAAAAAATATAAAAGTGGAGGCACTCGTCTTTAAAAAAGAACTTGGTCGCAACTGAGAACGTTGCTTCCAAGGCAGTGGGCGCTCAATAAAAATCTCCTTGTGGTAGAGAAGCCTTACAAAAATAGCACGCTCGACTTTTAGAGAGTTTACAAGAATGAATTAATTGAATGATTGAAAAGGCTGAAACTCTAACCCTATTTATAGCCTAAGAGAATAAATCTGGATTGTTGATAGTTGAGGAATTTTCTCTTGGCCGTTGATCCATGGATGTAATCTGAACGGTTGATCTTGGATGGAATAAATTGCATCCATTGGATCTGATTAAATGATAAGGTTTTATCCTTTATGATTTTTTCTTCTGCTCTAGACTTTACTGTTGTAATTTCAAGTAGTAACATCGGCAGCTACATATTGTCATCACCAGCTATCCCAAGTGGTAACCATGACAACATATCTTACGTGAGGTTTTGGGATCGAGTCTTCTTAGCAGCAATTAATTTTTTTTTCGAGCGCATTGTTTGACATGGTCAAACTGACCAGTCTTTTGGTTCTTCGTCTTCAGGGTGATTTCCGGCCAATCGGAGTTAGGCTCACCCCAACCCGACTCTAGCCTTTCGCCCCTCGAGCGTCCTTCCTCCCGGCTTCTCGTCCCTCGGACACCGCGCACGTCCTTCTCGCTCCACCGGCGTACTCTTCCACAGCTTCCGCGTCCCTAAGATTGTACTGAGCCCATCGACTCATTTCCCCGCATAATCCTTCTCGTCCGCTACGTCTTATGCTCGACTTCCTCCGTGCCTAAGCTCCTGCACACATAGCAGAGGGCTTAAATACACCATAACCTAACTTAAATTGGTTGATCACATCAAAATCAACCAGGGGTACTTACAGTGTCCACTTGATAAAAAGGAGGTAAACTCTAAACCCGGGTCCATTCATTTAAAATCCAATGTGGGTTGTAGGGAAAAGAAAGAAAAGAAGCACATTAGGTGTTACACTTGTGGGGAGCTAGAACATTACCACACCCAATGTCCAAGAAAAGAAGAGCTCAAGAAAATGGAGCATTTAAGAAGATGGAAAAAAGAGAAAAAGAAGAGAACTCACATCAAGGGGGAGCTTCAAAGGTAAAAGGAAAGGTAATTCCTTGTTTAAAATTAAATCCAATTTCAAATTCTTATATGTTTGTTAAGAATAATCATGGATTTAGGTATAATGATAGAAATAAGGGTAATATTGTAGATTAAAACCCTAGAAAAATCATGCATCATGATAAATCCAAGACCTTTGGACCTAAGGATCAAGACACAAATCTCAAGAAGGGGAAACATATGCCTAGGAAGGTGGGTAGGTCTAGGAATGTCAAAGGAGGACATGTTGATTCTAGGTTTGAGAACCTAGAAAGGGAAAATCAAGCATTGAGGGAAAAACTTGATAGGTTGAAGAAAATCCTAGATAGATTTACTATTGGATCTAAGGGTTTAGGTATAATGTTGAGTGGTCTAAAACCCAACAATGATAGATCGGGTCTAGGATACCGATCTAAGGTCGTCAATGTCAATGAAAAGAAATATGCCAGGGTAGCATATAATTACGGCAAGGAGGGAAAATTCAAGAATGGCAAGAGGATGTCATTAAAAGGAAAGAAAAAGGTCTTAACTAAAGACAAGGAGTCCAAAGTTAAGAAGGTTAAGCTTGTAGGTCAAGAGTCACCGGAGGTACACCGGTGTGACCTTGTGGTTGTAAATGAGTCACCTAGGGAGGTGACTAATGCTAAGAGCTCAAGGGGGAGCTATAGGAGTCAAGTTGTGACCCATGATCTATGGATCCCGGGAGGGTTCTCTCGAAAGTCTAGATGGGTTGTGGAGTGTGCCAAGGGATGTGGAGACGGATTTGAGTCTCAATCCTAGGGATTTGACACATTGAATTTGTGTATCATGCATGGAAATATGAAATTGGGGTCATATTGCATGAAAATTAGTTTTTAATGTGTAAATGTTATATAAATCAATGCTAGGGATGCATTGTGGTTTGGTATGGGCAGAGACATCAAGAGGAAGACAAAACTAGGACTTTAGGTCAAGGTTCAATTGAACCATTTAGCTAGTTTTAGATTTTGTGTCAATCTTGGGAATGGTGATGGATACATTTTTGAGTGTATTTTTCCCAAGTAAATATAGGTACCACAAACATCTCCACAAAATTTGAAAATTTTTGGAGATTTGTGAAATTTCTAGTGTATTTCTGAAATTGGATCAGAAATGTTGAAATTTGGGTTTTCAGGGTGCCAGTCGACTGGGACAGAGGATAGTCGACTGGTAAAGGCTGATTTTGGAGTTTCAACAATCAAATGGTGTCCAAATGATGTCAAACAAGTGTGTAATCATATGGGGGGTTAGTACACTGTGTTTATGATCATTCAAGGTTAAAAGATCCAATAAGGGTGGAATTGTTGCAGTCTTTTTGATGTATGGCAAAGGGGAGAAGTGTTGGGTTTAAGTGGAAAACCAAACATGCCTTTGTAAGAAATCTTAGGTCTAGTGGGAGCTTAGGTAAAGGGGGAGCATTGTTACTCATTTGGTGGCATAATGGGAACCTTGGAGAGATTCTTAAAAAACCTTTATAAGTCCAATGTAGGGGGAGCCTTGGAGAGGTTTTAAAAAGACCGTTTTGGTAAAAATTCCTAACTTGGGGAGGTTAGATGTGGGGGATGCCTTATGATAGGATCCATGCATATTTGCTGTTTGTTTTCCCTAACTTAAATGTATTGTCAAACATCAAAAAGGGGGAGATTGTTGGGGCAATCTATGGTCCAGAGTGATCATGTGTTTTGATGTTTGGGCAAAGGGTTTAAGTTAGGTTTATCCTTATGATTTGATATATGTGATTGAGCTTGCAGGACTTGGTAGGTCACACATGGAGGGCACATCCGAGGGACGAGAGCCGAGGGAAGAGGACTCTAAAGGTAAGCCGGGAAGTGGACTTCAAAGGGCACACGTGAAGGGTGGCATGGAGGCAAGCTGAGAGCTTGCGTGCGCATCCGAGGGATGATAGCCAGTGGAAGAGGACTTCAAGGGGCAAGCC
This sequence comes from Boesenbergia rotunda, assembly GCA_024364735.1. Classification (NCBI taxonomy): domain Eukaryota; kingdom Viridiplantae; phylum Streptophyta; class Magnoliopsida; order Zingiberales; family Zingiberaceae; genus Boesenbergia; species Boesenbergia rotunda. The sequence goes on along the minus strand of JAGFNQ010001666.1, from coordinate 827,414 downwards.
AAGGGTGTGGACTTGAAGGCATACGTGAAGAAGGGTCATCGGAGTGAAGGAGAGTGAAATTGTAAGCTTTACAGTCGACTGGGGATGGATCAGTCGACTGCTAGCGGGGAACTCGAACTCACTGAAATATCAGTCGACTGGTCTGGGACCAGTCGACTGATCAGGTCGAAAACTAGCCGTTACAACTAGTCGTTGGCTTGCTGTTTGGCTGGGACCAGTCGACTGGTAGCGAGAGTTTTAGCCTTGAGCACTATTTAAAGGGGCTCGGTTTTGGCTAAGAGCTCTTGACGAAATGAGCTTGGTTAGAGCTCATTAATAGTCTTGGCTACTCAGAAGTGTGTCCGGGATTGTGACGAGGTTTCTCCACTCACAAGGAGCTACACGAGCTAGCCGGAGGGCATTCGGGGAGTGATCCACTGAATGATCAAGGGATCGTCCACCTTACGGACAACCGTGGAGTAGGAGCGTCATCTCCGAATCACGTAAAAGATTTGTTGTTAGCGTTGTTTATTTGTGTTATTATTGTTTCCGCTTGCGCACGCTAACATCGTAGGTAGAAATCGAAGAAATTGCTATTCACCCCCTCTCTAGCAAACGATCACGGTCCTAACAACGATGACATGACATATGATAGGGCACACAAATCATGACATATTAGCATAAAAGAAAATACCTAGATTTTCTATCTAAGTACCAATAATTCATCGCTAAGTCATTGATAATCCTAGTTTTGTTCCTAATTTTCCAAGATAATGTCAAAACTTCACAACTTGACATATCTTTGAATTCTAACTTAGATGTGCCAACTTTATCAAGTTTAATCTTCCAAAAATATCGTTTGGCATAATTTTACTCCTCAAGAGCAACTAAATAACTTATTCATTTTCAAGGGTAATAATTCCTTGAAAATGGTCTAAAGTGTCAACTTCATTAAGGTTGGGTTAACTACCTTCCAATTAGAGTTGACACTCTCCAAACCCATCTAGGGTGTGGCTAATACACTTTTAGGAACCCAAAACTTATTGGTGCTCCTTGGGTGTTCTAGGTATTCACTAGAGATGACTTCCCTTGATACCTTCCGAATGACTTTCCTAGGCTTCTCCGAAGCCTTAGTCATGTTGGCCTTGTCTTGGTTAACTCTAGAGATGACCTCCTTTGTGACTTTGACTTGACCCTTAGACCCAGATTTAGTTTCATACCTATATAGAACTCTATGATATGATGACCCATTATCCTTGGCTTTAGGTTTGTATCCCAAACCTTTCTTGCCACTAGAGGGTCCTTGATTTCTAAACTTAGGTTTTGATCCTTTAATCCCTTAAGAAGATTTTCTATTCTTTTAAGGGATTTTTCTAATGTTTCAAGTTTTGACCTCAAAATTTGATTTTCTATTATTATTTCTTCAACCTTGGATTTTTCATAAAAATCATGAAAATTTTTCTTTTGGTCTTGGATTGGGTAGGTCTACCATTTGATGTTTTAAATTGTTCCCTAACCTTAGGTTTGGTGGTCCTAGCACGGAAAGCTCTATAATTTTTCTTAAGTTTTCCATGTCTCCTATTTTCATGATAAATAGCATTGAAATGATAATAATTATTTTTAGCATACATATTATCATGATTTAAATAAGTATCATTACCTAATGGTACCTTAGTCTTGTTCTTGGAGGCTCCCCCTTCGTTCGAGCTCCTCCTCTTGGCTTTGGTTGGGTTCTTCCCTTTTGGACATTGATTCTGATAATGTTCTCATTAATTGCATGAGAAGCACACAATGTGTTTTTTATCCTTCCGTACCACGAGGTCGACCTCCTTTGGCTTCTCCTTGGTCTTGGGTGCCACTTGCACATTCTTTTTGACCAATTTGGACACTTACTCTCGTAGTATCCTCTTTCCCTATATTCAAAGCAAATGATATATTTTTATTTTTACAAATTAAAATTTTTATACCTTTGCTTGTAGGAGTGGCATTTTCTTCTTCTTCATTAACCTTATATGATTATGATGAAGCTTTTTCATATTCCAATGTCAAAGGTGAATTTTGCTCCCCCTCGATCCTTGAAGTGGAGGCTTCTTAAGCTTCATCTTCGGATGTTGAATATCTCTCAACTTCCGAATCTTCTTCCTCTGATGAATTTTCCTCTTCGGATTTGTCTTGATTTGGCAAAGTGAATGGATCTTTATGAAGCTTTGCCAATTTGCTCCAAAGCTCTTTGACATTTTAAAATTCTCCAATTTTATCCAAGATGGTACTTGGTGTTGGACCTTGGATGGCTAGAGAGGGGGGGTGAATGTAGCCAGACACTTGAGCTTTAGCTCTTTTTAATTTTTTGCACCTCAAATGTTAGTAGCACAGCGGAAGCACAAGAAAAACAAAGTTGCAGAAAACTAAACCCTAAACTAAGCACAAACACAAAAACGCTAACAAGAGGATTTACAAGGTTCGGGGATAACTTGCCCCTACTCCTTGGCGTGCCCTTAAGGTGGGCGATCCCTTGATCGTCGGCAGATCAAGCCCCGAAAAATCCGGATAGTAAGCAACCTCCTTCTCGGTGGAGTAACCTCTCCACAGCGTTTCAAGATGATGAAGTATAAAGTATAGGAAACACAAGAAGGATCTTACTTAGCACTTAGAACCACACGAACACAAGCAAACTTCTCTGAGCTCCACCCAGCGCAGATCTCACGCAAGACTCTCCTCTTCGTGTCTTATCGCTGATGGACTCAAGCTTCTTGTTTCTCTTCTCCCAAGTGCCCAAGTAACAGAAGGTTGCTTCAAGGATCATAGTTGCTTGCTCAAGATGATGGAACAGCAGATAGCACAAGCACGCAGCAAGAAGTGTTCGCAGCAAGCTCTAGCGAGAAGTCTCTACAACCCTTCTCCGCTACGCAGCTTAAGTCTTCTCCACTATCGCCAGGTCACCACCTCACTGCAGCCTCCAGCTGCTCACCTGCCAACGCCAACTACCACTGAGCTCTCCCTGGACTTCCTGAGCTTCCCTCAGCCAAGCTCCAGTCAGCAGCTCCAACCGTTGCAACCTGAGATGACAAATGAACAAACCTGCTCCAAGGAAAGGCTTCCATTGACTCTCCTTGAGTGTTTGAATCCATCTCTGTCACCTGCACACTTAATCAGAGCATTAGCACAACATATCAAGCATAGAATCAAGTATCAGAGATTAAGCGCAGAGAATCAGATGTGTTCAGACGCGATCAGAGCGTCTGACAGTGCATTTTGAATTAAAGTGATCGGTCACCGAACCGATCAGAGAGCCTCCTGATCGGTCACCAGATCGATCAGGGTGGGTTCAGACCGATCAGGCTCCATCCTGATCAGTCCCCAACGCTCAATCAGAAATTGCGATTTCTCTGGGACTCTCTTGGACCGATCACCATACCGATCTCAGGTTGTGGATCGATCACCAGACCAATTCACCCCTTTGCCGGGCGATTTCTGAGCTTCACAGTCCAACCCTCCAGATCGGTCACCAGACCGATCAGGGCATGCTCAGACCGATCAGGCTCCGTCCTGATCGGTCATAGTGAGGAACTCGCGACACTTGATCGTTCTCCAGAACGGTCTGAACAGTGTTCCAGATCGGTCACCAGACCGATCAGGAGCAGATCAGTAAGGTTCTCAAAAACCTACTGGATGCTCCCTGATCGGTCATCGGACCGATCAGGAGCAGATCAGTAAGGTTCCCAAAAACCTACTGGATGCTCCTTGATCGGTCACCGGATCGATCAGGAGCAAAGCAGTAGGGGAACTCAACTCACTTATGGACTCCCTGATCGGTCACCAGACCTATCAGGAGTCGTGCAGTGAGTGAAACACATACTCCCTGATCGGTCACCAGATCGATCAGTCATCGCTGGATCGGTCACCAGACCGATCCATGAAGGAGCACCGTGCCAACTTCCCTGATCGGTCACTAGACCGATCCAGGGACTCTAACCTGGCCCTCCAAGCTAGGATTTCATCCAACCTAGCCCTCCAAGCTAGGACCTGACCCTCCAAGCCAGGATTTCATCAACCTAGCCCTCCAAGCTAGGACCTGACCCTCCAAGCCGGGATTTCATCAACCTAGTCCTCCAGGCTAGGACCTGACCCTCCAAGCCAGGACTTTTTCACACCTAACCCTACAGGTTAGGACTTTTCACACCTAGCCCTCCAAGCTAGGATTTTCCACACCTAACCCTCCAGATTAGGACTTTTCACACCTAGCCCTCCAAGCTAGGATTTTCCACACCTAACCCTCCAGGTTAGGACTTTTCACACCTAGCCCTCCAAGCTAAGACTTTTCACACCTAACCCTCCAGGTTAGGACTTTTCCACACCTAGCCCTCCAAGCTAAGACTTTTCACACCTAACCCTCCAGGTTAGGACTTTTCCACACCGTGCCTAATCCCCGATCAGGACTTAATCATAATCATAATCATCAACCTAAACTAAAATCGGTGTCAACACCAAAACAACAATCAGGGTCAGACTGCATCAACACTTGGCAATAGATTGACCAACAATTTGGTCACTTTATCGTTGGTCTCACATCTCTTGATTTGCTCCTCATTTCATTTGCTTTTCTTGAGGAGCTTCCCTTTGCTATTTGTTAGAGCTTTAAAGCCCTCTATTAGACCAAACCATTGCTCTATCTCCATCATAAAGAAATTTTCAATCTTCGTCTTCCAAAGATTGAAATTTTCTTTATTGAATGGTGGAGGTGCTCGAGTGTCGTAGTCGAACTCTATTTTTGAGGTTGAACCCATTTGATGATGGCTTCTTGAAATTAGGGTTTCTTCAAAACTTCTTCCTCCTCCTCTAACTCTTGCTTTCTTGGCGATGAGTCTAAAGAAGAGTAGTCCTGCTTTGATACCACTTATTAGGACCGGTAGGTGAGCTAGAGGGGGTGATTAGCTCCGTTTTGCTTGTTGATAATTTGTCGCTGCGGAATACTCCAAGCAATGCTAACACTCAAGGATTTACTTGATATCCACCTCCTTGAGATGACTAATCTAAGGATCTGCTCTCCTCACTCTCTTAAACAAGGATCTGCTTTCCTTACTCTCTTAAACATTATGAAAGACTCCTTCATGGAGGTGGAGAAACCTCGTACAAGCTCTCAAGAAGATACAACAAGAATACAAACAAATACAAATAAAATCTTACAAGATTTACGACAATGAGCTCTCTTTGCTTTTCTTACTTTCTTCTAGTTTGGGATCGCCTCTAGAACTTTGGAAATGTAGTTGCACTATGCTCCAAGACTTCTCTTGAAATGACGATGAAGGAGGAGAAGGGCGTGCGAAGAATGCCGAAGATGTTCGCTTCAATCCTACATGAAAACCCTATATACCCACGACCTAGGGTTCCCTTAATCGATTACCCAATCGATTACCACGTCAGAATTAGTCGTTCAACGACTATTTTTTTTGAAGCTTAATCGATTAGTCAATCGATCTTAATCGATTGCTGAATCGATTTAGCACTTTTCTGTGCTTTCACACAATACTGCCGTAATCGATTGCTTAATAGATTACTGTCCACTTTAATCGGTTGACTAATTGATTAAGAGGAGGCTGAATTGATTGGCCAATCGATTCAGTTTGCTTATGTTCTCACAACACAACTCTCCCAATCAATTATCCAATTGATTCACTCTCTCTTTAATCAATTACCCAATTGATTACGGTCCGCCTTAATCAATTGCCCAATCGATTAAGGTCCTCCTTAATCAATTGCCCAATCGATTAAGGTACTCCTTAATCAAATGCCCAATCGATTAATATCCTCCTTAATCAATTACCCAATCAATTAAGAAAACTTCTATTCGTGAGATACCAACGCCAATTGATTACCCAATCGATTGACCCCAATCTCAACTTGTGTGCACAAATATAGGGTTCTCTTGCCTAACCCTGGTCAACCTTGACCTGTTAGGACTTCCTTACCAAGTATCCGACCAACCTTTTAACCGACATGGACTTTCCCTTGCCTAGTTCCTAACTAGGTTTTTTCCCATGCCAGAGTGCGATCTTCCCGATCCACCTGTACTTCACCTAGTCTCACTAAGATTTTTTCCTTGCCCGCATGCGATCTCCCCGATTCACCTGGACTTCATCTAATCCCACTAGATGTGCCTAGTTCCACTAGAACTTTTCTCGTGCCAGTGTGCAATCTCCCCGATCCACCTGGACTTCACTTAGTCCGACTAGGTGTGTCTAGTCCCACTAGGACTTTTTCCGTGCCAACATGCAATCTCTCCCAATCCACTTGGACTTCACCAGTCAAATCTCCAGTCAATCTTGACCCACTTGACTCACACAATATTCAACCATCATTGTCAACCATCAAAAATCAAGCTCACTCGAGCCTAGTCAAAATAGATCAACCCTGACCTAACGAAGATTGTACCAACAAATCTGACTGATATAATTTTTTATAATTAAATCGAATGTGTGAACAAGCATATATAATATCATCTTACTTTTTTATTTTTAATTTAGACAGACATACAATATCATCATATTTAAGATTAAACTAAAGGGTAATATAGTAAAATATTATAATACGTTATATACTATTACTCCAAATAAATAAGATTTTATTTGATCACATAAATTAAACTAAATAATATAAGATTATGCTTCATTCTCCATAACCTTAGTTATATGATTAAGTAATCACATAACTAAGGTTACATATGATAATTTGAACCAAACACATCCTAAGGATTTTTTATTTTTTATTTTTTAAAAACTTGAACACTATAATCTAATTTGGAAAGTAAGCCATAGAGGTTTTCCATTTTTTATTTTTTTTATAGTTTGAATATTATAACTTAATTGGGAAGATAAATCCTAGACTAAAATAAAAATAAATATTAATTTTGAGACTTTTTTTTTAAAAAAATAATATCCAAATATCAAAAATTAATTAAGTTTGATATTCAAAATGTCTTTCCCTCAATTTCTCACAAAACTATGTTTTAAATGTTTCCTTATTTAAAATTATTATCAGAATTATAAATGCATTACTCATATTATAATATTTATTTATATAAAAATATATTAAAAGAATACTTCATTTTAATTTTTTATTAATTTTTTTAACTTCATCTAAATTATTTAAATTTAATTAAAATTGTTGCATTAGCTATCTATTGCAGTCGAACCCACACATTTGTAAAAGGTATAAAACATTTGGTCTTAGCAAAAAAATCATATATATATCAACTATGCTGACCTGCTATGTAGTAACTTATGAACTCCAAACTATGATGTATTGAAAGGGTGTCAAATGATTACTCAAACATCTACGATTCAATCTAACTATGATGTATTTATAGAAATTTTTCTTCTAAATAAGACACGTAACAATGAGATATTGGATTTTTAAGTTATTTGTCATAAACACTTCCTAATTTATCATAACAACAAGTGAGAAATTTTTGTGGGACCGAATTGACTATTTTAAATTCAATGTTACAGGCTAATCCTGTTTTTTTTATTTAGTTATTTTATGATCGCGATGAAGCCCGATTTGCCCAAAACAACAACTAAGGTTTTGTTCGTAGAGGAATCTTACACGATGAATTTCCATATTAGGGTTTGGTTGTGTTGCAGAAGCTCCATGAGTTGTGATCCAGAACCACAGAGTGTATGTTGCTGCCTCTTACGACTTTGCTTGCGATCCTCCTCGAGTCACTGCTCGTGGGCCAATATGGTTGTAGCAATCGGAATCCGGCCGAGAGCTTGTGGTCCTCCGACTCAATCCGGAGCTGGTATTGCAATCCCTAGTCATTAGGGTAGCTCCCTAATAGCATTCCCTTGGCGATGCTTTGGCCGGGGAGTAATCTGTCGGTGGGGTGATCAAAGCTCCGACAAAAGAGGGGGTGATTCGCCATTGGCGTCGCCGAGGAGCACCAAGTTGTTGGAGGTATTGGTGGACTAAACTAAGCCGCCGCCAGACTGGAATTAGGTGTTGCCATCATTGCCGAAGATGAAGTCGTCGGAGGCCATCACTGGTGTGTCGCGGTTGGCGTTCCCTATTGCAGTGGCGCTCCCGTGGTGGACCACGGAGCGGAGGACGACAGTAGCGGCATTACTGTTGTAGGTACTGAATCCATAGAGTTGTACTTGTGTTCGACCGACCTGAAGCGAATAATAAAAAATGACACATTTTTGTGATAATAAAAAGTGGTCGGCATTGCATGCGATAACCATCGCTCGTGCAACAACCGCAGTGAGAATCAACGCACGTGATTAGGTCTCGCAAACGACTGTCGTAACGTCGTTGCACGATTAGGACGCAATTGGCGTCTTGTGTTGCAAGATGAAGCAGAAGGTCGGAGAAGAAGATTAGAATTATCTCTTATTCGATGGATCCATGAAAAGAATGTCAGAGAAAAAATCGCGTGCAAAGAAGAGTTGTGCATCAATGCGTGCCTCTAACTCATGAGAATACGGTTTAACGGTCATTTAGCCTCTGTTTGGATGAGATGAGAGAAGGTTCATTAATGGAAAGGGAAAGAAAGGAAAGGAATAGGAAGTAAAGTATTTATATTCCCTTTGTTTGGAAGGAAAGGAAGGTTCATTAATGATATGTGTTATTTGGAAGGAAATGAAGGACAATGAAAGGTAAATATATAAAGTAATAAAATTATTTTCACTTTTTTAAATTGGAGGAGGAGGAAATGGCGAAGGAAAAATAAAATTTTAACAATATTATTTTTGATAGGGTGTAAGAAAATCTTTCATTTCATGAATAAAAAAGATTAAAACTTGTCTTTCTTATCTTTCCTTTTCTCAGCTCACTCTTCTTCAAAGAAGGTTTAAAGTTCTCTTTCTTTTTATTGTTTTACGGCAATTTACCAAAGGACGTACCTAAGTATTGGTATTTACCAAAAGGCGTACCATAGTTTCAATGTTACCAAAGGGCGCACATATTTTAGTAAACTTCCTCTTATACCCCTACCATCAAGTACTGCATGCATTTCTCTTTCTCTTTCTCTTTCTCTTTGTCAGTAACGAATTTCGAGACGGACCATAAAGAGATGTTCTTTTATATTTTGATTTTTATATTATGGAACCTTTCCCAAAACAATAAAATATTGAAATTAATTAAAATATTTTTATTAAATTAAAACTAAAAGAACATATCAGACCCACGTTGGGCCTGAAATGGTTCCATTTCAGGCCCAACGTGGGGATGAAATGTTTCCATTTTAGGCCCAACGTGCCCAATATTAAGAGTCTTTTTTTGATTCTTTGTTATTATATTTTAACACCTCGGAGAAGTCCAAATAAACAATCGATAGCAAATTTGAACTCCTTGTAACCTCAGAAATCCACAGGAACTGAAATTTTTACAATCGGAGCTCTTTAGGTCAATTAGTGGTCTTTTAGGGTCATTGGGCCTGAAATGGAAATATTTCAGGCCCACGTTGGGCCTGAAATGGTTCCATTTCAGGCCCAACGTGGGCCTGAAATGGAATCATTTCAGGCCTAACGTGGGGCTGAAATGTTTCCATTTCAGGCCCAACGTGCCCAATATTAAGAGTCTTTTTTCGATTCTTTGTTATTACATTTTAACAACTTGGAGAAGTCCAAATAAACAATGGATAGCAAATTTAAACTCCTTGTAATCTCAGAAATCCACAGGAACTGAAATTTTTACAATCGGAGCTCTCTAGGTCAATCAGTGGCCTTTTAGGGTCATTGGGGCTGAAATGGAAACATTACGTGGGCCTGAAATGATTCCATTTCAGGCCCACGTTGGGCCTGAAATGTTTCCATTTCAGCCCCAATGACCCTAAAAGGCCACTGATTGACCTAGAGAGCCCCAATTGTAAAAATTTCAGTTCCTGTGGATTTCTGAGATTACAAGGAGTTCAAATTTGCTATCCATTGTTTATTTGGACTTCTCCGAGTTGTTAAAATGTAATAATGAAGAACCGAGAAAACACCTTTATTATTGGGCCTGAAATGGGTCATTTCAGGCCCAACGTGGCCCTGAAATGGTTCCATTTCAGGCCCAACGTGGCCCTGAAATGGTTCCATTTCAGGCCCAATGACCCTAAAAGGCCTAATGTGTCAAAATCCACTGATTGACCTACAGAGCTCCGATTGTAAAAATTTCAGTTCCTGTGGATTTCTGAGGTTACAAGGAGTTCAAATTTGCTATCCATTATTTATTTGGACTTCTCTGAGGTGTTAAAATGTAATAATGAAGAACCGAGAAGAAATCATACATTAGGCCTTTTAGGGTCATTGAGCGTGAAATGGTTGGACACCTATTGCATTGGTGATATATAATATATAGATGGTTGGACACCTAAAACATCATCTCCTACCTTTACCCTCTCTATTCATATAGAGTTTTCAGAAATCCAAATATGGGAGGTCCATCAGTGAGTTTTGACCAAAACTCACTGATATTTCTAAACTACTCCTTTTTGAATGGTGATATTTAATATATAGATGGTTGGACACCTAAAACATCATCTCCTACCTCTAACCTCTCTATTCATATGGAGTTTTCAGAAATCCAGATATGGAAGGTCCATCAGTGAGTTTTGACCAAAACTCACTGATATTTCTAAACTACTCCTTTTTGATTGGTGATATCTAATATATAGATGGTTGGACACCTAAAACATCATCTCCTACCTTTACTCTCTCTATTCATATGGAGTTTTCAGAAATCCAGATATGGGAGGTCCATCAGTGAGTTTTGACCAAAACTCACTGATATTTCTAAACTACTCCTTTTTGATTGGTGATATCTAATATATAGATGGTTGGACACCTAAAACATCATCTCCTACCTCTAACCTCTCTATTCATATGGAGTTTTCAGAAATCCAGATATGGTAGGTCCATTAGTGGGTTTTGGTCAAAACCCACTTATATTTCTAAACTACTCCTATTTGATTGGTGATATCTAATATATAGATGTTTGGACACCTAAAACATCATCTCCTACCTCTACCCTCTCTATTCATATGGAGTTTTCAGAAATCCAGATATGGGAGGTCCATTAGTCGGTTTTGAAAGCTATAGGTCTAGTTTAGTTCAATCAGTGGATTTTGCTCAAAACCCACTGATGGACCTCCCATATCAGGATTTCTGAAACCCCCAGCTAAAAAGTTATTGTTGAGGTTGGAGAAAGTATTTTAGGTGTCCATAACCTCAAATTTTTATTTTTTCCAAAGCTATAGGTCTAGTTTAGTTCCATCAGTGGGTTTTGCTCAAAACCCACTGATGGACCTCCCATATCTAGATTTCTGAAATCCCCAGTTAAAAAGTTATTGTTGAGGTTGGAGAAAGTATTTTAGGTGTCCATAACCTAAAATTTTTATTTTTTCCAAAGCTATAGGTCTAGTTTAGTTCCATCAGTGGGTTTTGCTCAAAACCCACTGATGAATCTCCCATATCTGGATTTCTGAAACTCCCAGCTAAAAATTTAGGGATGAGGTTGGAGAAAGTATTTTAGGTGTCTATAACCTCAAATTTTTATTTTTTCCAAAGCTATATGTCTAGTTTAGTACTATCAGTGGGTTTTGCTCAAAACCGACTGATAGACCTCCCATATCTGGATTTCTGAAACCCCTAGCTAAAATGTTAGGGATGAGGTTGGAGAAAGTATTTTAGGTGTCCATAACCTCAAATTTTTATTTTTTCCAAAGCTATAGGTCTAGTTTAGTTCCATCAATGAGTTTTGCTCAAAACCCTCTAATGGACCTCCCATATTTGGATTTCTGAAACCCCCAGCTAAAAAGTTATTGTTGAGGTTGGAGAAACTATTTTAGGTGTCCATAACCTAAAATTTTTATTTTTTCCAAAGCTATAGGTCTAGTTTAGTTCCATCAGTGGGTTTTGCTCAAAACCCACTAATGGACCTCCCATATCTGGATTTCTGAAACCCCCAGCTAAAAAGTTATTGTTGAGGTTGGAGAAAGTATTTTAGGTGTCCATAACCTCAAATTTTTATTTTTTCCAAAGCTATAGGTCTAGTTTAGTTCCATCAGTGGGTTTTGCTCAAAATCCACTGATGAACCTCCCATATCTGGATTTCTGAAACCCCCAGCTAAAATGTTAGGGATGAGGTTGGAGAAAGTATTTTAGGTGTCCATAACCTCAAATTTTTATTTTTTCCAAAGCTATAGGTCTAGTTTAGTTCCATCAATAGGTTTTGCTCAAAACCCTCTAATGGACCTCCCATATTTGGATTTCTGAAACCCCCAGCTAAAAAGTTATTGTTGAGGTTGGAGAAAGTTTTTTAGGTGTCCATAACCTCAAATTTTTATTTTTTCCAAAGCTATAGGTCTAGTTTAGTTCCATCAGTGGGTTTTGCTCAAAACCCACTGATGGACCTCCCATATCTGGATTTCTGAAACCCCCAGCTAAAAAGTTATTGTTGAGGTTGGAGAAAGTATTTTAGGTGTCCATAACCTCAAATTTTTATTTTTTCCAAAGCTATAGGTCTAGTTTAGTTCCATCAGTGGGTTTTGCTCAAAACCCACTGATGGACCTCCCATATCTGAATTTCTGAAATCCCCAGCTAAAAAGTTATTGTTGAGGTTGGAGAAAGTATTTTAGGTGTCCATAACCTAAAATTTTTATTTTTTCCAAAGCTATAGGTCTAGTTTAGTTCCATCAGTGGGTTTTGCTCAAAACCCACTGATGGACCTCCCATATCTGGATTTCTGAAAACTCCATATGAATAGAGAGGTTAGAGATAGGAGATGATGTTTTAGGTGTCCAACCATCTATATATTAGATATCACCAATCAAAAAGGAGTAGTTTAGAAATATCAGTGAGTTTTGGTCAAAACTCACTAATGGACCTCCCATATCTGGATTTCTGAAAACTCCATATGAATAGAGAGGGTAAAGGTAGGAGATGATGTTTTAGGCGTCCAAACATATATATATTAGATATCACCAATCAAATAGGAGTAGTTTAGAAATATCAGTGAGTTTTGACCAAAACCCATTGATGGACCTCCCATATCTGGATTTCTGAAAATTCCATATGAATAAAGAGGTCAGAGGTAGGAGATGATGTTTTAGGTGTCCAAACATATATATATTAGATATCACGAATCAAATAGGAGTAGTTTAGAAATATTAGTGAGTTTTGACCAAAACCCACTGATGGACCTCCCATATCTGGATTTCTGAAAACTCCATATGAATAGAGAGGGTAAAGGTAGGAGATGGTATTTTAGGTGTCCAGACATATATATATTAGATATCACCAATCAAATAGGAGTAGTTTAGAAATATCAGTGAGTTTTGACCAAAACCCACTGATGGACCTCCCATATCTGGATTTCTGAAAATTCCATATGAATAGAGAGGTCAGAGGTAGGAGATGATGTTTTAGGTGTCCAAGCATCTATATATTAGATATCACCAATGCAATAGGTGTCCAACCATTTCAGGCCCAATGACCCTAAAAGGCCTAATGTGTGATTTCTTCTCGGTTCTTCATTATTACATTTTAACACCTCAGAGAAGTCCAAATAAATAATGGATAACAAATTTGAACTCCTTGTAACCTCAGAAATCCACAGGAACTGAAATTTTTACAATCGGAGCTCTATAGGTCAATCAGTGGATTTTGACACATTAGGTCTTTTAGAGTCATTGGGCCTGAAATGGAACCATTTCAGGCCCAACGTGCCCATTTCAGGCCCAATAATAAAGGTATTTTCTCGGTTCTTCATTATTACATTTTAACAACTCGGAGAAGTCCAAATAAACAATGGATAGCAAATTTGAACCCCTTGTAATCTCAGAAATCCACAGGAACTGAAATTTTTACAATCGGAGCTCTCTAGGTCAATCAGTGGCCTTTTAAGGTCATTGGGGCTGAAATGGAAACATTTCAGGCCCACGTTGGGCCTGAAATGGAATCATTTCAGGCCCAACGTGGGCCTGAAATGTTTCCATTTCAGCCCCAATGACCTTAAAAGGCCACTGATTGACCTAGAGAGCTCCGATTGTAAAAATTTCAGTTCCTGTGGATTTCTGAGATTACAAGGGGTTCAAATTTGCTATCCATTATTTATTTGGACTTCTCCAAGTTGTTAAAATGTAATAACAAAGAATCGAAAAAAGACTCTTAATATTGGGCACGTTGGGCCTGAAATGGAAACATTTCAGCCCCACGTTGGGCCTGAAATGATTCCATTTCAGGCCCACGTTGGGCCTGAAATGATTCCATTTCAGGCCCAACGTGGGCCTGAAATATTTCCATTTCAGGCCCAATGACCCTAAAAGACCACTGATTGACCTAGAGAGCTCCGATTGTAAAAATTTCAGTTCCTGTGGATTTCTGAGGTTACAAGGAGTTCAAATTTGCTATCCATTGTTTATTTGGACTTCTCCGAGGTGTTAAAATGTAATAACAAAGAATCGAAAAAAGACTCATAATATTGGGCACGTTGGGCTAAAATGGAACCATTTCAGGCCCAACGTGGGTCTGATATGTTCTTTTAGTTTTAATTTAATAAAAATATTTTAATTAATTTCAATATTTTATTGTTTTGAGAAATGTTCCATAATATAAAAATCAAAATATAAAAGAACATCTCTTTATGGTCCGTCTCGAAATTCGTTACTGACAACGAGAAAGAGAAAGAGAAAGAGAAATGCATGCAGTACTTGATGGTAGGGGTATAAGAGGAAGTTTACTAAAATATGTGCGCCCTTTGGTAACATTGAAACTATGATACGCCTTTTGGTAAATACCAATACTTAGGTACGCCCTTTGGTAAATTGCCGTTTTATTTATCATTCCTTCACCTCCTCTAAAAAAAAAAAAATAAAACGTATCTTTTTAATTTTTTGATATAATTAAAAAATAAAAATTAGGCTCCTTTCTAGACTAGGTCTGAGACGGTTATCTCTTTAACCTTATAGAAGATATGCCCCTGTGAATCCGAAGATGAACATGGAGCTGTTAGAGAAGAGGAAGAAGCCTCCCACGTTGGGATAGTCTATCTTGAAGCCACGGAGCATCAGGACGAGCTCCCTCTGCGGCAAGCTACCATTGAATCTCGAAACAATCCACAGCGCAACGAACACAACCCAATCACCTTCATCTCAATTCTCAACCTCCTCCTGATCACAAATCAAGCTCTAAAAAATGAGCACGAACATAATCCAAACAAATATCTACTAAAAATCAAAGTTTTTAAAAGAAGAATTGACAGAAGCTACTGAGATTCTCCATGAGAACCAAAACCCAGGAGAATTCTAATGAACAAACAAATCGACAATAAAGTGGGAAAATGACATTTGACTTTGTTTGACTAAGCACGTCAGTCAGTAGAAAAGTATTCACATTTGACTTTAGAAAAGTTACTGGATTTGCTGAGTGACCTCAGAATTTCAAACCAATATTTATTCGACATATTTGAATGATAAATTTATTTTTTACAGAAAATATGTTTTATGATTTAAAAATACCAAAAAAATATTATAAAAATTGAAAAAAGGGAAAAAAGAAATAAAAGCAAAATGAATTGTTTTTCATTTAACAAAATATCGGTCGGTGTTGGTTGAATTATGAGCACATTAAACTGGGCCACTGTTTCGGGTCGGGCTAATGGGCTGAGATAGCGATCCTTAAATCCGGCCCGCTAATAATTTGCTTCTCGCCCTAGGTGGGAAAGTGCGTTTCTTCGGACTGCCGTCTGCTGCGGGTTAGGCGCGACGGCAGAGCGTCGAGCGTCGGTCGGAGGGTGGCCGGCGAGGACGAGGGCTTCTTCCTCTCGCATTCCATCCCGTTCAATCAAGGGAGGGAAGGGTGGGAGAAGTGCGGCGTCGTAGGGTTCGATCACGGACGCAATGAAGCGGAAGGCAGTAGACGAGGATGATTACTATGCGGGGACTGGAGGGAAGCTAACACGGAGGGAGATCCGGCCAAGGATTACGGTCACGCCGTATGATCGCCCCGCGCTTACGAAGCAGAGCAATGGGTACGGTTGGATATCTGCTCGTCCCACTCCCGCGGTATTTTCTACCAAATTCGCATCTGCTTCCACCTCCGCTTCTATTCATGATCCTGGGCCTTCGACTTCCAAAGCTCTTCCCCGTATGCTCTCTCTATCTCCAATTATTCCCTCTATTTATGTAGCGTTGTTAGACTTCCTGATTACGTACAACTCGTAGCGCTGCGTGATGCCTGTGATTTGGCGTTGTCTTCTTGCAAAAAAAGCGTGTTGACATCGGTTTCTTAGAGTAAAAATGATTTTTTTGCCCACGGTTGTCATAACACTGTTGTTTTACTTTGTTTTGCAAATTTGATGTATTATCATGTTATTGACCGTTAAAGAACAACAAATTAAAGTTGAAACATTAGAATTAGAATTAGAATAGATCAAGTCTCCTGTTTTTCTACAGAGCTAATCAAGGAGAATAAAATAAACAAAAGAATTAAATAAATGAATTTTTCCTCTTGCCTATTTGGTCCCGACTCCAAAGTATGGGGTAGCAGTAGACAAGGTGAGATTTCCCCCCTTCCAATTGGTATATCTGTACTGATTTAATCACAATAAACGTCGAAACAACTTGTGTTGGACGCTGCAGAAGCCTAAGAAGCATAGGTTGTCAATGTGAACTGAAAATGGTGAAGATGATTTGTGAAATAGTTTGCATGGTTAAACATCATATAGAATGAGCCACAATCATCTCGAGGCATGATTGCAGAACAAGGATTAGATATTCAGGTTTTTCCAACCTAAGATGGCCATTAAGTGGATTTTGCTTGTTAACCCTGTAAATTTATACAAATCAATTTGCACGAAGAGATGACAAAGAAATGTATTATAAAAATGATTCTGTCTTTACATGTTAATTGTTAATCTTTTCAATTGTCTGATCCTTTGATTTTTAAATGTTTTACAGAATCAAGTTCAGAAGATTGTGATAGGCCCTCCTCTTCTCGTGATGTAAGGAGGACTACCACCCTCATTCTCCTTCTATATTGTCCGGCCTTTATACATTCTAGTTGGTTTTTTACTATTTCGATTTGTACTTGTGTTTGCCAGTTGCTGATCATTCAAATTTTTGAAAAACTGATAGTATTCATGCAAGAGATGGTTACAGAACTTGAACTTGCAAGAGATGTGATTTTTTTATAGGCAAAACTTTGTAGACTATATACATATTTATGTTTAGATATAATGTTTTTAAATAGAAATTGCAAACAGTCAGTTTTTGGGGGAAAAAAGTAAATTGTACTTTTCTCTTAGAATTTTGATACATAAGCTAGGCTTCCTTGAGTTTCACATGACATGGGAATCACTTTCAAAATTTTCTCTAGTTGTGATGGTTCAGTGATTATAATACATCACAAATATCACTCCTACATGTGGATTACGGGCCACATCAATGGTGATTAGACTTGTGCTAGAAATTATGCCAATCAATAAAAGATAATGCAACTTTCCACTCTTTCTTCATAGCTTGGGGTTATCATTGCTTGTGTTATCGATGGTTAATGTTACAGAAGATACAACCCTGCACATATCTTATTTATTGTTAAACCGATCCAATATAGTACATTTGTTGTAGATTTTGTATAGTAGAGCGCATTGGACTGCAAAAATGGTCTATGCAGTTTATTGTATCACCTGTTGGGACCTTGTCGTATAGCTATAGGGGGGTGAATAGCTACTTTTCGATCTTCTTCCTACAATGTTAGCATACGCAAACGGAAAACTAAAACAATAAACTAAAACAATCGCTAACACAAACCGTTTACGTGGTTCGGAGATAAAGCTCCTATTCCACGGCTGTCCGTAAGGTGGACGATCCCGATCCTTCGGTGGATGACTCCCCGAGCACCTCCGGCTAGCTCTTGTCGCTCCTTGTGGGTAGAGAAACCTCGCCACAAACCCTCGACAATACCTGAATACTAGAAGACTACTAATAAGCTCTAACCAAGCTTATTTCGTCAAGAACTCTCAGCCAAAACCGATCTTAAATAGAGCTCTTGGCTGAAATGACCGTTACCAGTCGACTGGTCAAGGTTCCACTTGTATTCGAACGTTACAACCCAACGTTTGAATTCCAGCCGCCATCAGTCGACTGATCCTTGGATCATTCGACTGATCTTTCTGCGGACTTCATCAGTCGACTGATCCAAGCATCAGTCAACTGGTCCACCCTTAAACCTAAGGTTTCCCTTCCCGAGTACGTTTCTCTCAGCACTCGAACCCTAGGATTTCCCGAGTACACTTCTCTCAGCACTCTAACCCTCACGACTTAGCTGACTTTTCATCCAGCAGCCTCGACCTGTTGCCTTCAAGCCTTCTTCGACTTTGGCTCTCGTCCCTCGGATGCATGCAAGCCCACGGCTCGTCTCCTTATGCCATCCTTCGCGTATGCCTCGAAGTTCGCTTCCCTCGGCTCTCGTCCCTGCTTTGTCCACGGTCCCTCGGATGCATACAAGCCCACGACTTGTCTCCTCACACCATCCTATACTGGACCCGAAGCCGTTCAGCTAAGTCCATGTGTATCCTGCAAACCTGCACACTCAAATACACACATCAAACACAAGGGTGAATCTAACTTAAACCCTTTGCCCAAACATCAAAACACATGGTCACTCCGGACTATAGATTGCCCCAACAATCTCCCCCTTTTTGATGTTTGACAATACGTTTAAGTTAGGGAAAACAAATAGCAAATACAATGCTAAGAACCATTTGGACTTACGTTGCCAAGACTTCACCTTGGCCTTATATCGCCAATGCGTATGCAATGCAAACATGCATGAATCCTATCATAAGACATCCCTACACCTAAACCTCCCCAATGAGTTTAGGACTTTTACCAAACCGGGCTTTTTAAGACCTCTCCAAGGCTCCCCCTATATTGGACTTACAAAAGCTTTTTAAGAACCTTCCCAAGGTTCCCCCTTTTCCACCAAATGAGCAACAATGCTCCCCCTTTATCTAAGCTTCCCCTTAACCTAGGATTTCTTGCAAAGGCGTGTTTGATTTCCCACTTAAAACCTAACACTTCTCCCCTTTGCCACATATCAAAAGGACTCCAACAATTTTCTTCTTATTAGATCCTTTAACCTTAATGATCATAAACAAATTGTATTATCTCCCCATAAGATTATACACTTGTTTTACATCATTACGACACATTTTGACTACTGAAAAACAGTTTCAGCCTATATCAGTCGACTGAAACAGTTACCAGTCGACTGGTGCCTTCGAACTGCAAACCCACAGAAAGATCAGTCGATTGCCTATGGGGCAGTCGACTGATACCCTGATTCCAGCCATTTCAGCATTTCTGACCCACTTTCAGAAATGCACAAGAAATTCCATAATTCTCCAAAATTTTCAAATTTTGTGGAAAGGTTTGTGGTACCCGTATCTACTTGGGAAAAATACATTTAAAAATGTATCTATCACCAATTCCAAGATTGACACAAAACTCAAAACTATCTAAATGGTTCAATTGAACCTTGACCTAAAGTCCTAGTTTTGACCTCCTCTTGATGTATCTTCCCGTACCAAACCACAATGCATCCCCAACATTGATTTATATGACATCTATACATCAAAAATCAACTTCCATGCAATATGACCCCAATGTTATATTTTATGCATGATACTCAAACCCAATGTGCCAAATCCCTAGGATTGAGACTCCAAATCCGTCTCCATATCCTTTGGCACACTCCATGACCCATCTAGACTTCCGAGAGAAATCCTCTCGGTATTCATAGACCATGGGTCCCAACTTGACTCCTGGAGCTCCCTCTTGAGCTCTTAGCCTTAGCCACCACCCTAGGTGACTCATTTATAAACGCAAGGCCACACCGGTGTACTTCCGGTGACTTTTGGCCTACAACCTTAACCTTCTTAATCTTGGACACCTTGTCCTTGGTTAAGTACTTCTTCCCTTTAACTTTGAACAACTTGTCCTTAGTTAAGGTATTTTTCTCCTTAAATGACACTCCCTTGCCATTCTTGGACTTTTCCTCCTTGTCATAGTTATATGCTACCCTAGCATATTTCTTTTCATTGGCATTGGATAACTTAGATTGGTATCCTAAACTCGATCTATCATTGTTGGGTTTTTGACCACCCAACACCATACCTAAACCCTTAGATCCACTAGTGAATCTATCTAGGGTCTTCTCTAATTTATCAAGCTTTGCCCTTAAAGCTTGATTTTCCCTTTCTAGGTTCTTAAACCTAGAATCAACATGTCCACCTTGGACATTCCTAGACCTACCCATTCTAGGCATGTGTCTCCCCTTCTTGGGATTAATGCCTTGATCCTTATAGTCTAAAGGTTCTAGGTTTTTCATGATGCATTAATTCTCTAGGGTTTTGATATGCAACATTAACCCTATTTTTATCATGATATCTAAAACCAAAAACCAAAACTATGCATTGAGGAGTTTAAATTTGAATTACATTTAAACTTAAAGTTAGGGATTACCTCCCTTACCCTTGTAGCTCCCCCTTGATATGAGCTTTTCTTCTTCTCCTTCTCTCATTTCCTCAAATGCTCTAATTTCTTGAATTCTCTTTTCCTTGAGCATTTGGTGTAGTAGTGTCCTAGCTCACCACACGTGAAGCACCTTATATGCTTCTTCTCCTTCTTTTCCCTACAACCCATGTTAGAATTTAAAGGAATTGACTTGAGTTTAGGGTTTACCTTCGTTTTCTTACCCTTCGGACACTTGTTCTTATAGTGCCCCTTTTCATTACACCCAAAGCAAATAATGTGATCCTTTGACTTTGCTTTGGTGGAGGTGGAAGCTTCTTCTTGCTCCGCTATTGAGGATGGTCTCTCCTCCCCCTCAATCCTTGAAGTGGAGACTTCTTCTTCCCCCTTTGATGAAGTGGATGGTTCTTCAATTTCTTGTGCCACTTCACTTGAGGAGATGGATGAATTTTTTTCTTCTTTCTCCTCCTCTTCGGATGTTGAGCTTCTTTCCTCATCCGATTGGTCCTTTTCTTCTTCTTGGACCATTAAGCTCATTTCTTTGTGCTCTTCTACTACTTGAGCTTGTGTAGGATTTTTATCTAAAGCTATCATCTTGCTCCATAGCTCGTGAGCATTTTTGTATTGGCCTACACCACTAATTATATCATTAGGCAAAACCTTAAGTAATATTGAAATTACCTTCTTATTTGCCTTTGATTGAGTTTGTTGCTCCTTGGTCCAATATCTTGGTCGAAGTTTCTTCCCATGCTTATCCTTCGGGGCTTCAAATGGATATTTTAGTGCGATCATTAAATCCCAATCCATGTTAAACTATACCTCTATCCGCATCCTCCAATAATCGAAACTCTCTTGGTCGTAAGGAGGTGGAATGTTAATGTCGTCCCCTAAGCGTTCTTCACGCGCCATTTCCTCTAGCTTTTTGCTCTCCCGGCGGTTAGTCCGTAGACGACCGACTCCGGCTCTGATACCACTTGTTGGGACTTTGTCGTATAGCTAGAGGGGGGTGAATAGCTACTTTTCGATCTTCTTCCTACAATGTTAGCGTGCGCAAGCGGAAAACTAAAACAATAAACTAAAACAATCGCTAACACAAACCGTTTACGTGGTTCGGAGATAAAACTCCTACTCCACAGCTGTTCGTAAGGTGGACGATCCCGATCCTTCGGTGGATGACTCCCCGGAGCACCTCCGGCTAGCTCTTGTCGTTCTTTGTGGGTGGAGAAACCTCGCTACAAACCCTCGACAATACCTGAGCACTAGAAGACTACTAATAAGCTCTAACCAAGCTTATTTCGTCAAGAACTCTCAGCCAAAACTGAGCTCTCTTAAATAGAGCTCTTGGCTGAAATGACCGTTACCAGTCGACTGGTCAAGCACCAGTCCACTGGTCCCACTTGTATTCGAACGTACAGCCCAACGTTTGAATTCCAGCCGCCATCAGTCGACTGATCCTTGGATCATTCGACTGATCTTTCTGCGGACTTCATCAGTCGACTGATCCAAGCATCAGTCAACTGGTCCACCCTTAAACCTAAGGTTTCCCTTCCCGAGTACGTTTCTCTCAGCACTCGAACCCTAGGATTTCCCGAGTACATTTCTCTCAGCACTCTAACCCTCACGACTTAGCTGACTTTTCATCCAGCAGCCTCGACCTGTTGCCTTCAAGCCTTCTTCGACTTTGGCTCTCGTCCCTCGGATGCATGCAAGCCCACGGCTCGTCTCCTCATGCCATCCTTCGCGTATGTCTCGAAGTTCGCTTCCCTCGGCTCATCGTCCCTGCTTTGTCCACGGTCCCTCGGATGCATACAAGCCCACGACTTGTCTCCTCACACCATCCTTCACTGGACCCGAAGCCATCCAGCTAAGTTTATGTGTATTCTGCAAACCTGCACACTCAAATACACACATCAAACACAAGGGTGAACCTAACTTAAACCCTTTGCCCAAACATCAAAACACATGGTCACTCCGGACCATAAATTGCCCCAACACCACCATGGTTTGAAATCTTGTACTATGCCAGGTGAAACAGTCAAAACGTATTGTTCTGGTAAATCAATGAAACTTGATATAACTTGGCACCAAAGTTTAAAATCTCGAACTGGGTCGTAGTTTTGGTCTTTTACTAGAAAGATATTATTCTACTATCGTACCGACGCACACTCTGATGCATGGTGTCATACATTGGAGGTTGAAGGGAGGAGGAGATGAAGCAAATAAAGGAGACATTGTCTATACTCCATGGTATTGAGTTTCAATAATTTATCAGAATGATATATTTTGACTGTTCCGTAGGCATGATACAAGATTTAAAACCATGCTTGGCATAGGCAATATCTCTTTCATATCCTTCATCTCCTTTCTACAACTCCAATCCGTTACCAACATCATGCATCGAAACATCGGCATGAAACCGAAATATCATTCTAGTCAAAGACTGAAACTTCAGCACACTTCGAGATTTTGAACCTTGTGTATCATAATGTTCAAATTGCAATGTGTCTTCTCTTTAGATATGGCCCTCTACAAATTTTATTGGTGGAAAAAAGATCCATGTAACTGATCCAACTTAGTTGGACTTACGGCTGTTGTAGGTGTTGTATAAGAGAATGCAATGGACTGCAAGAATGGTCAATTCAAATATTCAAACAATCTTGTTCCATTTTATTAGGTCCTCTGTGGATTATAATGATATGTTGCAAACTCTGATGGTTGGAATTCCTTGCTGAAATTTGATTTTGAAACATCTTCCAACAAATGTATGGCTTTGTTTTGTAAATTGTGCCATACCATTTCAATTTGTCCACACACACAACTTTTGGCAAAACTTTCAATCTTAAATATGCACATGGCTGATTGATATTTTTTGGCTGAAAAATACCAGGCTTTTGCTGATCCTTCTAATGATCAGGCCTTTGGTGAAGCAACTAATATGTGTGACAACAATGGGATTGTTGAAGTTGAACTGTGGCTCAAGCAAAGGACATTTTCTAGGCAAGTATATACTGTTTAAAACAAGTCTGGCTTTTCTTTCTTTGTTATGCCATCTTTTGTTAGTTTTGGAAATGAAGCTTCCAAACCAACTGTCATATCATATTTATGTTCCATGAATTAAACTTTGATAACAAGGTAGTTAATCATGCTCATGATCTATTTGTGCAAGGCGCTTCTCTTTTGTCAATTAACCAAATTACATATCTAAATTCATCCTTTATTTTGATTTTGAGATCGTCATACCTGACATGTCTCTCATAGTGGTCGTGGCATTTCCTCTCATAATTGCCAACTAAGAGTGTTAACAACAACAAAAGAAAGTCGCAAGAGTACAAAATATGATATATTTTTTTCTTCTTTTGGGACTAAAGTAAGGTAGATTCTTTGATTAATACAAGTTGTTTTTTATGTAAAGAATTGGTGAAATGCTAAATTAAAGTGGCCAACAAAATTAAGTTCACTGGTTTATTGAATCAACGCAAGCAACTTATCTATTGAAGTGGGTAAGCCTCTTGATCTCAACAAATTGTGGGAAGTTTTCACTTTACAAGTTGCAACCAGATCCTCTCTCTCTTAAAATTTTTATCTGCAATTGTATTTGTACTGTTATATACTTGTGAGGTTCTGAGTTGCTATGTTTCTCAATCGATTGTGGGAAGTTTGCACTTTATAGGTTTCAACTAAGTCTCCTATCTCTCTTACAATTTTTATCTGCAAATGTATTTGTATTGTTATGTCCTTGTAGCTTCTGAGAGAGGGTTGTGGAACAACGAAGACAACCTCTAACAATGCTGATAAACCATTGTTAATCAGGGTGAATTTGTTAATTCTTGTCTTCCTGTCCAGAGAGCAGTCCAAGCATTTGAAAGAGTTATTGCAGTCAAGGACAAGAGACTTTTCCCATCAACATGCAGAAACTAATGGCATATTGAACCAACAAGTTCCAATTAAATCACAATCTCTTGTGCTGTCTGGGAAATTGTTTACACCAAAATCTGAGAAATCTTTGAAGACTCTAGTAGTAAGACATTGACTATGACATACCTTTTGGCCAAGATTTGATCTTGCTAACTTATTGACTGTTAATGTTTCTTTATAAGTTCACTGTGTTGATGTGTCGTTCTGACAAAAATGCCTATTTGATTTGAGTAGGTACATGATGGTAGTTCTTCACCCGTTGAAATTGCAAAAGCCTACATGGAAGGACTGGTTACTGAGCCCTACCATGAATCTCCTGAAGGAGTATTAAAGAATAAGACAACAGACAATAATGCCTTGGCATCAGAATTGGCTTACTCGTCGTTGATGAGAACACCTGTCTGCTGGCCTGGAGCAATCGTGGAGAATAATGGAAACCATCTTACTCCTAAAACTGCTGGACTCAAGGTGGAGCCGTACAGTTCCCGACGAACTCCTTACTCTCGTTCAATTTTTTCAAAATCAAAGGTTTGTGATTTGCATCATCTATATAATTTTGGATTTCTTAAGTTGATTGTTAAGGTGGCATCTCCGATTCCTCTCAATGTCAACAGTTTCCAGATGGCGGAGGAAGTCAAAGGACTCAAACTGTTTCATCATTTGGGTGGAAGAAATCTTCTGCTTCTCTTCGTGGCATCACAGTAAGATCCTACTCTGATCCCAAAAGAGGAATTTATAAGATTTCTTTTTTTTCTTTGATGGAGGATATAGCTCGAGAACAAGTCATTTCTCTTTTCTTATTTACATGTGGCTAAGTGAACTATCTTTCCTGAGCCCACTTTCACTAAGAATTAGACTATGGAACTACCAAGTTTGCAATTATAGCATTTTTTTATTATCTCATGGGTTGGCATGCAATTTTCAGTTTGCTGACACCAGGTCTGTTGTAACCAGAATAATAAGAAGCTAGTAGATGAGCAATTTGGTACATGGGAAACTTGAAGCTAATAAATTTTTTTTTGACAGAGTTAATACTATAGAACTATTTTTAGAAGCTGAAATTATAGTTATCAGGGAGGCGTAACAATCAGCCAATAACTCAAGATACAATATTAAAATTTGCAATATATCTTTTTTTTTTATTTCAAGGGTGGTATGCAGTTCTCAGTTTATTGACATCAGGCCTATTGTAGCCACAATAACAAGAAGCTAGTAGACTAGCAATTTGCTTACATGGGAAACTTTGAAGCTAATAAAAAAATTCTCTTTTCTCCTGGAAAACTACTGATCGAACAATAAACAAATGTTTGTTGTGCAATCATTATAGTAATCTAGAAAGAAATCTTTAATATACAGTGCATTAATTTCTCTTAATCATTACTACGGTGAATGATGTCTCAAGGACATTCAACTGTTCACAGTCGTGCTGTGCTATTCGCATTATAGATGTTTGAATAACATATTTACATTCTCCTTATTCACTATGAAAATTAACAATGAAGTATAGGGAGAATGATGATTTGCGCATGGTCTTACTTGACTTGGAAATCGCTTAACATAATGTTTCTAGGGAATTATGGTGCCTATATATATATATATATATATATATAACAAATGATCTTTTTTTAATAGTAGTTTTACGTCAATGGCCAATTTTTAGTGCTAGTTTTTTTTTTTAAATAGCATTATATATTGCTGTAATTAACTAAAAGTTAGCTAGAACAAATTTGTAACAAGTTGTCGTGCCAATTTTACTATTTTAAGTCTTGCGCCAAGATAATTTAGATTGAATATATGAAATGTATTTCGCCACTAGAAAGGATAATAAATGATTTTGATGGACTCGAAATCACAATTAGTGGTTTTGGATATCTTGAATCTATAATTCAATAATTTGTAAAGTGATATTGTTGAAATGTGTAATTAGAGGGTCATGTGAAGAGTTTTATTCGATGGTCATGCAAAGAAAATGTGTCAGTAACCATGCTTTATGAGCCAGTGTAGTGAATAATTCAGAAATAATAGAGACAAAAAGTTTAGTAGAGATGAGAATGAAATGTTGAGATTGACATGTGTGATTACTTGGGGGGAAAAGGGGTTTACCCTTCATGAGCAGTTAGCTGTGGTTTATTTAGATGATAAAATAATTGAAAATATGTCAAGGTGTTGTAAACATGCTTAAAGGCAACCAATAGATCCGGACTTGTGGGATCAATTAATTTGAAGGCTTGATGGGATAAAGTGAATAACTTTCTCTTTAACAAAATTGAAAGTGATTTGGATAATTGAATTGTCATTCATCAAACCTCTCCTGTTTCAACTATTTGGGGTCAGCCGCATCCATTTTATACTTTTATTGTTTGGATATTTAGTCAAATCCTAATATGAGGCTACTAAGCATAAATGTTAGAAAACTTAATTGAAGTGTTAACATTTTTTTTATGTATCTGCCCAGATAATTTATGTATCTGCCCGGAGTTTCTTTGTTTTCTCTCTTTTTTTTTTATGGAAATTATGGTTATTTGAATGGGGTTTTTTTTTTTTCATCCTCTTCATTCACCAGGTTCCACCAAAGTATAGTGGATCAACTCCTTCCAAAGAGTTACTTGATTCAAATCTTGTTAATTTTTCCTCTACACCATCAGAAGCACCAAGTGACACAGAGAACTTATCATCCACTTGGAAAGCAAGTTATGGTAAAGATTCGAAGGCACTAAACTCAAATTGCCATATTGCTGGAGGTTCCGAAGATGTACATTTTCCTTCAGTTCCTCCAAAATCCACCCAAATAGCTATGAAAATACTAGATCACCTCAATAGAACCATTCCTTCGCCTAAAGAGAAAATGGTATATAGTCCGGAAATGATTCAAACCAAATCTGTCTCGAAATTTGCTAGTGATTGGCATACAAAGAAACCTGATGATGGAAAGACAAAAGCCTCGTTATTGAGTAAAGGTGCTGCTGAGAAAGATAATTTTCCTGAAGAGAAGGTATTTTTGGTTTCTATTCTATCATTTTTTTTCTTAATTATTTCTCTTCCCAAGCCGGTAGCAGATACTTATTCTAGGCTTACAAATTTATTTGCTTGTACTGTCTGATCTTCTAATATGATCATTAAGTTACTAAATTAAAGTTCTACAATATGAAACATTCATGATGCAGCGGTAGGGAGACTAGTTGCTATCCCAGACATCCGCGGTTCGATCCCCAGCTACGGCGTATTTGCAGGAATTTTTTCTCCAAATGGGGCGCGAACCCTGGGACGCTGGTCTTCTAGACCGCTCACCGCGAGCGCTTCCCGATTTACCCTGGCGATCGGTGGGAAACTTTCGTGGGGCCGGGCCGGTCGCCCGAGGTTGGAAAAACCTCGTTAATCATTTTTTTTTTTACAATATGAAACATTCATTACACAATTATTTCTTTTTTGTATTTAATTTACATGGTTTATTTAGACAAATAAATTTGATAGAATGGAGAATTGATTTCAATGGAGTATTTGATATGATGACACTCTTTAGTTTGGATAGAGCAAGAGATATGATCTTATAAGAAATAATTTGGTAGAATTTAGATACCAGCCACAATATGGGAGAATTTTATATAATTAAGAGTAAGACAATTTAGTTTTAATGGAATGGTAATAAGTTGATAAACAGAGAGTTTTGATAGGGATTACTGCCCCAACTGGAAGAAATTTGCAAAAGTGAAGAATATGATCCCAAAGAGTTTTGATTGGGGAAAGTATGCTTGGCCCTGAGGAATTAAAGTGAGTGACAATGAATGGGATTGGATAGGGATTATTTCCTTGAATTGAAGGAAAATTGACAGGATTTAGGATGTGTAACGAAATTGAAAAACTGTAGTGTGGAAAATATGTTCTAAGTAGAAGAGCACAATAAAAGAGGAATATGACACCAAACTGGAAAATGGCTCATGGCGTGCTGGTAATTTTTATGTTATCCGAATTGTCCTTCTTCATTTTTTCAATTATGTCAGCTCAAACATTATGGAGAGAATACCATCCCCATCTCAGGAATTTGAGGAGATACTGAATTTGAGGGAGTTGAATGAATGGCGTCTGCCACCACACAGTCGGGGTGAGAGTCAATTTGCTTGGATATGTAATTTTGTGAGACTTTTTCTTTCCGCTCTTGACTTTCAATCCAAGTAAACACAGCCTTAACGTTGTGCAGTTTCCTAGGCTCGATGTTGAACTTTGTGGGTTTGTGTTGAACCTGAACATGGTTGATTCATGTTGAACTTGATATCCCGAGTTTTGTACTTGGCGGTTGGGTACAAACTTGATACCTTGGCTTTAGAGTTGGCAGCTTATTGTTTCATGGTCCCTGCACGGTGGCCAATTTGCTAGGAGTACATGATAGTTACCACCCAAAAGATTGGAAAACAATGTGCTTCCATGGATCTAGAATATCTTCTGGCCAACTAGTTTGGCAGCCAGACTAACATTTAATTCTTTTTAGACAAGAAAAATCTAAAGGAAAGGAATTGTGGCAATTTTGTTGCTTAATATCTATTGTTTTCATGTGAATTTGGAAATTACAACTCCATGGTAGGAATGTTTTGTGCTGGTTCTATAGCATATTTTGCGCGCTATCAATTCCTAAATTTATTTCATCATGTAGGCTACAACCATGCCAACAATGAAAGATCATAACGAGGTTTTGCCATTCGCAACTCCAATGGGCAAAGATCAACTGCTGGGGTTAGTCAAAACAACTCCAGTTTCTTGGATATTTCTCTTCTTGTGCTTATATAGACCTAATTTCCAGTCTTAATTTCAGGGGCACCGAGAAAAGTTGTGATGCAGCCGTTAAGGTTCCTATTTCTAGCTCCACACCACTAAAGGATTCATCTGAAACACCATCTACGCCTGCTTTAACTTCATCGCCAGCAGATGTTGCCTTCAAGGTTCCTGTTTACAGCTCCACCTCTTGCAATGCTTCATCTGAACCCCCAGCAATACCTGCCTCGACTGCACCTGCTGTTTCCACGATCCCATCATTTAGCTTTCGCTCTCCTAGTCGCGACAGCGGTCTCAATTTTGCCTTCGCCACTACTTCCAACCCTGCCATGACTGACATACCAGAACCACAGTTCAAGTTCGGATCTGGCGAACAGCGCAGCTTATCTTTCTGGTTTAGTAGCACAGAAAGTGAACTCTATTAGCGGTCGATAAAATAGCAATCAAGTTATGGTCTCCTTTCAGCAGAGGTACATACGTATCTGTCGTGCTTTAGTTGTTCTGTACAGTAGGTAATATACGACGGTGATTTGGTTCCGATCAAACAGATGGAGTCAATTGACGACTTAGCGTGCTTTGTTGTTCCACAGATTGAGAAAACAACAATAATCACTTATTTGAGTTTTCTTTAGTTGATAAAGGAAGAATTGTATGCAGTTTACTTAAAACAGTTATAGAGCAACTTTAGCGTCTACATCTCATGTATAAGTTTAAAGCATTTTATGATATTAAGTTGGTTTAATTGGAGTCGTATAATGATTTCTTGTAACATATTTGTATTTTAGTTTTATTAGAATACAATCTTTAGAGGGTGTCAAAGCTATCTTGATCCTTCCCTTCCACATGTTGATCCTTGTTTGTGTATGAGTTATGATTTGAATTTATTTGAAAGGTGAATGCCAAATTAATCACGTGAATTATCAAAAATAAATAAATAAAAATTATGAGAAGTCATTCGAATAATTTCATCACCCCAACATGTCCATCAAATCTAATCCCGCCCGGCAATTCCAAAACTTTTGTTATATTTGGTGAACTTTCCAACACAAACCAACCCTAAACGAATCACCTTAGTTGGTAAAGAATTATTCTTCTTTATTTTCTATTCATCTTTAATAGTAAACAAATCCTCTGTTCTTTCCCCCGCCCACGGCGTTCCTTCATCATCTACTAAATCCAACAAACCTTGTTTCATTTCACTGATTCACTATCTCTTCTATCGTTTACTTTTGTGATTTTGTAATTAAATAAGGAAATCGACAATATTTTCAGTTTACTTTTTGGTTATGAATCGCTGAATATATTTTACCATCCATGCAATAAAATCTGCAATAAATTTAATTTCTATAATTTAATGATTTTAGATTTCTAATTCCAACGATTCATCGAATCCAAATTCCTCTGTTTCCTCGTTTACTATAAAAGGCAGCGAAAAAGGGAAAACAGTGACCGAGTTGTTTACGAGAGAGAGAGAGAGAGAGAGCATGAGGAGTCCAAACCAACTCCGCTGTTGTTTCTTCTTCTTGCTGCTTGTACCTTTCCTTTCTCCGGCGGACGGTTGTGGCGGCGGTGTGGGGCAGTGGAAGGTTCTGCGACCGAGCATCGGCGTGTCGGCCATGCACATGCAGCTCCTGCCCAACGACCGCGTTGTCATCTTCGACCGCACCGACTCTGGTCCCTCCAACGTCTCCCTCCCCGGTTGCCGCTTCCGCGGCGACTCCGATAGGAAGGCCCTCCGCCGCGACTGCACCGCCCACTCCGTCGAGTACGACGTCGCGCCGACTCCTTCCGCCCGCTCACTGTCCTCACCGACACCTGGTGCTCATCCGGCTCCCTAACCCCCGACGGCGCCCTCCTCCAGACCGGCGGGTACAATAGCGGCGAGCGGGCCGCCCGCACCTTCCACCCCTGCGACGACTATACGTGCGACTGGGAGGAGCACCCCAAGGTACTCGCCGTCCGGAGGTGGTACGCTTCTAACCAAGTCCTCCCCGACGGCCGCGCCATCGTCGTCGGTGGCCGCCGCCAGTTCAACTACGAGTTTTTCCCGAAGCAGAGCAAGTTCGACTCCGCCGCCGTTTACTTCCGGTTCCTAGTCGAGACCAAGGACGCCGTCGAGGACAACCTCTACCCTTTTGTGCATCTTAACATCGACGGAAACCTCTTCGTCTTCGCCAACAACCGCGCTGTTCTCCTCGACTACTTCAAGAACAGAGTAGTCCGGAAGTACCCGCCCATTCCCGGCGGCGAGCCGAGGAACTACCCGAGCTCCGGTTCGTCGGTTCTGCTGCCGCTGGCGCCGACGCCGATAGAGGCGGAGGTCCTCGTGTGCGGCGGAGCGCCGTTGGGAGCATACCTCGACGCCAAGAAGAGGCGGAAATTTCGCCCGGCGCTCGACACGTGTGGGCGCATCAAGATCACCGACGCGGCGGCCGAGTGGACCATGGAGGCCATGCCGGGGCCAAGGGTCATGGGCGACATGGTGCTGCTTCCCTCCGGCGATGTTCTCCTAGTTAACGGCGCTGCGGCCGGCACGTCGGGGTGGGAGCTCGCGCGGAGTCCAGTGCTGACGCCCGCTGTGTACCGCCCCGCGTCGCCGGCCGGGGAGAAATTTGAGGAGCAGATAGCAGCGTCCACGGCGCGTCTCTACCACTCCTCCGCCGTGCTCCTCCGCGACGGCAGCGTGCTCGTCGGAGGGAGCAACCCGCACGTGAACTACAGCTTCTACGGCGTCGAGTTCCCCACCGAACTCAGCTTGGACGTCTTCTCGCCGGGCTACTTGAGCGCTGGGAACGCCGAATTTCGGCCGCGCATCACTCCGCCGGCGTCTTCGCCCGTCCGGCTCAGCTACGGCGAGCGGTTCGAGTTGGAGTACGAGGTGGCGACGCCGATCGACGAAGTAAAGGTGACGATGGTGGCGCCAGCGTTCACGACGCACTCGTTCTCGATGAACCAGAGGGCTCTCTTCCTGGAGACGGCGGAGAAGGAGGGCGGCAACGGTGGCCGGCGGTGGAAGCTGTGGCGCCGGCGTCAGGGATGTTGGCGCCGCCGGGTTTTACCTGGTGTTTGTTGTCAACGGACACGTGCCGAGCGAAGGAATCTGGGCCCACATTGGTTGAAGATTTTACGTCTTTTTTTTTTCTTTAATTGTAATAATTACCCAAAAAAATTAAAGCATTAAATAGAATTAAAGGAGTCAATGATTTGAATTTATGATTGTTCTGATTTTATTTATTGTAGGACGATAATTCGACTTAATATCATTTTGGAAATAATATGTATTTTGATATTAATATATATTTTTAAAAATGTTAAACTTTGGGCCATTTTAGAAAAAAGAGGGGCCTTAATATTAAAATGCCCTCATTAAATACCAACAGATTTCGTGCCGGCCTTTCCGTCATTTCTCGTACTCTTGTTGTGTGTCCAGCTCTCCCGCTCGAAGATTCCACAGCCGGCAGTAGCGATCTAGGTCACCGGAGGAGCTGCCAGTGCAATCGGAGCCGGCCAAATGCTCGGCCCACTCGTAGTGCGGGTGAATAGAGGCGTCAACCTCGCCATCCGCGACCTACGGAGCAGCGACCCCTATGTCATCCTCAAGATGGGCAAACAGGTTCATCTTCTTCTTCTTCTTCAGCTTCTTCTTCTTTGCAAGGTTCCTGAAGACAGTTCCTTGTGCAATGGTTTTTCATCATTTCTTTTTTTGTTCTTTCGCAATTGGGGGCAATTTTAAGTTTGGGAGATGAAAGGTGTCCTTGCCGTTCTAGATCTAGGGCATAGTCAACTCGGTTTTGCATCGACGAGGGATTTATGGTCTGTTTGGGAGGAGGTAGTGACTAGTGATCTACTCTGAATGTTTTACAAGGTAGATGGCCCAAATCTCTTGTGCTTTCTCCGAGCTCCATCTGCTCCCTGCTTCCTTGATCATTCGCCGTGTTCTAGTGTGACAACATCTGACGGCTGGAATAAAGTTTCGACAACTTTATTTTTCCATCTATTAGGTCTTTGACTTCATTCTGTGAATTTCGGTGAAGTTTTGATCTTGATTGATTCACTGTAGACAATGCACTTCGTGGATCAGTCTCACTATATGACACGGAAATTAAGGACCCCAATAACTTTGGAGTATGATATGTGTGTAAATCCCAGATTCTTGGTCTTTAAAACATAATAAAATTTGTATTTGTCGACCTTATCTTCTTCATTGATTTTTTGTCTTTTCTTGTTTGGGTTCTCATTTGTGCAACATGTTTTATAACTTGCCGACAAGTTTGAGATTGCACTTAAGGTTCTGTAAGCTTCTATAGCTAACATGTATTGATCCTAGAAAGGTTTATTGATACTTCATTCGGTTTATTGCCAATATTGATCATGTATAAATTCTTACCTAATGGTGAAAAAGTTCTACTTGGTTAATGTACTAAGAGAGCGACTAGAAGCTCGACAATTACTCCTATGGCTATAGAACTTTGCAAGGTTATGAACATAGTTAACAACGTCCACTTTCCTTGCCATGGCTTGAAACTTCTGGAAGTGTTTTTTGGCATTGTATAGTGATTAGCGATTCATTATCAAAAAACTATGGCATAACCTTCATCAGCTCTTGACTATATAAGGTTAATTAGGCAAGTCTTAATGTCTCCCATACTTGAGTTTTAGCCAACTGATATCAAATTCTGCTTCTACTTCATACATATTCCTCAGTGGATACTCAGCAGATTATTCTTACAATGTTGTTTTATGACAATTGCAGAAACTGAAGACTCGGGTGATAAAACATAATATTAATCCTGTTTGGAACGAGGATTTAACTCTTTCTGTTGGAGACCCTTCTGCTCCAGTGAGACTTGTATGTTTCAACGAAACTCATTGCAATTTATCAACTTCTGTATCACTAAGAAAAAAAAATAATGTTTTTAAATGTATTTCGAATCATGATTTCACAAACCTGTCTAAACTCCATATAAACATCGGTGCGACTAATTACTTTATTTAGCTGGTGGAAAGAGCCTAAGTAATTGAAGTAGACATCAAATACTACATGGTAACCATGGATATTTTGTCCATCTTTCCCTGATTTATGGTTTCAAATGCAGGAAGTTTATGACAAGGATACCTTCAGTCGGGATGATCCCATGGGCGATGCTGAGTTGGACATAGCCCCACTTGTGGAAGTTGTTAGGATGAACCTACAAAATGTTCCAAATGGCCATGTAATAAAATCACTAGTGCCAGGCAGGAACAACAGCCTGGCCGAGGAGAGCCCTATATATTGGTCAGATGGTAAGGTGTACCAAGACATTGTCCTTAGACTCCGAAATGTTGAGTGCGGCGAAATTGAACTCCAGCTTGAATGGGTTAACATCGAAGGTTCTAAGAGCGTTTGATATTCACGGGATTCCCAAGGTGTGCTCGCTGCCTATATAATGTATGTACTAGTAAAATGAGATGATCTGTACTTAATGTAGATTGTCAAATAGGCAATCTGGATTTCTCAAGTAATAATCTCCTCTTCTTATGCACTATAGTTAGATAGATGAGTATCCAGGTAGCCGACAAGTAAAGAGTTCTTATGCTGCTGTGTGAGGGTGTTGTCATGTTGATTTGGGTTATCCAATGCCATGTTTGGATCATAAATGGTAGAAGGATAAAGCAAACTAGAATGTTGGAATTTGAAACTGCTGTATTTACTTAGCTAAGATGCAGATGAAAAGATATAGTAATCAATTCAAACTCCATTAACTTTAGCAGCATTTGTTAACTGAGATTCAATGAAACATATGACTTCCTAAAGAGCAGCATTGGCATAGGAAACTGCATAAAACTGACCAAGCAAGAGCAAGGAATGTGAGCTAGAAACTCTGTTCCAACATATATTGCAAGAGCTAGTGTACAAACCAAACATTGCATTCGCATTTTGCAATTATTATTATAATAATCATTCATGGAAAGAAAAGATTAAGGATTTTAAAGAAACTAACTGGCTTTTGTTGTAAGCTCAATTGACATGCTCCACAACCAGCAAGTTGTTTTTCATCAGTCCCTCCCCCACAATGGGGAGTTTGGGAGATAGTTGCCACTCTCCATCTACCAAGAACTTGATCTCGTACCTAAAGTCCCAAAAAAAAGTGCGAAGATTATCATCATGCCCGAGATAAATTGTTCTAAGGGGAAGATGGAATCATATACCGCCCAGGTCTAAGCTTCAGGGTAGCAGAAAATCTGGCATAATCACCACTATACTCTGGTGACATCTCCTCACCTTCAGTCCAACCGTCGAATGAACCCATAACTTGGACGCTCTGGAAACAAAAAGTAGCAACAATGGCGTATAAACTTGCATCCTTACTAATTGGTGTATTAAGTGGCAAAATCAAGGACGAGAGAATTTACAAACTTTGTAACTATGGGATACTTTATTCAGAAGTATGAAAAGCAAATCTTTTGTTGATCTCCATGAATATTAAAATTCTTCAGTACATTATTTCACTAAATGTCCACAGGGGTTTACCTCAGCCATGCCGATCCAGAATAAATCGACCTCCTCAAATTTCAGAGAGTCAACATCCTTTATCTGCTCCATGATTTTTCCACGTGCCACTATTTGTGAAAAGCATTAGGGATAAGTGAAATATTATAAAAGAGAAGGAATTGAAACAACAAATGGCAGTCAATTTTACGTCAACATGACACCGATTGATAGATGTTTTGAGTTTTCAGAAGGAATTGTGTTTCATAAAACCATTAGTGGTGATTGTCAATTGTTTGTTTCACTAAAAGTCTGTAGCCTCAAACACCAAACTATTGTATGCAGTAGAAATGGTAGCTTCAAATATCCAAATAACTCGATCTGGTCTCATAAACTTGAGATCCAAAAGAGCCATTGCATTATAAAACCATAATTGCACATATTCGTGGAACTTCTATGTATGCCCGAGCACCTAAAAGATACCTTATAAATCTATAAAATTTTCTCATTGCAGTAGTAAATGTTAGATCTATCTGAACGAAATTATGAAATATAACACGTAACAGGTACATTTATAAATAGGATGAACAAGATTTGACATTATATTGCACAATAAACTTTCCTCTTACACATGGTTTCTTGTATTTTTTTCCTTCTTCTGCTTGGTTATGTTTTTCTTTCTTTGTCATCGAATTTATACAATAAATATGATGCTAAAACAAGATATTAGTATACCTTAATGATAAGGTTTTGAGATAAATGAAACTCCATTAGAAAATGACCAAGTTTGGCTAATAATATTGAAAACTCAATATGATCCAAGAAGATTTTGAAACTCCTAGTACCAATCAAATACTAACTAGAATTAGAATAGAAGTCCATGTGCATACAATATGGGACAACCTTCTAATCTGGCAAGGAGGTGGGATTGGATATACTTTCCATTGATCTTCCTCGAGTCAAGTGGGATACCACTGTTAGCTATCTCATCTGCTAGGCCAACCAAAGCCTGACGAATTTGGATCACAAAACATTCTAACATGAGTAAACACAGATGAGTTCATATGTAAATCGTTTAGGCACAGAAGATACAGATTTCAAGCCCATGACAGCGGATAAGCATCCATATAACAAAATCAATTCAACTTTTTTTTTAGATTATGCTCTTTTTTATCTTGTTATTTAGCAAGTTAATATCACATTTTACAGCTCTTTACCAAGTTACTTTAGCTGTTTAATTATTTGAAGAAGAGATATAAAAAAGATGAAAACTAACCTGAAGCTCAACTTCCAGAACTGCGAGCTCATTTTTGTATTTGGCTAAGGCATCCTCTTCTACAAGCAACTGCAACACCAATTGAAAAGGTCACAAGTACCAGAAAAAGATGCTGCATCCATCTAGCTGATCAATTAGATTATTGATTGGCCTTAGAATCTGACCCAATTGTGAAAATGACTATTATTAAACTATAAAATATAACTAATTGAGAAAGGTACATGAATGACATCTTAAAATAATGATCTTCCAAGTAATCAACTGTTCAGGAAAAAAGCCATTCAAACTAAAGAGCAATCAAGATTCAAGATCATTCATCACAATCACAAAGAAAGAAACACAATACAAGTCTACAACTATAAATAGATCTTAAGTTCTTGACCCTGGAGAAATAATGACAAAAGTGCTGTCAACTATTGGTTATACTGTGAATTGTTTGGTAAACCATGGAAGTACCAAGCATATTGTCTCTGAATCATAGGAATCAATTAAAAAAAGTTTAGAAATTGGGGTTCTCTTTTCCAGAATCATACAAATAAGTTAAATAATTTTTTGATTAAATGGAATCAAAATTTCACGGTTCCTTTAGGTTCCAATTCATATATGATAACATATTAGTTCAAATCTTAATTGTCTTTCGTTGTAAGATGGGATTGCATGGTCCTAAAAAGTATGATATAAAATGCCTCAGGATATCTGAAAGCATTTGCCTCAATATTCCAAGAATGAGATATGCGAAGAACCTTTAAAAGAATTTTGTTCGTGCATCAACAGATACAAACTTACAATTATGCTAACCAGGGGTTTTCATTGCATTATATGGATTAGAGATAGATAATCATATTGACATAACAGAACATGGGCATGTGCTAGTGGGTTCAAAACCAAGCAACATTCGAAGACGCACACCCCTCACTTCAGGTAAACAGGGTCTAAATATACCTCCTACAAATAGACAAATAGCAAAACAAACAATGGATCAAGCTATTATTGTTGATGATGTTCTTATAGTTAATAAACATTAAAGGTTGAAAGGATTTAATAGATAGAGTCAAGTTTGTAAATAATTGAACATGATTCAGAAACCACAATGAAGCAAAAAAAACTTTCCTTAGAAGCTGTCAATCATGAAATGCAGAGCTAATTACCTCTCCTTAACAAATGATTGCAATAAGCCTTGGATTCATTTCATGAACTAAATTCATGATTCAAAACTAACAACTGATAGCAATAAGTCCTAGATTGATTTCATGGATGGCATCCATAATTCAGATATTCACCAAGTCAATAACTCAATATTGACCATGACTAGATACTTCACATTTTGCATAATTGTGTGAGGATGAAGCCAACTGAGGAAAATGTAAATATACACAAATTCCTAAGCTTCAATAAGTAGATGATTGTACAAAGAAGAAAAGAAAAAAAAATAGTATGAGCAATTCATCTAGACCTGTCTTTTGAGAACTCTGTTGTACTGATTAGCTTCACTGAGTTTCTGCAAAAGCTTTTTTCTTTCAGTGTCAAGTAGCAGTGCTTTCAACTGTCAATCAAAATACAATAAATCATAGTGAACCATGCAGTTCTCAGTAAAGCGTGATATACCAGAAAAATAATAGTTGCATGAGTTCACTAAGGCGATACAAAACTCTGCTAAGAAGCAGAGTTTGTATGGAATACACAAATTTGTTGTTCAAAGAACAAGATCAACAATTCCAACCATGATGATGTTGCATGAATTTCAGCAAGAAAAATGAATACATAACTACTCAAGGAGAGGAAATTGGTCTATGATGGAAATTCAAGCAGTGGTACAGCCAAAACTAAAACCTAGTCTGGGCAAAAATTATAATATTAACAATATATATGAGGAATTAAGAACAGAGAAGTTTCATTTACAAATCCAAAATGTTCATATATTCATGCAACTAGAAACAAGTTTTAAATCCTATACCTATAATGCCAATGAAAACAATCAATATGCATCTTGGAGTCAGAGTTAATAAGATACGGGAAATTGTTTTAATTATCACCTCATCAGATGCCAACTTTGTTGGTGAGCCCATGTCCGATGTATCATCTGGTACAATCTCATTAGCACCATTTGTGTTTTCCTCCTCTGACAATGAGGATGGTTCTTCACCCACACTTGTGGGCATAGCAAAGTTTCTTGAAGATTTATGTCTATAGAGGAATGATTGATAGGGCTGTATCATGCAAAAATATCTAGGGAATTCTTGAGAGCTTTTATAAGAATTGCATGGATATGCCAGCCTCCTGTGCCTCATCCATAATCCACCTGATTGCTCAATATAATGAT
The DNA here is from genome assembly GCA_024364735.1 of Boesenbergia rotunda. Taxonomy (NCBI): domain Eukaryota; kingdom Viridiplantae; phylum Streptophyta; class Magnoliopsida; order Zingiberales; family Zingiberaceae; genus Boesenbergia; species Boesenbergia rotunda. The sequence continues at coordinate 788,178 of JAGFNQ010001666.1, read as the reverse complement.
ATGTGCAATTTTGTGCCAGGTCCAACTTCCTTTAGTGAACAAATATACATGCCAGTCAAAAGCGATGTTCAAGATTAGTGTTCTGGTCCTCCTGGAGAGTCTCTCAACAATAAAATCAAGCAGAACTGTTGAATTCTACTAAAAAAATTGAGCCAGCAAGGTAAATGTGAAAGCTTTTAAAATACATAGGCTTATTAGCAAACTATGCACTAATATACAGGAAAGTGTAAAGGTTTAGATAGAGAGATAGTGGCAGAAGGCAATGACAGTTAGGGCCAATTGATCCCACAAACTTAAGAAATTCATGAGTACATATAAAGAAAATAGCAAGAAACAGAACTTGAGGCGAATATATTTATATATTTGGCATTTGGTTGTAAAAAAAAGGAATGATTGTAAAAACATCCATATATACTTGCATAATAGATTAATGTTTATTAACAAGATCAAGCGTTTTAATTTTATTTTAAAAAAGTTTATATTATGTCTCTTCATAGTCTGTATTCACTTGAGAAATTTTCCCAACTCCACCACTAAATATGAATCATTCACTCATAATCTTGCTTGAAGAGTTGGCAGTGTATTAGGAAAGCAACTTTAATATCTCACTCAGGACTCAAGACAGTAAAAAAGAAAATTTTACCTTATAAAGTTCGCCTTCGAGCACTCCATGGCAATGAACCTACTATCCAGTACAATCAACAGCAGCAACTTCATTTATAAAATTCAAAAAAAAAAATCATATAAAAGTGGCACAATTAGAAGAAAAATGACCAATCGACAATGAGAGCCACTAATAATAGTAATAACAACAATAATGGATCAAATTGGCCTCTTCTGCGATGTTTTCCATTTACCAAATCCCTCGATCCATCACTAATTTTATCCGAAGATAAAATCCAAGTTTGAAATGAAAAAAAGGAAAAAAAATAGTGGCGTCCTCGCTTTCCTCTTCAGCTCCTCCCGACACTCCCCTTCCCTTTCTTTGAACCACCATCACTTGTTACTTCTCTTTCTATTCCTCCCTTTCCATTACTTCCTAGTTCCTACTCCAAGAACATTTTTATTTCCGATAAAAGGCTAACGAGAAGAGAAAGCAGACAAAGCGAAAAGCGAAAAGCGAAAAGCGAACCGCGAAGTGGGGGAAAAACCATAGCTAGAGAAAAGAAACAAAAGAAAACAAACAGTCCTCACAGAGCGGAAATGAAGCGGATAGCGTCGGCGATCGCCGGAGGAGCGTTTCCCGATCTGCGGTGATAAGCGAAGCAGCTGCGGACGGGGAGCGAGTGGGTTTGAAGAGGGTACCTTTTATGGCAACCATCCGATTGATGCTCTTAAATCCGTATAAACACGGGTCTTCCGACCGTCCACATCAACTCCACTTTTCATCTCAACCGTCCATATTAACGTGCACTTATAGTTGAGTTAAACTCTACCATTATGTCTTTAATTACAATTAGAGCTTTATAAAATAATTATATATATATATAATTTTGAAATATATATTGTCCTTAAACTTAAATAAGGAAAGGAAGAATAGATTGGGCAAGTAATTGCTATTGTAGTAAAATAATCAAATAAGTGAATTTCTGAATGTAGATAGATAAGAGAATGATGGGTAACCGTGAATCCACATTATAGCACTAAGATAACAATTTTTGCAAATTTCAAATGGCTATTTTTTCATTTATTTAATTTTAGAGACACACAATCTTTTCTTAATTTTATTTATTATTTTCTAGTGGATTGTGTATGTTTAATGACAAATAATATGATATTGCTCAAGCTCTTCGATGGATAGTTTATCGATAATTCAGCTAGGAAGAAAGAGATGAGGCTCTATGGAGGTTGACATGGTCCCTTTGAAGAGTTTTGAGAGGAAAGTATGAGTTAGGAAGATAGTCGGAGGGGTTCCGACATAATAACTTCGACGCTCAAATTAGAGATAGAGATCAAAGGAAATGTAATAAGAATGAATTAAAATTTTTTGCACACATACTTCTCTTCTTTGAGATGAATATTTTTTTATAAAGGTTTGATGGAAGACACCCATCTCCACTATCTTAATATCACAATAATATTTTAATTTTGTTTGTTTGCACTAGTAAAAAATTAACTTTTGACCGTGTTTTGAACACTAGAGTACCTAGTGTGATGTCATGCTTAATTATTTTTAGTTGGTTTTAGGTATTTAATTTTTTGGATTGATTAATTTTAAAAATAATCAAATTTAGTCTTATAAGAATTTTTTTATTCATCATCAAAATAAAATAAAAAATATTCACGAAGATTCATCTAAATAATCAATATTTATAGATTTACTTTTTATTGAATGAAAATATTTTTATATTACTTCGACTATTAATTGAAAGAATAATGATTGAGAGAGTGAAAATGGGAGAGTAAAAATCATAGTAAATGACGTGGCACCTTGCATGCACGATCTCCGACGGGTTCACCGTGCCCTCTAGGGTATAGTTTGATCGGGGTGACGGCATGGTGTCCAAGCGATAATCGGACGTGTGATGTAAAGTGCCACGTCATGCCACATCATACCACATCATTCATCATAGTTTTCACTCTCTCATTTTTACTCTCCCTATATTGTTCTAATTGAAAATGATGTTATGCTTAACTTGGTAGAATAGTGTCGTGTTAATCATGAAGTCTTCATTAATTTGTTATGAACATTTAAAAATCGATATTAAATTTTCAAAAATATAGGGCATAAAATTAATTCCAATAACAACGGGAGGTAAGATTAAAAATTGCAAGAAGCATGGATCAAATCGAATACGCGATCTTCCAATCCTTTCTCAGCTAAGCTATCGCCGCTGACGTGTCACAATTAAATTTCTTCCTTAGGGACGAAGTCGATGACGCACGCCAGGACGACGACACGCGTCGCAAACGCGTCTCGATCGCTCACGCGCGCCTTCGACAACAAGGAAAATTCCCAAACTCCGCTAGCTCTTTATATTCCACCCCCTCCTTCATCTCCTTCCTCTTCATCCATTAACTTCTCTGTTCGCTTCGCTTCATCGTCTTCGCATAAAATTTTGCAGTCGAATCATGGGAGGCGGACCGAACACCACTGACAAAGGTTTGTTCTCCGACACGATGCGTTACGGTAGGTATCCTCTTCCACCGCCGCCGCCATACTACGCCTCTGCCTACGGCGCTTATCCGCCCCATGGCTACTACCCGCCTCCCCCTGCGCCAGCTTACGGTATTAGCTTTCTTAATCACGTAAAAATTTAATTAATCTTGGAGAATCCATTTTTGATGCCGAGTTAATTTACTGAAGGATACGGTGGTTCCTCTTCTATCGGAGCAATGGCTGCTGGGGGAGCGGCGGCGGCTGCTGCGGCTTACGGAGCTCATCACCTTCTCTCTCACGGCCACCATCATCATCATGGTAGTCACCACCACCACCATCCAGGGCACGGCATGTTCCACAGCCACCACCATGGCATGTTGCATCACCACCACGGCCACGGCCACGGCCACGGTTAAAGTTCAAGCATTGGCACGGCATGTGCCCATAGTATATGTGAATTTCTTCTTCTCTTTTGTCTGCGTTTAGTGATCTGTTCATGGTTCTATTGCGTGAAATGAAACAAAATAAGTGCTGCATTCAAATAGCACATTCTACAAGAACATGAAAATGCATCGTTGTTCTTTACTATTAATTCCTAGGTTTTTCATATATCACAAGCTTGCAGATATCGCGACAACAGAGATGGACATACCAAATTAAGCACTCAAGATAACTAATTAAATATCAGATCCTTTAGGCAGTATTAGTTGTACAGCTTTGCCCACGAGCATATCGATCGAGTCTATTTGAATAAGTGAATATTATTGTAAATGAACATGTTTCAGCAGAGCACAACATAATGAAGTATTGTAATTATACATATCCAATCTTCTAAAACCGGCCGGTTTTAGCTGTGCAGTCGAGTCACAAAACAAACTAAAAGAAAATTTATTTACTTGATATATATGTATTTCTGAAATGAAGCCATCAGCGGGGATAGCTCAGTTGGGAGAGCGTCAGACTGAAGATCTGAAGGTCACGTGTTCAATCCACGTTCACCGCACAATTTTAAATTGTTTTTCCAACCAACGCATCTTTCTTCTATAAATCCATTTCTCTTATTGCCTTTTCATCATCTCCGCACAAAACAATCATGAGAGGTAGATTGAATACTACTAACAAAGATTCCTCCTCCAATGTGAATCGTTATTAGCCTCGAACTTGAGGTGAGACCTAAGAGACGCTCATCCACTTTTAGAGGGGTTCAAAAAATAATAATTAGTTAGGTTTAGAAATTTCTATTTGATAAACTTTTACCTAAGCTGACCCACGATAGCTGTCTCTTCGATCCATCTTTTATTTTTGTAAATTTCTGTTTGATCTGGCCAATTTTTGTATTGATATTGCTTCCTTTCCATTTATCCCGGAAACTAGGTCTTCTTTTTGTTTTCTCTTCGATAAATTGAATGACTACTTATGAGCGCTTTTTTACTTCTAGTAAGATGTGCTTCAGATAGATCGTATGTTGGTGCAAGTTGCATCAATGATGTTCTCCTCAAAGTGTTTTAATGTTTGATAATACACTTAAGTCAGTGATACATTGAATAGACAAAGGGGAGCAAAGGAGAAGTAACCTAAGTGGAAGAAAAGTCCTAGCGAAGGGCTGCTAGGCATCGAAACCCTAAGACCTGGCGAAGGGCTGCTGGGCACCTAGCGAAGGGCTGCTAGGCATAAAAACCCTAAGACCTGGCGAAGGGCTGCTGAGTACCTAGCGAAGGGCTGCTAGGCATTGAAACCCTAAGACCTGGCAAAAGGCTGCTAGACACCTGGCGAAGGGCTGCTAGGCATCGAAGTCCTAGCGAAGGGCTGCTAGCCACCTGGCGAAGGACTGCTAGGCATTGAAGACCTGGCGAAGGGCTGCTAGGCACCTGGTGAAGGGTTGCTGGGCAAAAGTCCACCCGAAGGACTGGGTGGCAACCGTCTCCTGAGAGGAGTAGGTGAAAGGCGCGTTCTCGGGGGTGGGAACTTGCGTAGGTTCGACCTAGGGTTTCGTGCAAATCCGAAGTCAGAACCAAGTCCTTAAGGTTAAGAATGTGTGTATATTTGCTTTGTATTTTTGTATCTTGCAGGTACCTAGAACGGAAGACAAAGCAGGCAAATAACATACATTGGGGCTGGAATCCAGCCAAGCAGGGCGCCCGGGATGATGGGGGCCCGGGTTGAAAGGCATGAAGCCAGGCGCCCGGGAGGTCCAGGGCGCCCGGGTTCAAAGCTATTTTGCTGCTGCGAGTTCGAAGCAGGAGATTAGCTTTGACTGGGTTCAAGCTAGGCGCCCGGGAGGTCCGGGGCACCCTGGTCAGAAGTTTTATCAACCGCGGCGAGGTCGGCGCGGGGATAAGGTTTGACCGAGTTTATAGGGGCGCCCCGACGTCCAGGGCGCCCCCAGGAGCACTATATAAGGGGCTTAGACCCCTCTGCTTGAGACACAGCTGCTGAAAGCGATTCTGAGCATTCTGACCGATGACAATACGCTAAAGACGAGGCTCTACGACCGGGAGGCTCCAGGAGGAAGTGCGCGGCACTTCGGAGGTCCAGATCGGCCGAGCTTCAGACTTTGTTTTGTTTGATTTGCTGTTAATTAATTCCGCACTTAATTTTCTATATTATTGCTTGTAACTATCAACTGTAAGACGGGTTTTTCTCCGCCTTCGGAAATTCTGGAAAGGAGACCAATAATGGACTCACGCCGAGTACATAGGCTTGGACGTACTGACCCAGGGGGGTCGGGAACCAAGTAAATAAATCCCGCGAGTAATCTGTGTTTTGTTCTGTTCTTTTTTTTTCTATTTTCCGCTGCACTAACGCTCTAAGTCTAGAACGAACAAAAGTTTTACGAAGTTTTCAACGAAAGATTTACGGTCGATATTCACCCCCCTCTATCGACAACACCGGTCTTACATCGTATCCCTTGTAATGGTGCGTCTATTTCACACTACAAATTGACCTTTTTCGATTTGCATGCATTCTTTTGTAAACGTTTATTGTCCTTATATTTTCTGAAATTAGTTAACATGTATATGCCACGCTCTATATCCTATTCTTATTCTCTTGCTCACACTAGTTTGTTGTCCTTCACATCGATTGCAAATGCGATTGCAACATAATGATGGTATATAGGTCACTTTAAAGATCATAACAATTTTCGTTTCACAAATCACAATGACCTCAACACATTGTGTTCCTCTAAGTACACCATTTCCCCTCTTTAAAAATCATAACAAGTTGAAATCGATTAAAACATATCTTCGATCAACCAGGCCATAAGAAAGATTAAATGAATTGACGATGTTGTCTATTGAAAAGAAAATAATTGAATGTCTTAATTATACATGCTTAATTGATATATATACTTTTGTAGCTAAAATGGAAATAAGACATATTGTATTTGTAAAATACTGAAATAGGAGGGGCTAAAGTACAAAAATGCACATCAAGTATATTTCCTTTTCCCGTTTTCTCTTCCTCCTCTGCTAGAATCGATTTCTCCTCTCCCCTTTTCTCCGTTCTCTCTACCATTTCCAAGCACCAGTTGACCGCCGGCAGCCGGCGATCCGCCTCGCTCACCTCACCACGGCCATGCAAGGCGACTAGGGTTAGGTGAGTGCTTCTCTTTTCCCTAGCCCTCAACCCATTGGGATTTTACAATATGATTTCTCCTAGGAATCTTGGAGCTTCTACGGATCCCAGGTGGATCTGCTCTTAGACCGGATCGCGGAGGAGAAAGGAGCTTATCGGAGAGGGGGAGAAGAGTCTTCACTATGGTCTTCGATTTGATGTCCGATCTAGTCGGATCCAGAGCAAGGGATCGGAGTCGGTGCAACTAAGGTATGGATCGGTAGAATAATTTCTTTCTTGGATGAACTGAGATTTGGAATTTGATTGTATGGGGTGTTTTTGGGTTTCGATCGTATGCCCTTGGTTTGCCATGAGGTCACTGCTAGATTAGAGGTTTGATTTTGGTTTTTGTTTAGGAATGGATGAGTTGTTCTTCGATAATTTTCTTTTAAGAAGAGATGATTGAACCAGTCATGTTGTGAATGATGACCCAAATTTAGTAGTAGATATATACCGGACTGAGATTTTGTTGCGTTCTTGTGTTGGGAACCTTTTCGGCTCTGTACCTGGTTTTGAAAGGGATTTGTGCTTATTGTTTTCCGTTAGGTCAGTTAACTTGGTGTTTTTGTTGAGGGTTCATGAAGTTGTGGGAATTGGATGTTTAAATTCCAATTTTGTAGTATGTGTTCCGTGAGTTCACTGTGAGCTATGGAGCTTATCTGGGTCGTAAATGAATGCTATGTTATTTTACCTTTGGTTATGTGATACGCCGTGGGGATACTGTGAGGCTTGTTGGGTGTAAGGTCAGCTCGGTAAGGGTAAAGGGTGTGATGGGGTTGAACACCCCGTGGCTGACGCTTGGACTGAAGAAGCTATGTGACAAGATTTACCGAACCTGGACGATTCTCTTTCCTCGACCCTCGAGACCCTCTCGGGAAGGTGGATTCCTGAGACCACCTCGAGTAGATATACTCTTGAGATCGCTCCAGGAGGACACCCCCCGAGATCACCTCGGGACATCAGGTCCTCGAGATCACCTCAGGAAGGTGAACGCCCGGGACCCCCGGGGCCAAAGGACCCCGAGATCACCTCGGGGCAACGGAGCCCAAGGATCACTGGACCTCAAGTAACCGTCCCCTTTCTTCGGATCTATGGATAATCATCACCAATAATTACGGGATAATCATGACCCATAATACGCGGCTATTAAAGCCTTAATCATCGCAACGGTCCAGATTTAATGGCTGCGACGACTGTTACAAAGATTATCCAGTAACCGACAATTGAGGGGACGTGGAGAAGAACGTGGGGACACATGTGATGGCCGTCTCAGGAATAAAAGGTACTCCAACCCCCCAGGTAAAGGGGTTATGGACATTCTAACTCATACTTTTATCCTTATTTACTTTCCTTTGAGATATTCGGGCACTGACTTGAGCGTTGAAGTGGGCTTCGTCGGACAACCTCCAGCGTGTTCCCTTATAGCTCATGTTAATGTCGCAGGGTGGATCTCTTCCTATCTCGTTATCATCCTCGTGGGTTGAACTCTAATGACTGGCTGTTGACGTCGATTCCTTCCAGAACAAGTTTGGCACCTTTTGTGGGAAACTATTAAAGCATCAGAAGGAGCACCGATGGCAGAGTCGGTGGGACAATCCATCGTCCTGATGAAAGAGGAATTAGATAGCTTGGTGGCCTATGCTGACAAAGGGGCGCTTGAACAGTACCAAATCGAGCAGGCCGCCTCATGGCGAGTAGCTTCTATGCAAGAGGAGATCCCCAGAATCTCCACTTCGCACCCCTAATAATGGAGATCTATCTCACCACCGGGGAGACACGCCGAAGTGGTCCCGGTCCACCGGCGGGATTCGCTAGGAGATGTGGAGAAGGCCAACTCAGTAGCCTCCAGTGCACTGAGACAGGAGGACGGACCAGGGAGGAGGGAAGAACCTAAGGCCTCCTCAAAGGCGCCCTCCACCCCTTTCTCATTGGAGAGTGTGGAAAATCCCATGTCGAAGCAGTTCCGTGGGATCGCCGACTACAATGGAAAGACAGATCTCGAGGATCATGTCTGCAAGTTCGAGAACACGACACTCCTGCACCAGTACACCGATGGTGTCAAGTGTCGGGTATCCTTGAACACCCTATCAGGAGCAGCCCAATGATGGTTCCAGAGGCTGCCCCAAGGTTCTATCAACTCCTTCATGGAGTTTAGAACTGCCTTCCTCCATCATTTCGCCAGCAGCCGCCGTTATTAGAAGACGACATTGAATTTATTCGCTCTCAAGTAGAAGTCAAAGGAACCACTCAGGGATTACATCCAGCGGTTCAACCGAGTGGCGCAGGATGTGCCAACTGCGACGTCGGAGATCCTCGTCAGTGCCTGCACCCAAGGGCTCTCAGAAGGGGATTTCTTCCGATCTTTGGTGAAGAAGTCACCCACTAGCTTCGATGATCTGTTGGGGCGCTCTGTCAAGCACATCAACGTATAAGAAGTGCAACACGCCCGCCACCTGGAACCAGCCGGGGTCCCTACTCAAACCGGTGTAGGGTCGGAAAGGAGGGAACCTCCGGCTCCAGCACGAGGAAATGATCTTTGCTTGGGGAAAGACCAGTGGCCTAGTAGGCAGAAGCTGGTAGAGGCAGTTGACTCCCAGCAACCGGAGTCGCTGATGAAGTACTGCGAATTCCATGGCAGTACGATGCCTTCTATTGAGAATTGCCATGCCCTGAAGAGAAAACTGAGTGAGGATGCAGACCTCAAACCTCGGAGGAAGTGGAAGAAGACGGGGTATCGACGGAGGTCCTCCCAATGAAGCTTGTCTCCCCGACAATAGCCGTCGGTAGAGAACGAGACCCGACGTCGGTCTCGATCGCGGGCAAGAGGGAGAAGTCGGGAGGCTGCACCCCGCATGTCTCCCTCAGTGGAAAGAGACCCCAAGAAGGGCAAGACCCCAGCACGTGACCCTCCTTCCGGACACGAGGGAGTGATCTCTTGAGGTCCTACCGGAGGGGATTCCAACCGAGCAAGGAAGGCTCATACTCGGCAATTGGAGAACTACGCCATCGGGACGAGTAGTAGTCAAAGTCGTGACCCCATAATCTCCTTCAGCCCAGAGGACCTGGAGGACACAGAAGCCCCCCACGAGGACGCCCTGATAATTCTTGTGCGTATCACAAATTATGAAGTCAAACATATCTTCGTGGATACAGGTATTTCCGTGAACATCCTGTATAAGGCCGCTCTGGATCAGATGCAGATTGACGAAGATGAACTGATTCCGGTTTCGACCCTGCTCTTCGACTTCACCGGATACCGAGTACAGCCGATAGGGCAAATTACCCTATCACTATCGTTGGGCAGTGACACTCTGGAGAGGACCAGCAGGACCCCCTTCCTGGTCGTGGATGCTCCCTCATCCTACAATGCCATCCTGGGATGCCCGACGCTCAGTATATTTTAGGCGGTGGTCTCGGTCTATCACCGGAAGATCAAATTTCCGGTAGGCGACCAGGTGACTGAAGTCAAGGGAGATCAGTTGGTATCTAGGCGATGCTATAACGGGGAAGTCAGATCGGAGTCCCGGAAGAACCCGAAGTCATACGAAGCCTTGCAAATTGATCTCACCAAGCTTCGAGAGGATGAAGGACCTAAAGAATAACAGAGGGAGGTCGGGAGCGAGGAGGTCCAGATTCACCCTCAACAGAGGGGTGGAGTTATGAGGATTGCCACTGACCTTGCACCGGAGCTGAGAAGTCGTCTTATAGACTGCCTGCAGAGCCATCGAGACGTCTTCACCTGGGCCGCCGAAGAAATCAAGGGGATCCCCGCGGCTCTAGCCATGCATCACCTGCATGTCATCCCTGGAGCTCGACCGGTGAAGCAAATGAGAAGGCACTTTGCTCTGGAACAGGATAAGGCTATCAGAGAGGAAGTCAACAAGCTGTTAAGGGTCGAGCACATAAGAGAAGTTCAATTCTCGGTTTGGTTAGCTAATGTGGTCTTTGTCCCTAAGTCGGGGGGGGGGGGGGGGGTAAATGGCGGGTCTGTATTGATTTTCACGATTTGAATAAAGCCTACCCTAAGGATTGCTACCCCTTTCCTCGAATAGACCGGTTAGTAGACTCTACGGCCAGTTGTGATTTCATTTCGATGTTGGATGCTTATCAAGGCTACCATCAAGTTCCTCTCACTCCCGAGGACTAGGAGAAAGTCAACTTTGTGACAGCTGATGGCACGTATTGCTATAATGTCATGTCTTTCGGATTGCGCAACGCTGGGGCAACTTATCAGCGGATGATGGACAAGGTCTTCAGGCATCAGATCGGGAGAAACATCGAAGTGTACGTGGATGATATCCTGGTCAAGACTGATAAGGGAAAGGACATGATAGCCGACTTAGAAGAGACGTTCGCCACTCTGAGGGCCAACAAGCTGAAGTTGAACCCTGCCAAGTGCTTGTTCGGGGTGAAGAGCAGCCGTTTCTTGGGATACATGGTGACAGAGAGGGGGATAGAGGTTAATTCAGAAAAAGTAAAGGTTATCTTGGATATGCCTTCCCCTCACAACTTCAAGAAAGTGCAACGGTTGAATGGTAGAATCACGGCTCTATCCAGGTTCATCTCCAAGTTTACAGATAGGACCCTACCATTCTTCAAGATTTTAAGAAAAACAGCCAAGTTCGATTGGGATGACCAGTGTGAGAGGGCACTTGATGACCTGAAGGCCTATATCGCCGAGCTCCCCATCCTCTACAAGCCGGTAGAGGGGGATACCTTATTTGTCTACCTATTTGCGGCAGAACAAGCGGTAGGCTCAACGCTCGTCCGAGAAGAAGGCATGGCGCAATATCCCATATACTTCTTTGGACATCTCCTGAAGGATGCCGAGACGTGATACACTATGATGGAGAAGCTAACCTATGCTCTGGTCCCAATGGCCCGGAGGTTAAGACCATACTTCTTAGCACACCCTATCATGGTTCTCACCAACAACCCGCTCGCACGGGTCCTCACCAATCCCGAAGCTTCAGGCCGGCTGATCAAATGGACGACAGAGTTAAGCAAGTACCGTATTGAGTACCAGCCTCATACCGCTATCAAGGCACAGGCTCTCTCTGACTTATTGCTGGAGACTGTCCCAGAGCCCGAAGCCGAAGGAGTCTGAAAGATCTATGTAGACGGGCCTTCCAACAACCGACACAGCGAAGTCGGGGTGTTAATGGTCTCCCCCCGGGAGGACACGTTATATTTATCCATCTGGCTCCACTTCAAAACCACCAACAATGAAGCTGAATATGAGGCAATCTTAGTGGGCCTGCAAGCAGCCAAGCATATGGGGGCTACTCGGGTCATGGTACACTCGGACTCCCAGCTCATGGCATAACAAATAAAGGGCGACTTCGATGTTAGGTGTGAGCGCCTGCAAAAGTATGTGTCCCTCTATGAGCAGCTGAAAAGCCTCCTTCATGGAGGTTATCTTGCAAAAGATCTCCAGGGCAGACAATATCAAGACCGACAAACTAGCTAGACTGGCTAGCTCCATTTCAACCTGGCAGCTGGATTAACCTAGTGCCCCGGAAGAGACGGTAGCATAGATTGGAGATGAGGCGGAAGACGACACCGTAACCGATTGGAGAGATCCATATGTGGAGTTCCTACGCAGTGGGAACACCCCAAGCATGGACCAAGGAAGCCGACTATTCCGTCGTCGGGCTACCAGATTCACATTGGTTGGCGATCAACTATACAGGAGGGCCTTTGCTTGACCACTCCTCAAATGCGTCGGACCAGAAGAAGCTGACTACGTGATGCGGGAAGTACATGAAGGCATTTGCGGGAGCCACATTGGGGGAAGATCTCTGTCTAGGAAGATTATTCTGGCAGGGTACTTTTAGCCGACTCTCCAAGTTGACACTCTCAAGTTTGTCATCGGCTGTGAAGCCTGCCAGAGACATCGGCATGTGACTCATCGACCAACCGAGCCTTTGCGAGTCTCTACAGCGTCCTGCCCATTCGATCAGTGGGGAATGGACATCGTAGGCCCCTTTCCCTTCGGGCCACAGCAGAAGAAGTTTCTCTTGGTCCTCGTGGGCTATTTTTTCAAATGGGTGGAAGTTGAGCCTCTGACACACATCACGGAGGCCGCGGTGATGAAGATCATATGGAGAGATATCGTCTGCAGATACGACATCCCCCATAACTTGGTGTCGACAATGGAAGGCAGTTCGCCGGGCGCAAGCTCAAGGAATGGTGCGAGGGGTTAGGCATTTGCCAAGCCTTCACATTAGTGGCTTACCCTCAGGGCAATGGATAAGCCGAAGTCGTTAACCATGAAATCCTCAGAGGACTCAAGGTAAAACTAGATCACGTCAGAAGCAACTGGGTCGACGAACTCTCCAGTATCATGTGGTCCTACCATACCACTCCACGCGAAGGAACAGGCCAGAGCCCTTTTCAGCTAGTATATGGAGCAGAGGCCATGATCCTGGTGGAGGTAGGAGAAGAATCTGTCCGACGGCAGCACTACAAAAAGGAGGACAATGATGAAGAGCGGCTGATCGACCTAGATTTGGTTTCAGAGGTCTAGGACAAAGCAACATCTCGGCTGGAAGAGTATCGATGACGGATGTAATAAGCCTACAATCGTCGGGTAATCTCTTGTAGCTTTGAAGTCGGAGACAAGGTTTGGAAGAGGATCAAACCAGTTGGTGACCCAGGAAAGCTGGAGCCTCAGTGGGATGGACCCTACGTCATCACCAAAAAGCTCACAGGGGGTAGCTACTATATGGAGGATGACAAAGGCAAGGGGCTGGAGAGGCCATGGCACGCCAATCATCTCCGCCCTTATCGCACTCGGTGAGATGTTGAGTTGTTTGCATAAAATTTGTATTTCTGTTGGTACTGCCTTGCAGTGCAATAAATAAAGGAGCAAATGAAATATCATTCGAAAAACGCCGAATACTTGCTTGCCTAAACCCTACTACCTCGCGGTGCTGCGAATGCTCGAGGTGAGTAGGCTTGGTCTGGGTGCTGCGGATGCCCAACTAAGAGCTGCCTAAACCCTACTACCTCGTGGTGCTGCAGATTCTTGAGGTGAGTAGGCTTAGTCTAGGTGCTGCGGATGCCCGACCAAGAGTTGCCTAAACCCTACTACCTCGTGGTGCTGGGGATGCCCGAGTTGAGTATGCTTGGTCTGGGTGTTGCGGATGCCCGACTAAGAGCAGCCTAAACCATACTATCTTGCGGTGCTGCGGATGCCCGAGTTGAGTAGGCTTAGTCTGGGTGTTGCGGATGCCCGACCAAGAGCTGCCAAAACCCTAATACCTCACGGTGCTGTGGATGCCTGAGGTGAGTAGGCTTGGTCTGGGTGCTGCGAATGCCCGACCAAGAGCTGCCCAAACCCTACTACCTCGCGGTGCTGCGGATTCCCAAGGTGAGTAGGCTTGGTTTGGGTGCTGCGGATGCTCGACCAAGAGCTGCCTAAACCCTACTACCTCGCGGTGCTGCGAATGCCTGAGGTGAGTAGACTTGGTCTGGGTGCTGCGGATGCCCGACCAAGTGCTGCCTAAACTCTATTACCTTACGGTGTTGCGGATGCCCAAGGTGAGTAGGCTTGGTCTGGGTGATGCGGATGCCCGACCAAGAGCTGCCTAAACCCTATTACCTCGCGGTGCTGCAGATGCCCGAGGTGAGTAGGCTTAGTCTGGGTGCTGCGAATGCCTGACCAAGAGCTGCCTAAACCCTACTACCTCGCGGTGCTGCGGATGCCCGAGGTGAGTAGGCTTGGTCTGGGTGCTGTGGATGCCCGATCAAGAGCTGCCTAAACCCTATTACCTCGCTGTACTGTGGATGCTCGAGGTGAGTAAGCTTGGTTTGGGTGCTGCGGATGCCCGACCAAGAGCTGCCTAAACCCTACTACCTCGCGGTGCTGCGGATGCCCGAGGTGAGTAGGCTTGGTCTGGGTGCTGTGGATGCCCGACCAAGAGTTGCCTAAACCCTACTACCTCGCGGTGCTGTGGATGCCCGAGGTGAGTAGGTTTGGTCTGGGTACTGTTGGATGTCCGACCAAGAGCTGTAAAAACTTACTACCTCGCGGTGCTACGGATGCCCGAGGTGAGTAGGCCTGATCCTAAATGCATAAGGAGATAGAGATGAAAGACTCTAAATACCCAAAGGAAAAGAACACAATATTCCATTAATAATTCCGGGGTACATTTGGTGGTTACACTCTCAAACAACAAAGCAAAGTACAAGAAGGTACATCTACTATAGCTCCTCCGGCAAGGTCGGGCTAGTCGTGGCTGGATCCTCCTAGCCTGCTCGGCTCCGCCTGGGGCCTCCCTTGGGGTTCCTTGCTCCTTGAGCTGAATCGTTGCTTGTCAGCACCTTTGCTCTTTGAGTCGAGGAAAAACACCGGCTCGTCAATTTCCTTGATCCTCATGTTAGGGACACATAATACATCAGGAGAAAAGACGAGAAACTCAAGACAATGAGCCAAAAAAAGTTTTTCATTATATTCAGGATAATTACATGTCTGACACATACGAAAGAATGAGAAAATCACTAAGAATAAAGGACAAAGGAATGGCGAGGCCCAGGTCTGGGAAGAGCCTTATATTTCTTGCTCTTCAGGCGAGAGCTCATCCCAAACCTGGCCAACGTTCTAGGCACTCAGATTTGCATCTGGTTTCAACAGTTGAGCCTTCTTCAATTGGCTGATGGCACCATTGAAGCCCTGTTTTAGGCGCTTCAATACCTGCCCAGCCAAAAGGTTGCCGAACTCGTCAGACTGTAGAAATTTGGCCTTGAACTCCGCCTCGGCCTTGGACAGTTGGGTTGCTTGGTCAATCTTTTGCTTCTGAAGCTCAGCCTCAACCTCCTTCTTGGCAGCTTTCAACTCAGCCACCTCCTAGGATAAGCGATCATGAGCCCCCAGTGTTTCCTGGAGTTTCTGGGATGTGGCCGAAGCCTTGGCCTGGGCTCGAGTGATGTCCTCCTGGAGGTTGGAGGTGTAGGCGGCCGCTAGCTCTATGTCATATTCTTTGAGATCTAACTGGCGCTCCTGTTCTTTATTCTGATCCTCCAGAACCTTCTTTGAGGACTCCAGGAGTTGGACGTTGGTAGACAACTCCTTCGTCTAGGTCTGGAGTTGCTCCCGCTCCTCGGACAGCTTCTGTAGGTCATTGGAGAGGGCCTGATTCTTCTCGGACCAAACACACTCTCGGAGATAGTAACCGTGCAGAGTCTCCTCAGAGGCCAGCAGGGTGTCAAGACAGTGTTCGACCTTCACCCTTAGGGCCCTGCTGACCTCCAGCTGTAGGAGGCCTGCCTCGCAGGCACGACCGATCTCCGCCTCTGATTCCGCCACCCGCTGGAGGAGGTCTTTAGTAACCCCTCGGGAGCACAATAGGCGGCTCATAGCGGCACAGTTGGAGGTGACCTGCAATATGGAAGAAGAACAATTAACAACAAAATAAAAAGGGGAGAAGTTCAAGGGCAATTATCGTCAGCAGAGACTGGTGTAGCATGCCCAGATACCGGGCTGACCCAGTCGACCTCCTCAGCTGAGCAGGAGGTGGAAGAAGTTCCTCAGCAGGCCGGATTGATGGGTCAAGAACATTTCTGGGGTCGACGAGGTCCTCCTTCGAGCCGGACGCTATCTACGGACCATGACTATCGGAGAGGGTTCCCTTTATTTAGAGTGACTGAGAACCTTTGGCCGCCATCTTCTTCACCGTCGGGGTCTTCCGGCATAGGCAAGGCATGATGGGTAGCACCTACTTGCCCTGCTGGGTAGCAAGAGTTTTGGCCGGGACGGCCGGGTTAGGAGCCACCAAGTCCGTGGAGGTCTCAGAAGGATGGGGGGGGGGCGTCATCCGAATGCTCTTGGACAAGGGCACCTCGTCGTCCTCATTCGCGGCTGGTGGAAGCTCCGAGGTTGAGAGTTTTCTCAACCTCTTCAAGGGAGCTTGCTTGTGGGTGAGCCATTTTCGCCACTTCTTCTCGGGGGCTGGGGGTAGTTGCTGCTCGTCAGGGAGCACAGGGGCGGTCTCCCCATCTCCCGTAGGGACGGGGAGGACGGAGAATCTTCCTCAGCTGACCGCTTGGCCGCCTTAGGGGCCTTAGGTGGGTCCTGGTTTCCTGGTCTTCAGACCATGGGGCCACCTCTTCGAAGCCCTCGGTTAGGACTCCTATCGGGGCAGAAGGAACGGGGGCGGGAACCATGGCCTCCTCGTTGGCTTGGTCTCACTTCAGGAGACAGTTAATGGCTCGTGAAAGCATTATGTCATCTGCAAAACAAAGACGGAAGGACATCAGTTAGAATTAACAAGGATATCTACCAAAAGAGAGAACTTACGGAGGCTGGGGCTGATCCGGTGATCTTTGGGCTGAGTTCAGCCCTGTAGAAAAGCTTCTTGCAGTGTACCAGCTGTAGGCCATGGAACTCCATCCCGGCCAGGATACTACTAGTCCTCTGGTATCCTGTGTCCTACTGGAAGTCCCCGAGGTCCGGGATGGGAGGAAGGCTCTCCATCCAGCGGATAGGACTGAAGGGACACTGAGGGAGTCGTATAAAGAAAAAAGGTTCCTTCCATCCCTTGTGGGAGGAAGGAAGACCCCCTAAGAACCTATGACCGGCGCGGGCTGTAATGCTAAATGTCCCTCGCGAGCCAACAGGAACGAAGAAAAAAATAGAAAAATGGGGTGGGGGGGGGGTTAAAGGGATGTTGAAAATTTTGAAGAGGACAAACGCTCCGCCCATCTGGGCAAAGTTATTTGGAGTCAGTTGGTGAAGAGGGATGTCAAAATAGGTAGCGACGCTCATGAAAAAGGGAGGAATAGGGAAACGAAACCCTAATTCTACCTGCCCCATGAAGAAGGTGAAGAAACCTACAAGAGGTTCTACGGGTGATTGACCTATGGCCGGAACTCCCACCACTCAATCCTCCAGGATACCATACCTCTCGCAGGCGGCCTGGAGGGACTCTAACTTAACCCTAGAGGAGATGGTATCATACCACTCCTGGTGATAGGTGGGTTCCTTGGAGGAATCTTCACCCTCGCCTCGATTCTTCTTCTTCTCTACTAGACCCATGAGGGTGAAGGGAGAAAAGAGAAGAAGACTTACGATGGGAGAGAATGTAGCGGCCGAACTAGCAGAAGATGAATGAGGAAGTCGAAAGCAGATAGGGCAAGAAGGCGGAAGGGTGCCGTTGCACCCGCTTTTATAGGGAGAAGCCACCCGCTTGTGAGCAATGGGGAGGCAGCACGTCTATGGTGCTGATTGGGCATCTTGAGGAGCCACCATCCTTTTTGGTCGTCGCTTCATATGGCCCGCGGTGCATATCAGTGGGAGATCGCCGCACAGAGAATGACGGAGCACGTGGCGAGGTTACATTCGTTAGACAACCTTGTCGCCATTAAGAGACCCCATGCACTTTTAAGGGGTCATGGACAATTGTCAGGGCATTGTCTCGAAGCTCATAGAGATGTTAGACGGATTCGAGGAGTTTCCTGGGGGTCCAAGGATGCATGTTCTGACTCCTCGGACCCGGCAGACCGCCAATGAAGTAGTGAAGGATATATGGACCCACCATAACATAGCTTCTCCGTTACAACACTAGTCTAATCAGTCAGCCACACTTCTTTCGATTAGACTTGATGGGAGGGATTTGTGATGGGGTTGAACACCCCGTGGATGATGCGTGGACTGAAGAAGTTATGTGGCAAGATCGGGAAGGTGGATTCCGGGATTCCCGAGACCACCTCGTGTAGACATACTCTTGAGATCGCTTCAGGAGGACACCCGCCCGAGATCACCTCGGGAGATCAGGTCCCCGAGATCACCTCAGGAAGGTGAACGCCCGGGACCCCCCCTCCCCCCGGGCCAAAGGATCTCGAGATCACCTCAGGGCAGCGGAGCCTAAGGATCACTCGACCTCAAGTAACCATCCCCTTTCTTCGGATCTATGGATAATCATCACCAATAATTACAGGATAATCATAACCCATGATACGCGGCCATTAAAGCCTTAATCATCATAATGGTCCAGATTTAATGGATGCGACGACTGTTATAATGATTATCCAGTAATCGACAATTGAGGGGACGTGGAGAAGAACTTGAGGACACGTGTGAAGACCGCCTCAGGTATAAAAGGTACTTTAACCCCCTAGGTAAAACGATTACGGACATTCTAACTCATACTTTTGTCCTTATTTACTTTCCTTTGAGAGATTCGGGCACTGACTTGAGCGTCGGAGAGGGTTCCGCCGGACAACCTTCGGCGTGTTCCCTTACCACTCGTGTTAATCTCGAGGGTGGAAGCTCTTCCTCTCTCGTCATCATCCTCGTGGGCTGAACCCTAGTGACTGACCATCGACGTCGATTCCTTCCGGAAGAGGGTGCTTGCTGTGGATGGCTACTATTGGGTTGGACTTCTTGATCTTTTCTACCTATGTTCTTGGATGAATTGTGTTGGAATCTTGAGTTTTAGTATGGAGCTTCATGGATGGGTTTGGTTTTCTTTGGGAATTAAGCTAGTCTAAATATATATAATCGATTGGTAATTAATCATTTAATTTAGAGTTAATTAAATGATTATGATAATTAGGATCACTACTAATACAGATTAGTAGTTGATTACTTACTTACTTTTGTATAAATAGTTAAGGATTTTATATTTGATGCAGGAAATTGATTGACTTGGCTATTTCATTTGGATTATTTGGACGGGGTTCTCTTCGCTTTCGGATCTACTATATTGGAGGCGGGTACCTTTGACTTATCTATTTTAGATATTATCACAGTTATATGCATGGTCTGTTATGATAACGGTAGATTTCTATTACCTACCTATTCTTGTATACCTCCACTGGATACTAATAGCTTGACTTTGAGATGCTTCCTGTTTACTCTCGTATAATACATACACGACATGGATTGATTGCTAGTAGTATCCTGCATGTATACCGGTGGTTTATTTTTAGATCATGATTTACGACTTAGACCTGTGCATGTCTTATACTCTAGGGAGGTCTTTCGGTAGGATATTGCATGCGTTTAGTGTCATGCACCATATCTACACCATTGCATAGCTGGCAACTCTGAGCTCCCTTGTGGTAGAGTCGGGTTGTCAGATCATGTTGTGTGCACATAGTCACTCATGAGTAGTGGCTACTGGAGGGTGCGTCTAGTTGCTCCGTCCAGACTCCACACGATCACTCTTGCAGTGGTTTCTGTGCGGGATAGCAATCAGGGACCCTTCTGAGTGTGTACAGTTGCTCTGTGCTGCTTTGCTCGGTCGCTCATGGATAGTGGTACCGGAGCGTGATAGCAGGCAGGGGTCCCTCATCTTTCCGGTGATTTAAGGAGTTGAGAGATTTATCTCCCTCATATGACATGGGGTATGAGTGTTTACTCTACCATCATCCTGTCCACTCGGTCACTCAGGAGCAGTGATGACAGAGTGCGTATAGTTATAACCCTACACTTGGATGAGTACTTCCGCCAGCATCTTCACTTATGACTTGTGACGATGGCTGGCTGGTGACAGAGGTGACCATGTCATTGCATCATGTGCATGATGTATGAATTACATTTTGTTTGTGTTTGCTGCATTTGTTTGACATGCACATACAAGTTGCGATATGTATTCAGTTCGACAACCTTGTTTTACCTGCAAAGGGGTATTGGGGTTATTGACCTATATGTTACCGAGATAGCTTGACACTGGTATGCCTTACTTTTATAGTTTCTCAGTTTTGCATTTTCTACTACTACACTGATATTGCATCAGTTGGACTCTTACTGCTTACATATCCGACATATGTATTCGCTGAGTTCTTTGGACCCATCCCGTTAGCCATGTTTTTATTTCAGGATGATCGTCTGAAGTGCTTGATAGTCTGTCCCAGTTCACGTGTGTTGAGGCGATTGCGTTGTTTTACTTGTATTGATGTTGGAAGATGTTAGTACATTTCTTTTATTTTTCATTTCCGTATTTGTATTTCTGATTTGTTGTGTCGCTCTGCATGGTGATGGTGGATTGTACTTTTATGTGCCATGGAGGTCTATGCCTTTGTTTGTTTGTCATAAGTCATATCGGTATGTGATTTTCCTTAATGTGACGTTGTCTTCTTTTAGTTTTGTTCACTTGTTCCAGCCCTATCGACTGTGGTACATGTGACTAAGAGGATTGTGGTGTTAAGGATTTTAAATTGCCCATCAAGTCGAGAGAGAAGCACTTCCATCGGTATTGGACGAATGACTCCTCGCGACGTGACAGTATTAAATGATTACTAGTAATACTTTTTTATTTTATTATATTCCACGGATTCATGTTATTCAACTTTTTATTTTAGCCTATATTTTATATGCTCGCTCAAAAATTTTCATCACACGTAAGAAGACAATCATGCGTATGAATTTGTAAAGTAAACTAGTAATAAAATCGATGTAATAGAGCCTTTTTTTATGCTCGATGGTCCTGCCCTATCTTTGGCATCGTACGGACAGTCAATGTGGCAAACGGCCTAGCAACTTCGGCCTGGCCAACTTCAGGGTTCACGTCATTGTACGGGTAGCCAGCTTGACAAACACCCTGGTCGGTCCCAGGGTCTCTGCCGGCCGGTCGGACTCAAGGCGGCCGGTCAGAATAAATGTAGCGGTTCATCCGGCCGGTCAATCCCGGTCGACCATATTAAGGTTATTACACCTCGTTTATCCGGGTACTTCCGCCCGGCCATAATAGGGTTTCTGTACCCTCGTTCCTGGGTACTGTCGCCCGGCCACTTAGGGGCTCACATGCCTAATCATCCGGGTGCAGCCGCCCGGACATCCTTCATATATATACTTAAAAGCCCCCAGGCTTGTTCGCCTGGCGCCCACTCGAGCTCTCTCCCGGAACCACCCGGAGATAAAGACAAAACACACCTGCACCTTCCTGCAGGTAACAGACTGTCACCACTAGTGTGAACTGGCACTCCCTGGCACGCCGCCCTGTCGCACCGTTGGTGCCAGGCGGCGCCGGTCGGGGACGTACAGGAACCTGTCTTTGTCCTCACATAAGACAAGCAGTATGCGATAAGGAATGTTGGCTACAAATCGACATAATCATACAATATTCCCTGAGGCCGTCAGAGAATCCTGACACAGGGCAGACAGAATCAGGGAATATTCCCCGACCAGGTCAGAGAATCCTGACACAGGTCAGACTTGGTCTATTTCCCCGGCTATATAAGTCCCTCCCCTCCTCATTATCAGGTACGCGCGAAGCCCCTCGTCTACAGTGCTCCATTATTTTTCCTGTTCAACGGAATACTGACTTGACCGTCGGAGTGCCTTGCCGGGACGTTTCCCGGCTAGGTTGCTAACGGTGATCTTCCCCAGCAGGTCTACTCCAATCCGGTCGAAGGTGCATCAGGCGACATCCACTTACGTCCGGTCGGAGGACGCCCCCCACTCGCTGAGTCATTCTGAGCGAAGGCATCCAGTCAGCATCCACGTCATTCATCTCTACACCGTCATCCGATTGCGGCCCCACTCCACTCGGCGACAGGATCACTCGACTATATCATTAAAATTTTAAGTACGACACTGATCATTATGATAGGTATCTGCTGTCATCGTCGTCGTCGTCGCCGCCGCCAACATACAACTCCTCTGCCGGGGGAGCGGTGGCAGCACCTGCTGCTGGTGCTGCTTCGGGAGCCCATCACCTTCTATCTCACGGTCACCGTCAGGACGGTACTGGTCACCACCACCATGACCATGGAAAGATAAGCATGGAAAGCATTGAGCTAGTAAATGAGCACGTTCCAGCAGAGCAGACTAACAATTATACACATATGTAATTATACGTCCAATCTTAGTGCTGTCGAAGGTAATTAAAAGAAAAGTTCTTACTCGAAACTGTTAATTTCTGATGGAAAAACATCAGCTGGGAGAGCTGCTCAAAGCAATTTTTTAATTTTCATTTTGGTTGATGCGTGCGAAACAAAAGTTTAGTAAATTTGAGAATAACGAAAATAAAACTTGCACAATAATATTCTACGAGATGTTCCATGGAAGCTCGTCCCGTTTTCTGTAGAAGATATATATATCAATGTAACGGATATCGCCGTGCTCGTCCCCCCTTGTCACTCATTTTTTTTTTCTCCTTTCTTTCTTTTTCCTTTTTTATGCTCGTGTTTTTCGTCTCGAATAACACTTAAATATTCGTCTCTATCCAATTCAAAAATGATATGTTGGATATATAGTGTGAATAGAAAGAGAAGTAGTAGAATTTTAATCTCACATTGAAATTTTTTAGTGAATGAAAAGTGAGGAGAAGAATAAAGAGACTCCATTGTGAATGAGACTTAATCCCACATTGAGAGTCTCAAGGCATAAATGTTGATTTATATTGTTTCACAAGCATGATATATGTGAACAAATGCTAGGGGAGAGACTCTCTCTCATGCGTGGGTGTGCTGAGGAGTGCAAATTCAAGGCCCGGATTTGTATTGAACCAAGTGAACTCGTGTGCGTGCACGACCTGCACGCGTCGAATGTCCGCGGTCGGGGCAAAATTTGTCTAAGAAGATGAACCAATGTTTTGTCAAATTTTTTGCTCGAATGTAACTACTGCATTAATTTTGATTAATGCAAGAACAGTAACCCCCAGACGTTGGGGTCTGAGCCTATATAAAGAGACTCTGACCGAGAGCAAAAGGGACACAGACGATATAAAGAGATTCTCTTCCACTCCACCTCGTTCCCGACCTCCGTTGATAGCATTCGGGTACTCCTCAGTTCTCCACGAGCAATGAGTGCTCCGTTGTGCTCGTGGTTCGGCTGTTGTATCCTAAGAGACAGACGCCCATCTGAGCCTCGAAGCACCGCCGGAGGAGGACAAATCTGTTTCAAGGAAATTGCGTTGCGCAGGCCTCAGCAACTTCTTGTTGAGGCAATCGACCCTTAAATGATTGGAAGATCATGGTTTTGATGTGTGTGTGTGTATGTTTAAGGTTAGAGTGTTATGTTGTATTTGATGTGTGTGATTGAGTTTGCAGGACTTGGAGAATCACACATGGTGGACATATCCGAGAGATGAGAGCCGATGGAGGAGAGCTCCAAGGGCAAGCCGGGAAGTGGACTTCAAGGGCACATGTGAAGGGTGGCATGGAGGCAAGCCAAGGGAAGGCTTGTGTGCGCATCCGAGGGGCGATAGCCAGAGGAAGAGGACTTCAAGAGGCAAGCCAAGGGAGTAGACCTGAAGGCATACGTGAAGGAGAAGGTTCGGAGTGGCTGGAAATAAGCTGAGAGGCAGGGCAGTCGGCTGGCCCAGGGGCAGTCGACTGCCAAAACTCACAGAGAGTTTTCGGCCTTGGACCAGGGGCAGTCGACTGGTATACCCCGAAAACTAGCCGTTGGCTAGCAATTAATGACTAGACCAGTCGACTACCCTAGGGGCAGTCGACTGGTGCGGGGCTGGATAGACTGCGAGTTTGTCCTGTTCTCCTATAAAAGGAGGACCTTTTTGCATGTGAGCGGTACGGTTCCATACAGTAACGAAGTGTTGCTCGACTGAAAAGTGTTCCTTACTTCCTCTCACTCATTCTACTTCATTCTGTAAAGAGGAAGATCACCACTGTAAATGTTTCTCCACCTGAAGGAGGTTTCTCATAGTGAAAGTGGTGCTAGTGCGTGGATCCTTGGATTAGTCACCCATCTGGGTGGATACCAAGTAAAGTATTGTTGTTAGCATTGTTATTGTATTTTTTTTGCATATTATTGTTCCGCTGCGCTAACGACATTGTAGAGATCGAAATCGAAAAGTGCTATTCACCCCCCCTCTAGCACGCCAAGACGATCCATCAGTTGGTATCAGAGCCAGTGCGTTTTGGAAGAACTAACCGTCAACCGGAGCAAGTAAAATGGCGTTTCAAGAGGGATACTCCACCGCACGACCACCCTTCTTCAACGGGAACGACTTCGCTTACTGGAAAGGTAGGATGCAATACTACCTTATGAACGATATTGAGAATTGGATTAGTATTGCAGATGGTTTCGAGGCACCCGTCGTTGAAAGAGGAGAACCGACATCGATGAGATCCTGGTCAAAGGAGGTAATGAAGAGGGCGTAGTCCAATGCCAAGGCCACCACCACACTACAGTGCGGGCTCTCAACGGAGCAACTGAACAAGGTGTGGCCGTTCAAGAGCGCCAAGGAATTGTGGGACAAGTTGGTGGAATTGAACGAGGGGTCAAATGAGTCCAGAAGAGCCAAGAAGGACTTGCTCGTGGCCCAACTCCAATCTCTATCCATGAAGAGCAACGAGACTGTCAGCCAGCTACATGGAAGTGTGAAGGAAGTAATCAATGAGCTCCATGTGATTGGAGAAAAGATCGAGAACCGGGATATCGTCAGGTATGTTCTACAAGCCTTCCCAAGAACCAGCTTGTGAGCATCCATGGTTGATGCATACAAGGTATCAAGGGATTTGTCCATTGTTAAATTAGATAACTTATTCTGTGAATTTGAACTACACGAGCAAGCTAACGTCTCGGCCAAAGAGAAGGGTATTGCTTTTATTGCAGAAAAGGAGAAGAAGAAGAGGAAGGAGAAGAAGAAGAGGAAGGAGAAGAAGAAGGTGATATACTCCTCCTCATCAGATTCAGAGGAATCCATCGCCTCCATGAACATCGACCAAGAGGCATTCATGGTAAGAAAGATGCGTAAGGCTTTCAGAAATTTTTCTAACAAATCATATGCTAGGAAAGGGTCCAAAGGCAAGGGTAAGGCCAAGGACATTATATGCTACAACTGCCACCAAGAGGGACACATGAAGAACGAGTGCCCTCAATTGAAGAGAAGAGATGACAAGAAGGAGGAGAAGAAGAAAGGTGACAAGAAGAAGTCAAAGGGAAGCAGAAGAGTGCCACCAACCTCAAGGCAACCTGGGATGATCCCTCATCCTCAGAGGAAGAAGAAGAGCAAGTTTCCCATTTTGCTCTTGTGGCGCAAGACCACCCAGATTCATCAGATGATGAAAGAAGCTCAAGCAGTGATGAGAGCGACTCCTCCTCTCCATCATCCGAGTCAGAAGCTTTGGTAAGTGAGGTATACCACTTACCCTCCTCTACTTTAGTCAAGATCATTTCTAGCACTAACATGGACTTAGCTAAGGCTAGAAGTAAGATTAAGGATCTAAAAGAAGAAATTGCCATGCTTAGAGTAGAATCTACCAAACTTGAAGAATTGCATGCTAGTTCTATTACATCACATGCTTCACATCTTGAAACTGAAAATAAGGAACTAAGGAAAAAGGTAGATGACCTCATAAAGACCCTTAGGAAATTCCAAGTAGGATCTAGCAACCTAGATATGATAATCAACAGTCAAAGGGCCGTTTATAACAAGGCCGGTTTGGGATATAGGCCAAAGACAAAGGATGTGGCCTTTGTATCACTTACGGGTAGGATTGGTGCATCTAGGAGACTAGGGGCTAAGGGAAACACCAAAAGGGCATGGGTACCTAGAAGATTTCTAAGTGATGCTTATGGATCAAAGATTTGGGTACCAAAAGAGTATGTTTTTCATGTTGTATAGGTAAAGGTGAAGGAGGCCTCAACTATGTTGATAGTACATAGTGAATGCTCAAGACACATGACTGGAGATGTGAGCAAGTTCACTACTATTAGCTACTTAAGAGAAGGGACGGTCTCTTTTGGAAATAGTGAAAAATTGAGAATCATTGGTAGGGGCACCATTGAGGTATCTCCCACAATTTCTATACATAAGGTACTCCTAATTAAAGATATGAAGTACAATTTACTCAGTGTGAGTCAGTTATATGATGCGGGCTTTAGAGTTGAATTTCATGCTAGAACATGCATAATTAAACATAATGAATCAAATAATGTTATATTAGAAGGGTTTAGAGAGGCAAATTTATATTATCTTGACCTTGCTTATGCTACTAACAACGTTGCTAAGTGTGTCATGTCTAAAGAAGAAGAAGGGTGGTTGTGGCACCGGAGGCTTGGACATGTCAACATGAGAAGCATTGCAAGAGTGGCCAATGAAGAGTTGGTGAAGGGGCTACCAATGATCAAGTATGAGAAGACCAAATTGTGTAATTCATGCCAAGAGGGTAAGCAATCAAAATCATCACACAAAGGTAAAATCCTAACCACTACTACTTTACCATTAGAGCTTTTGCATATAGATCTATTTGATTGCCATAGTACTCCCTCACTTGTAGAAGTAAATATTGTCTAGTGATAGTAGATGATTTTTCTAGGTTTACATGGATTTACTTTATGAAACATAAGGACGATACCCTAGAAATTTTTATAGGATTTAGCAAAAGGGTAGAAAACGAAAAATACCTCAAAATAAACCGAATTAGGAGTGACCACGGTGGGGAGTTCCAAAATGCAAGTTTCACGCAATTTTGTGTCGAAAATGGATACAGGCATGAATTTTCATGCCCAAGGACTCCTCAACAAAATGTGGTAGTTGAGAGGAGAAACCGAGCCCTACAAGAAGCTGCTAGGACTATGCTTAATGCATATTCTCTCCCTAGCTACTTTTGGGCCGAAGCGGTTAACACCGCGTGTTATATTCAAAATCGGGTGTTGGTACATAGGTTCCTAGGAAAAACACCCTTTGAATTATGGAATGGAAGAGTACCACAAGTCCATTACTTTAGGGTCTTTGGATGTAAAGTGTATATCTTAAATACCAAAGATGACCTAAGGAAGTTTGAGTCAAAAAACGACGAGGGAATTCTAGTTGGGTACTCATCCACCAGTAGGGGCTATAGAGTTTACAATAAGAGGACAAAAGTGATTGAGGAGTCCTCAAATGTCAAGTTTGATGAAACAACATATACCTACCCTAGAAAAGCCTCAATTGATAAGGATATAGAAGAGGTCCAACCCTTGCACAAAGAACCCAAGACCTATATTTGGAGGGCAACGATCTAGGGGGAGTAAGAAGTACCCTGGAGGAAGAGGAAGAAGTAGTAAATGAACCCACCATTTCTAGGCCCTTGAGACATCACCAAGATCACCCTATTGATCAAATAGTGGGTGATATAACTCAAGGAGTAAGGACTAGGTCCTATTTTAGGGATCACACTAGTCAAATAGCTCTAATCTCTCAATTAGAACCCAAATCTATTGATGAAGCATTGGGAGATATGGATTGGGTCTTAGCCATGCAAGAAGAGCTAAATCAATTTGAAAGGAGTGAAGTTTGGGAGTTGATTTTTAGGCCCAATGATTGCACCATTGTAACCACAAGATGGGTCTTTAGGAACAAACTAGATGACCAAGGTAAAATCACTAGAAACAAGGCTAGATTGGTAGCTAGGGGGTTTACCAAGTTGAGGGATTAGATTATGATGAGACTTATGCCCCCGTAGCTAGACTAGAATCTATTAGAATCCTACTAGCCTATGCCACTCACATGGGTTTCACACTTCACCAAATGGATGTGAAGTCGACATTCCTTAATGGGATCATTAAGGAAGAGGTTTATGTAGAACAACCCCCTGGGTTTGAGGACCCTAATTATCCAAGACACGTTTACAAATTAAGAAAAGCCTTATATGGATTGAAACAAGCTCTCCGGGCTTGGTATGAAAGACTTTCTTCATTTCTAGTGTCTAATGCTCTGTTTACTTGGGAGAGCGGAAAGTAAAACTAAGGAAAAGTTTTTGCAGTGAAAATCTTTTCATTGTTTACTTCATTAAAATTTAAAGAGGGAAGAGAAATATAATCCATCCGTTGATAGTTTTAGAGCCAAAATCGATCATCTCAAAATCGGATGGAAAGTAGCGGATGGATAAAAAAATGACGCATGTACCCCTTTTCATCTACAAAATTACATCATAAACCAAAACAAATAACGCATGTACCCTTTTTAACTCATAAAATTACACCATATACCAAAAAATGACGCATGTACCCTTTTGCATTAATAAAGCCTCTCCTTTTGGGATTTATCAAGTTGGTAATTAAAGGTTACCGACAACGAGAAGGCCTTGATTACTTTGATATGTATTCTCCTGTGTCGAGAATAACTTTCATTAGAGTGTTGTTGGCTATTGCTGCTCTATGGAACCTGGAAATACATCAGATGGATGTAAAGACGACCTTTCTAAACGGAGATTTAGAAAAGGAAATTTACATGGAGCAACCTGAGAGGTTTTCTGTACCAGGATAGAATAACCAGGTTTGCAAATTGGCGAAGTCTTTATACGGCTTGAAACAAGCTCCTAAGCAGTGACATGAGAAATTTGATAATGCCATACGAGAAGGTGGATTCAAACTTAATGAATGTGATAAATGTGTCTACTCGAAAGCTACAGAAGATGACTTTGTCATCTTGTGCTTATATGTAGATGACATACTTATCATTGGGAGTAATGATAAGATAATCAAATCCACGAAAGATATGTTGAACTCAAGATTTGACATGAAAGACATGGGCCTAGCTGATGTGATTCTAGGAATCAAAATTCTTAGAACAGCTGAAGGACTTGTTCTTAGTCAGTCCCATTATATGGACAAGATTCTTGAGAAATTTTTGTGATTGTTCCTTCTTGTGTGATCTCTTGTACTCAAGTTCAATCATCTGTGTGATCTGTGGAGAGGTTTCTCCACTGAGAAGGAGGCTCTATCTTATCCGGTGTTCACCGGGGCTTGATCTGCCGACGATCAAGGGATCGCCCACCTTAAGGGCACGCCAAGGAGTAGGGGCAAGTTATCCCCGAACCTTGTAAACGATCCTTGTTAGCGTTTTGGTTTGTCTTTAGTTTCTGCACTTTGTTTCTGCTGTTATACTGTGTATTTCTTCCGCTGCGACTAATCTTCAAGTGCAGAAGTTCAAAAGTGCAAGAATTAGTGTCTGGCTATATTCACCCCCCCTCTCTAGCCATCCAAGGCCCAACAAGTGGTATCAAAGCTTGGGGCCCTGTTCATGGCTTAACATCCGAGAGTTATCAACAAGATGGCTGGAAGAGAAGGAATGAGCACAAACCGACCTCCACTCTTCGACGGCACAGATTTTCAATATTGGAAATTGAAGATGGAGTTTTATTTGAAGACAAACATGAGCATATGGTTCTCGGTCAAAGAAGGTTCCATCCCTCCAAGAGATGTTGAAGGAAAAGATCTCAATTTCTCAAGTTGGTCGACTGAGCAAATAAGAAAGAGTGAAGCAAATGCCAAAGCGGTGGCCACTTTGCAATGCGGGTTGACCAAGGAGGAGTTGATCAAGGTGGGTCCTTTTACAAGTGCTAAAGATCTTTGGAACAAAATCATTGAGCTCCATGAAGGAACTCAAGACACCCAAATAACCAAGAAGGACCTCCTTCTCAGCCAACTCCAGAACTTGACAATGGGAGAAAATGAAACTGTAAGTATGCTTCATTGTCGGTTAAAAGAAATCATCAACGGCTTGCATTCCATCAATGAAAAGGTGGAAAACCGAGACTTAGTGAGGTACATTCTAAAAGCTTTTCCGAGGAATGCTTTGTGGTCATCCATGGTGGATGCCTACAAGGTTTCCAATGATTTTTCAATTGTTAAGTTAGAAGATCTATTTTGTGAAATGGAACTACATGAGATCTCTAAGCCCAAAGGAGAAAGGGTTGACTTTAGTGGCAGGTGACAAAAAGAAGAAAATGGAGGAGAGGACTCACTGTTACGTGGCTCTCGTGGCCTTAGAAGGATCAAATGAAGGAAGTAATAACGAATCAAGCTCCTCAACCGCGCCTTCATCATCTTCGGATGATGAAGAGGTAATCTCTCCCGAGCTAGACAAATGCTATAGAACAATAGCGTGCTTGACAAAAATGCTTAAGAAATCTAAGGCCAAAGTCAAAGCATTAAGGTTGGAAGTAAAAGAATTGAAATCTCCTAAGGTTGAGGACATTAATGATTTGCATGATAAATCCCTTAAGGATGAAAATAAGAACTTGAAGGAAGTCAACACCAAGCCTATAAATACCCTATGAGATCAAGAAACCAAGCCAATTAATCAACTCAAGAGCCAACACCAAAAAGCCTCTCCTTTTCTCTCTTTCTCTCCTTCTCTCCTAGGGTTCTCGGCACCGAATAGAGAAGAAGGGTTCTCCCCTTCGGTTCTCTCCACCTCCTCCACCAAGATCCGGCTGAGGCTCAAGGAAGCAAGGTAGAGATCTCCTCTACCTTGCGTGAGGCTCGGGGAGGGCAGAGGAGGCGCCGGCGAGTGGGAGAAGGCGGCGCAAGGCCACCTTGCGGTGGCGGCGCAAGGAAAGGTAGAAGGGTTTGCGTGGCCTTTTGGGGCTGAGAAGAAGGTTGTTTCTTTCCTTCTTCTTCTTCTTCATCTTCCTCTCTAAGTTTGCTGCTGGTCAGAGGGCTTGGAGCCGGCTCTGGCGATCGGCGACACAAGGGAAGAGGAATAGGGTGGCCGGCGGCACAAACCCTAGGCGCTAGGGTTTTGGCCGGTTGTAGAAGAGGGTTGATTGGAGCTCTTGGTGATCTCGGATCGCGGTAGATCGTCGCCCACATGACGTTCGTGAAGGGAGGGACATAAGGTAGAAGACCGCGAGGTGATCGGAAAGGTATAACTTTCCATAAGCTCCGTTATATTTCCTTATGTCTTTTATGTGCCATGTTTATATGTCTTGTCATTTTATATTTAAGAATTTATTGTTTTGATTGCAAAATATGTTTAATAAATTCTTAACTGGACCCCGACCATAAACACAAAAGCAGGCGATCAACTCGTCACCTTTTCCGCGGTCAAACGGTCGAGCAAATTGCAAGGTCAATTTTTGTAATTAGCTAAGTTGCAATTTGGATCGTTCGATACGGCACGAGACGGTCGATGGGAGACGACTCTCTATTCGGATTAAATTTTTTAATCCGTAGGCATGGAGAGGTCTCTCGGATCGACTAGGTATTTGCTATGGAAACCAACTAAGCCATACCCAACAGTACTGACCATGGGGGGTTAGAAACCAAGTAAAAAATCCTGTGTGCAATCTATTATTTGTTCGTTCTTTCAATTTTCCGCTGCTACTAACTCTATGACCAGAACGAATATTTTAAAGTTTCCGAAAGTTTTTATGGTCGATATTCACCCCCCCTCTATTGACGGCACCGGTCCCCACAAAGAGTTATTTAAAATTTAAACAACATAGTATTAGGTGGAGGTGAGATGATAGTACGTTAGGGAAGCCTTTCTAATAAGGTTAAGTGAGGTAAGGCGTACCCTACTTGGTCTGTTTAGTCTGGTAGAACTAGCCGAAGCTACCGATCCAAGACCTAAGCTAGTTGGACCAAAATTTTTCAAGAAGTAATTTGAAAATGAAATTTCGATAAAAGGCTCTGTCAAGGAAAGGGTTGTTGCTCCAATAAGGCTACGGCCAAAGAAGGCCTCTGTGCCTCGCCAAGACCTGAAAGCCAATTATCGAAACTCTAATTCAATTTACTATTCGATAAATTTGAATCTAACATAAATTTTAAATTAAATCCTAGACTTAACATTTTTTTCAAAATCAACTTTACAATTTTTTTTAAAAAAAATTAATTCAACAATTTCAAAATTAACTGTCTTTCAAAAATTAAACATTTATTTTGAAAACCTATCTCACAAAGTCCATAAGGTTAACATGGTTGATAACATTAGATGTGGGTGAGACAGACTAGGTAGTAAAACTCAATTTAAGCAATCCCTACCTCTAATGGATCCAAATCAATATATACTTTATGTGTAGGAACATAAAGATTTGGACCAATGGATGTTGGATAGTGGATGCTCCAGACACATGACTGGGGATAAATTGATGTTCACCAAAATCATGTTCAAAAACCTAGGCTCAGTAGCTTTTGGCAACAATGCTACACTCAAAGTAATTGGGTTAGGTAACATTGAACTTAATTCTGATTTCATTATTAAGAAAGTGCTATTGGTTGAAAATTTCAAATTCAATTTGCTTAGCATTAGTCAACTCTGTGATACTGGTTACATAGTTACTTTCACCAACTCTAACTGACTTATTAGAAACCTCCAAGGAAAAATAACATTTACACTATTAATTTATCATTAGTACCAAAATACTTTCTGACTCAATTAGAAGAATCTAATATTTGACATAGGAGATTAGGTCACACTCATACCAAACTAATTTCAAAAATTACTCAACTTGGGTTAATTAAAGGTGTACCTAAAATCAAGAATTTTGAAAATACAATTTGTAACTCATGTAAACAAGGCAAACAAACTAAGTCAACTCATGAACCAACCCAAGTAGTTGAACCAAACACTGAATCAAACCGTCCAGCTGGACCTGAGGTTGAACCTAGTTCTAGAAGAACAAAGAAACCCAGACTCAATCATCCATCTGACCAAATCATGGGTGATCCAACCTTAGGAGTCAGACTTAGGTCTTCTTATAGAAATCTTAGTCAGATCGCATTTATTTCAAAAATTAAACCTAAGACTATAGAAGAAGCCCTACCTGACCCATATTGGATCATAGCAATGCAAGAGGAGCTAGCCCAATTTGAAAGAAACCAAGTCTGGGAATTAGTACCTAAACCTAAGGGAAAATCTGTCATAGATACTAAGTGGGTATTTAGAAACAAATTAAGTGATCAAGGAGAAATTGTGAGAAACAAAGCCCGCTTAATAGATAAAGGGTTTAGTCAGGTCGAAGGGTTAGATTATGATGAAACCTATGCCCTAATAGCCAGACTTGAGTAAATAAGAATGTTATTAGCTTTTGAAGCCCATAGAGGGTTTAAACTATACCAAATGGATGTCAAGTCTATTTTTCTTAATGGGTTTATTAAAGAAGAAGTTTATGTAGGGCAACCTCCAGGATTTGAGGACTTAGAAAAACTGAATATGTATTTAAGCTTAGAAAAGCGCTTTATGGGTGGAAACAAGCACCTATGGCTTGGTATGAACGCTTATCAACCTATTTAATTTCTAAGGAATTTAACCAAGGTCAAATTGACTCCACACTATTTGTTAAAACTTTAGAAAAAGATATTTTTATTGCACAAATATATGTTGATGATATAATATTTGGATCTACTAATTCTAATTTTCTAAAAGAATTTGTCAAAATCATGTAGAGCGAATTTGAAATAAGCTTGGTAGGTGAGCTCAATTTTTTCTTAGGGCTACAAATTAAACAAACTAGGGATGGTAATTATGTCCATCAATCCAAATATGCTAAAGAACTAATAAAGAAATTTAAAATGGACAACTCTAAAAGCTTAAGTACCCCTATGACTACTAATGTCAAAATTGATAATGACCTTGAGGGTAAACCAATTGACTTAAAATTATACCAGAGTATGATTGGTAGCCTACTGTACTTAACTGCTAGTAGACCTGATATCTTATTTTCTGTAGGAATGTGTGCTAGATACCAAACCTGTGCTAAGGAATCCCACTTAGCAGTCCTAAAAAGAGTTCTAAGATACATTAAGGGTACCCTAAATGTAGGTATTTGGTATCCTAGGACTTCCACTTTTGAATTATCAGGATATTCTGACTTTGATTATGCCAGGTCTAAGTTAGATAGAAAGAGTACAAGTGGAAGTTGCCCATTGTTAGGAAATAGTCTAGTCAGCTGGTGTAGTAGAAAGCAACACTGCGAAGCTTTATCCACAACTGAAGCAGAATATGTTGCCCTAGGAGAGTGTGTGGCACAATTGTTATGGATGATGCACACTCTTAAGGATTTCCAGCTAGACTACACCCAAACTAAAGTTTTTATTGACAATATTAGTTCAATCAATTTGACTAAGAATCCAATTTAGCACTCCCGAACAAAACATATTGAAGTAAAACATCATTTTGTAAGGGATCATGTAGCTAGGGGCGAAATAGTACTTATGCATGTGGACTCAAAATCTAATTTAGCTGACATTTTTATCAAACCCTTACCTGAATCTGAGCTTAGCTTACTAAGAAGGCAATTAGGGTTGTGCTTAGTAGAATAGGATTGTTCTATATTTTTTACAAAAATCTTTCCTATTTTCACATTTTTTTTCAAAAATTAGAACTTAATATTTTTTAAAATCATTTATTTTATCAAATTGTTGAAATTTAAAATGATTTTTCAGACTTAGTTTTTTTTCAAAAACTTACCCCCTTCAAAACTAGGGTTTTGCACAAAATAGACTTAGCTTAGGCCTTAACCCTAGAACTGCATGCACCTAGAGATCTAGAAGCCAACATCTCACAAGCACCTTAGGGTACTTTGATTGATAACCTAGACTGGGTTGAGATGCTTAGGTCTATGCCTTGATTCAAGATGCTTTAAGTCAGTGCATCTGCAGTAATTGGGGCGATAAATACAAATTGAATAACAATCAAGTTAAGTGTTCAAGCTTAGCAAATCTAACTTGATCAAATCACTTAACTTGACTAACCCTAGTGAAAACTGCTATTTTATAATAGTTAGTAAGTAGCTAACTGGGTTAGACAGGACCCAAACAAATTCAGAATAATTGGTTTGGTCCTTTTTCTTGCTTGAATTCACTAGAGTTGGTTCAATACGGATCAAGAATTTCATTTAACTAGCTCTAAATTGACTTGCAATAGTTGTTATCTATTTTTTTGATATATGGCAAAGGAGGAGAGAAAGCAAAAAAAGAGGAAAGTGCTTTCAAAATTTCTAAGTACATCTTTTTGCAAATATTCCTAAGTAAAATTTTTCTTAGTAAACAAAATTTGTCTGAGCAAAAACCTGTTGGAATTTTTTTTGGAAAATGTTTCTAAGTAAAGTTTTTCTTAGTGAACACATTTTTTTAAAAAAAACTTGTCTAAAAATTTGTTAAAGATTTTTCCAAGTAAAAATGTTTTTTTAAGTGCACAAAATATTTTCCAAGCAAATTTTTCTAAGTATGCAAAAGCTGAAACTTTTTAAGGGAAAATAATTTTTCTAAGTGTGCAAAAATGGAAACTTTTTAAGGGAAATTTTTTTCCCAAAATTTTGGCTAAGTAAATTTTTTTTGAAAATTTTTCTCAAGTGGAAATTTTTGACTAAGGAATTTTTTTTTGTTGCAAAAATTGGTTTAAACAAAAAAATTGTTTGTTTTGCAAAGCCGTTTTTTAAGTAAAAGTTTCTTTAAAATTTGGGCTTGCAAATTTTTAAGTGAAAAATTGTTTAAGTGTAAAAAAGTTTTTGTGAGTGCAAATGTTTTTGCTCTATCTTGAAAAACACTTAGTCAAAAACTTAAAGCACTTAGAAGTTTTAAAAACATCATATCATTGAATGTTTTAGGGGGAGAATGTTTATTTAAGGGGAAGCAAATTAACTATTTTTATTCATGTATTTCTTAAGATAATCTTGCTTGTTAGATGTACTTGAAATGATTTTTAACTTAACTTTTTGAATCATGTTGCCATAAATCAAA
This sequence comes from Boesenbergia rotunda, assembly GCA_024364735.1. Taxonomy (NCBI): domain Eukaryota; kingdom Viridiplantae; phylum Streptophyta; class Magnoliopsida; order Zingiberales; family Zingiberaceae; genus Boesenbergia; species Boesenbergia rotunda. Next base: position 752,098 of record JAGFNQ010001666.1, on the reverse strand, counting down.
AAGGGGGAGATTGTTGGTGCCGGAAGCACCAAAGTCAAACCTGAGTTTTGATAATGGCAAAGGGTTCAGAAGTTAAGGTTTTGTTGAGATCTAACAAGGATAATCAAGTGTGCAGGTAAAGTCCTAGGTACACTAGGCACGAAGTCCTGGTTCTAAGAATTGGGCACTAAGTCCTGACCGCGAGCTGGGCAACTAAGTCCTGACATAGGGCTGGGCACCGAAGGCCTGGTGGGCAAAGCTGGGCACTAAGTCCTGGTCACGAACTGGGTTCGAAGACCTGATCTGGAGGATTGGATAAAAGCCCAACCGGAGGAGCCGGTTGGCAAATAGGTAAACTCTCCTGAGAAGAGTAGGTGAGGACGTGTTCCCCGTAGGAGGGAACATTAGGCGTCGGTTCGACCTAGGGTTCCATTTGGGAAGCCCAAAGTCAGAACCAAGACAGCTCAGGTTGTAAATTATGCTTAACTCTACATCATTTATATGTTTCTTGTGTTTTGGAACTAACCCTGGTTGCAGGAACGAAGGGATGAAGGTTTCTGCTCCCAAGCGCCTCAATGGAGTGAGACGCCCTGCTTGGCTAGGCGCCCTAGACAAAGGGCAATTCCAGAACAACTGCGAAGCAAGCCTCAAGACTGCAACAGAGGCGTCTGTGTTAACACAGGCGCCCCAGTTAGCTCAGGCGCCCAGTTGAAGGGATAAGCGCTGGCCAAGTCTGCGGATTGAGGTTCGCGCAGAGAGGGTCACGTGTCAGGCGCCCCCTTCAACATAGGCGCCCCAGCTATGACTATATAAAGGGGTTCACCTCCTTGGCTTCCACAACAATTGCTTTTTGCGCATTCATTCAAGCGCTCTGCTCGGACAAGCTCCGTGCTCAAGATTCAAGTGCCAACGACGACCCGCAACTCTGAATTTTCAACTTCTCCGGTCGTCGATATAAAATTGTTTCACTGCTGTATTTTCTTTTTTCTATATTCGAACTTCAGTTGTAATATTTTATGCAATATAGAATTGCCCGTTGTAAACGGTCAAGGACCGTGGGCCTTGGAGTAGGAGCCGACCGCGACTCCGAACCAAGTAAAACAAACGTGTTAGCATTGCCGGTTTTACTTTCTGCTGCGCAATTACTCTTACATTTTTAAAAAAAGTTATCGATCGATATTCACCCCCCTCTATCGATTCAATCCGATCCCACATCTTTGACATAGTTTATAGCTCAATGCATGTTTATAAGGTATGAACCACTTATGCTAACCTTGCCACAGATTATGATATAACTTACAGATTTTTTTGATTATACAGTTACAACTAAAGACCTTGAGTCATGGAGATATCATTGATAATACTAAATGTAAGCTGCTTCATTGGAGTATTGATGGAGTTGTTGCAAAAGGCCGAATTGCATCCACAAATCCCAAAGTAAAAGTGCATCACGTTCCTCTTGGTAGAGCTTGTTGGAAAGTTTAGATTGATAGAGTGTTTGTGAACAAGCTGGATCTCATTCGACCAAATGATGAAATGTTGTTTCTCGAAGATGCAATAGGAAGTACAGTTGCTTGGTTATCTAAGTTCATAGTATTCTGTGACTGAGTTACTTACTTTAGACTTATAACTAGTTTGTAATTTTTTTTTGCTACTCGGTTATTTTAGACTTATGACTAGTTGGTAATGATTTTTGCTAGTAAGTGAAATGTTATTTTGGTAAATTTTGGTGTTGATGATTATTTATGATATTATAAATGTTTTAGTTTTGGATGTTGTTATTTGAGAGATGTGATGTGGTATATTTGTTGTATTATAAAATTGTGTAAGATGTATATATGTGAGATTATAATTATATGAAATATATTAGTATCCGCAGCGCACGAATATATACTGCAAATAAGTAGATCCGCAGCGGTCGGCCGCTCGCTGCGGATATTTGCGGATGCACTTATCTGCAGCGCGCAGTCGCTCGCTGCAGATGCAAATATTTGAAGCACGCAGTCGCTCGCTGCGGATGCAAATATCTGCAGCACGCAATCGCTCACTGCGGATGCAAATATCTGCAGCACGCAATCGCTCGTTGCGGATGTACTTATCCGCAGTGTATATTCATGCGTTGCGGATGCACTTATTCGCAGCGCGCGACCGTGCGCTGTCGAAAAGTTATAACTTTTAACAGCTTGGAGTTGTGCAGCATTCGATGCGCGCTGCGGATGTAACCATTGCACGCTGCCGAAAAGTATTTTTCTTGTAGTGAAGATACGGTGAGATTACATATATGCAGGAATGACTTTGTGCAAATTACTATAACTGATATTGTCATGGAGAACCTTATGTATGTGAATCAATTGGGCCTTCTATTAGTTTATCATCTGATACTTTTGTTGTGTCCCTCGAATCATCAACTAATGATATTGCAATACAATCAATGGTTCATGATGCGATGAATGCAGCTAATTATTCCAATATAGATGAAAAACCTGCACCTGAATATTAGCAATTATATGAAATATTAAAGTCTAATGAAAGAGAATTATAGGAAGGTATTTCCATCTGGTCATTCCCAGTTATCAGCTACTGCAAGGTTGTTAAATATGAAAGCAGAACATCTTTTTTAGAAAGATGTTATGATGAAATATGTCAATTAATGTCTGAGTTGCTCCCTGCTGATAACATAATGACTGATAGCTTCTGCAATACAAAGAAATTAGTTAGAGGTTTAGGTTTGCCTGTAGAGAAAATTAATTGTTGTATAAATAACTGCATGATCTATTGGAATGAAGACAATGAATTGAATGAATGCAAAATCTGTAGTCACCCACGTTATAAGATCGCACTCGTATACCAAGGAAGAAGAAGAAAAATATTACATGGAAAGCCATGTATTATTTTCCGTTAACTGCTAGACTTCAATGCTTGTATGCATCTACCGCTACAGTATATTACATGATGTGACATCATGAGCATGAGAACAATGCAGGTATTATGTGTCATCCTTGTGATTCCCCTGCATGAAAATATCTTGATACTATATATCCTTCATTTGCAATGGTGTTAAAATACAGAAAGTTTAGGGCCGAAAAAATAAGTTAACCCAAACTTGGGTGGCTTGTGTGTGAATAGTTAAAATAGGAGGGGGTTTTCGTAAAAGGCCATTTCATTTTAAAAGTTTTTCTTTTCTCCCCTTTGCGGCATATCACGAACCTTTCCTTCTTTCCTCTTCTTCTCCCAAACGCCGAACCTAAGCGAACCTCACGTTCTCTCCTCTTCCGCGCGATCAACCCTATCTCTGGAGGTCGGTAACTTCTTCCGCCTCTTCCCTTCTTCTCTTCTTCTTTCTCTGCGCGAGGGAGAGGGAGCAACAGGGGCGGGCTATCGAGGAGCTTGGAGGGTTTCGGAGAAGAGCATTCTTGGATCTAGGGTTTCGTTTCCGGTGATCTCAGATACCCTCGGATCGGAGCAACTATTTTCGCCGGCCACAATTAAGGTAAGAGATATTGGATTGATTTGATCAGTGCTATTGTTTCGGATGGAGGTTTGAGGGTCTGTTTTCTGTGGGTTCGATCCGAGGAGTGGGATTTTGATCTTGATTCGTCTGTTGATCTTGAATTAGGGTTTGGGGCCGAGCCAAGCTCCGAGTAAGAAGAGCTTGTGGTTGTTTTCCTCTAATGGGCTTGTTCTGCATTACCTGAGCAGAGGAGTTCGAGCGCACCATTGAAGGTAAGCTTTATTTCTGTTGGTGATCGACTTTGGATTCTTAAGTGGTATGTGTTTTTGGTTATGCTG
>JAGFNQ010001666.1:672101-745988 GCA_024364735.1 Boesenbergia rotunda | reverse complement strand
TCTCACTGGCTGGTGACATTGGGATGTCCGGAGATAAACATGGATGATAGTTAAGGGAACTGGTTCATTGGAGTGTCTAGCTGTAAAACTTCACATGGTAGTCTATACATAGACAGGTCAGTGAAGTTCTTACCGCAGCTTAAGTGCGATGTTCCTTTGACTTGCGGTGTTCAAGTCATCTTGGTCATGGAGACTTATACTTTAACATCTTAATCAAGCATCTCCAAAGGAGGTGTGGACCCAGGATGGTTGGGTATAAGCCGAAGTGCCCGAAGATGTTTGAACAGCCTACAAAGGATTCACCACTCCTTGCGAGGAGATGTATACCCATGCCTATCGTCGGATTGTTACTCAAAGCCTCTAGCCAGAGCATATCATGTTTAGAGTATGAGTCTCATAAATACAAGAGAGTAATTAGAAATCCAAAGGACGAGAAAGATACTACTTTGGCTAGGTGTGACATAGTCAACCTAGTGGGGACTGACACACACAGACCATGTCCTGAACCAAGTGGGTATAAGATGGTGAAGGGAATGAGGCACGATACATTAGAGCTGCTGAAGTGTTTCAGAATAATTTTTGAGGTCGACCGTTGATCTTTCGATTAATTGGGGGTCATGATGTACTACTAGGTGCCACTCATGATCGTTCTATAATTGATGAATTATAGACGGCCAACATAAATCGAAAGCCTATTTAGTCACACGTACTACGAGAAATTCGAGAAATTTAAAACGAGTTGAAAATTGGATTTTTCCGATCAAGAGAAATAAGTCGAATCTGAATTTATCAGAGGCGCAACGGAAACTTAAAATGGCTAAGTCTTTTGAAGGCTTATTGGGCGAATTAAATGAGTTTAATTCGCGAGGGAAGGGCTTGGAGTGGCCGGCCAAAGTGGGTGCCCACCCTCTTTGGTTTGGTCGGCCACCAAAAAGAGAGAAACCAATTTAATTGGTTTAAATTATAAAATAAATCAAGCGCGATTTGTTTTATAAAATTTATGGATAAATATATTTGTTTTCATGGAAATTAAAATAAACTTTAAATGGTTTATTTTTATTTTATAAAATCAATTATGAATTGATTTTTCCATGATAAGAAAAATTTATATAATAAATTTATTCTTTTTATGGAAATTAAAATGAACCATGGATTGGTTTATTTTATTTTATAAAATCAATTAAGAATTGATTTTTTCATGATAATGAAAAATTTATATAATAAATTTATTCTTTTTATGGAGATTAAAATAAACTTTAAATGGTTTATTTTTATTTTATAAAATCAATTATGAATTGATTTTTCCATGATAAGAAAATTTATATAATAAATTTTATGAAAATTTATTCCATAATTAAAAAGAGAGATGTATTTGTTTTATTATAAAATTAGTTATAATAAAACTTGGCATAACGGAATACTTAATAAGAAAATTTATAAGATAAATTTCTTATGAAAATTTATTTCGTTAATTCCGTTAAAGGGGAGACATGGCAAGGGAGATGCTACTATATAAAGGAACCAAGGCTAGGCTTGAATTCCTCAATTGAGTTATCAAGAGATTAGTAGCTCCCTCTCTCTCTCTAACTCTCTCACTCTCTCTCTAGGGCCGCCCCCCCCCCTCTCTCTCTCTCTAGGGCCGGCTCTCTCTCCTCCCCTAGGGTCGGCGCACATCCCAAGGATGGCCGAGAGCTTCATCCGCCAAGAAGGTGCCGAAGAAGAAGAAACGAATCGCGACTCCTTCCTTCCTTCCCGGAATTTAGATTCCGTTTCTTGGTGGTTAGTTTCCTTTCTTCTCTCTTGATCTTCTAGTTGTGCGTTTAGAGAATCTAGTAGTTCTCGTCGGCACAAAACTCGTGACTTTGCAAAGTCATCCCGATGAGAACTCGGTGTGGACGCGAATAGAGGCGGAGCTTCAAAGGGACGCTACGGTTGGATCTCGTCCCTTTCTTCGAGTTACGCGAGGTACAATGTAAATTAGTTTACTTTTTTGCAAAATTTTAATTTATGATCATGTCCACACATCATAAGGTCGCATGCTAGATACGTGGTTAAAAATAATTTGAGAAATTATTTATGCTAATTCTTCCGCTGCACGTAAATATTTTAAAATTTACGAACCCGTATCCTTGTCAACATGCACCCGGTCCCAACACCGAGTGCCTAGCCCAGTTGCCAACGCCCTTTCCTTTGGGGCGTTCTGAGCTGCAGAAACACACTCCTTCGATCCCTACAACCAAAGTTAGTTCCAAAACAAACAAAGCAAGAGTATTAGTCAATATTTATAGCCGTAGCTGTCTTGGTTGTGACTTCGGGTCTCCTAAATGGAACCCTAGGTCGAACCGACGCCTACTGTTCCCTCCACAGAGAATGCGTCCTCACCTACTCCTCTCATAAGAGTTTACCTTTTGCCAATCGGCTCCTCCGGTTGGACTTTTGCCCAATCCACCTGACCAGGTCTTCGTTCCCAACTTCCAGTCCGGTCTTCGGTGCCCAGCCCCTTGCCAGGACTTCTTGCCCAATCCTCGACCAGGACTTCTTTGCCCGACTTCCGGTCAGGTCTTCTTGCCCAGTCCTTGACCAGGACTTCTTTGCCTAGCCCTTTGCTAGGACTTCTTACCTAGTGCACCAAGGACTTCTTCCTGCACACTCAGTGAACAAGTTAGACAACAATAACATCTTAACTTATGAACCCTTTGTTATTATCAAAACCCAGGTTTGACTTAGGTGCTGCCTACACCAACAGTAGTGTCCCTTTTCATTACACCCAAAGTATATGATTTGTTCTTTTGCTCTTGCTTTGGTGGAGGTTGAAGTTCTTTCTTGCTCTTGCATGAATGAGGGTCTCTCCTCCCCCTCAATATTTGAAGTTGACACCTCCTCTTCTTCTCTTGAGGAGGTGGATGATCTCTCACTCTCTTCTTCCACTTCACTTGAAGATATTGACACTTCCTTTTCTTTTTCTTCTTCTTGACCCATTTGACTTTTCTCCTTAGGCTCTTGAGCTTGTGTAGGATTTTCATGATATTCTTCTATCTTTTTCCATAGCTCATGTGCATTTTGATATTTTCCTACACCACTAATTACATTGTTAGGCAAAATGTTAAGTAATATACCATTTACCTATTCATTCGCCTTTGATTGATCTTGTTGCACTTGATTCCAATATCTTGGCCTAAGCTTCTTCCCGTGCTTATCCATTGGAATTTCGAATGTCTCTTCAAGCGCAATCCTAAGATCCCACTCCATTCTGAACCATGTCTCTATCCTTGACCTCCAATATCCAAAATCTTCATAGTCATAGGGCGGTGGAGTGTAGATGTCTTCCCCCAACTTATCTTCCATCATTTTCTCCTCTAGCTTGTGCTCCCTCAGCGATTAGTCCAATGAGAGAGATCCTTCACTCTGATACCACATGTTAGATCGTTGTCGTACACTAGAGGGGGGTGAATAGCAAATCTCGGCTTTCTTCTACCTACGTTATTAGTTGCGCAAGCGGAAATACAAACAAAACAATAAACAATAAGAAAGCAATGCTAACAAGAGAGATTTTACTTGGTATCCACCCCTAAGGGTGACTAATCCAAGAATCCTTCGGTGGATCACTCCCCGGATAACCTTCGGCTAGCCCTTGTCACTCCTTGTGGGTGGAGAAACCTCACCACAACACCTCGACAATACTTGAGCACTTAGACTACTATTTGGCTCTTAGCCAAAGCCAAATTCGTCAAACCTTTCAGCCAACACGAAGTCCTCTTAAATAGAACTAAGGCTGAAACCCTCGCCACCAGTCGACTGCCCCAAGGCAGTCGATTGGTGCCAGCCCAACAGCAGTCCAACGACTCACTGCAATGACTAGTTTTTGACTTACCAGTCAACTGTTCCCAGAGCAGTCGACTGGTCCCCAGTGGAAAACTTTCTATGAGTTTTATCAGTCGACTGCTCCCAGGGCAGTCGACTGCTCCACTCACACACCTAAAGTTTCCCTTCTCGAGTACACTTCTCTCAGCACTCGAACCCTATGATTTTCCGAGTACAATCACTCAGCACTCGTACCCTAGGATTTTTCAAGTACAATCACTCAGCACTCGTACCCTCACGATTCAGCAGACTCCTCACCCGCAACCTCGACTATTGCCTTCGTGCCCTCTTCATCTTTGGCTCCCGTCCCTCGGATGCATGTAAGCCTCCAGCTTGCCTCCATGCCATCCTTCCCGAGTACAATCACTCGGCACTATCTCAGTCGATTGATGTAGGCTAAAATTATTTTTCAGAAATTGAAACATGTCATAATGATGTAAAACAAGCGTATAATCTTATGGGATTAATACACTCTATTTATGATCATTAGAGGGTAAAGGATTTAATAAGAGGGAGATTATTGGAGTCCTTTTGATGTGTGACAAAGGGGGAGAAGTGTTGGGTATAAGTGTGAAACCAAACATGTCATTACAAGAAATCCTAGGTCAAGAGGGAGCTTAGGTAAAGGAGGAGCTTTATGCTCGGTTAGTGGTAAAGGGGGATCCTTGAAGAGGTTCTTAAAAAGTCTTTATAAGTCTAATGTGGGGGGAGCCTTGGAGAGGTTTTAAATAGCCTGGTTTGCTAAAAATCCTAACTCTTGGGGAGGTTAGGTGTGGGGATACCTTGTGATAGGATCCATGCATGTTTGCATTGCATACGCATTGACAGGGATAAGTCCAAGGTGAATCCTTGGCAACGTAAGTCCAAATGTTTATTAGCATTGTATTTACTATTTGTTTTCCCTAACTTAAACGTATTGCTAAACATCAAAAAGGGGGAGATTGTTGAGGCAATTATGGTTCGGAGTGACCATCTGTTTTGATGTTTGGGCAAAAGGTTTAAGTTAGGTTCACCTTTGTGTTTGATATGTGTATTTGAGTGTGCAGGTTTGCAGGATACACATGGACTTAGCTGGACGACTTTGGGACCGGTGAAGGATGGCATGGGGAGATGAGCCGTGAGCTTGCATGCATCCGAGGGACCATGGACAAAGCAGGAACGATGAGCCGAGGGAAGCGCACTTCGAGGCATACGTGAAGGATGGCATAGGGAGACGAGCCATGGGCTTGCATGCATCCGAGGGACGAGAGCCAAAGTCTAAGAAGGCTTGAAGACAACAGGTCAATTCTGTTGGAAGCAGAAATGATGAGCCAAAGGAAGCACACTTCGAGGCATACATGAAATATGGCATGGGGGGACGAGAGCCAAAGTCAAAGAAGACTTGAAGGCAACAGGTCGAGGCTGCTGGATGAAGGGTCAGCTGAGTCGTGAGGGTTCGAGTGCTGAGAGATGTTAGTGATATGCGAGAAGTGTCCTAAGGCAATCGCCTTATGATTGTAATCATTTATTCTAATAAATGAATATTCACTATTTGAGTATACATGTTTGTATATTTGATTGAGATCTTAAACTCATTTACTGAATGTCCGCAATACAATTCACAGCATGAGAGAATTTGTGATGAATTCACAACTAGTGATTATCTCTACATGTGCAATTGTGAAGTATTGAAATTGTCCCTAGTTGATGAATTGATAAATACGGACACTATCAATTCTATTGAGACTAGCATGGGTTATTCTCTAATCAGCTGATTCTCACTGGCTGGTGGCATTGAGATGTCCGGAGATAAACATGAATGCTAGTTAAGGGAACTAGTTCATTGGAGTGACTGGCTATAAAACTTCATATGGTAGTCTACATATAGATATGTCAGTGAAGTTCTTATTGCAGCTTAAGTGTGATGTTCCTTTGACTTGCGGTGTTCAAGTCATCTTGGTCATGGAGACTTATACTTTGACATCTTAAGCAAGCATCTCCAAGGAGGTGTGGACCCAGGATGATTGGGTATAAGCCGAAGTGCCCGAAGATGTTTGAACAACCTACAAATGATTCACCACTCCTTACGAGGATATGTATACCCGAGGCCTATCATCGGATTGTTACTCGAAGCCTCTAGCCAGAGCATGACATGTTCAGAGTATGAATCTCTTAAATACATGAGAGTAATTAGAATCCGTAGGACGAGAAAACGCTACTTGGGCTAGGTGTGACGTAGTCTGCCTAGTGGGGACTGACACACATAGACCATGTCCTGAACCAAGTGGGTATAAGATGGTGAAGGGAATGAGGCACGATTCATTATAGTTGCTGAAGGGTTTCAGAATTGTTTCTGAGGTCAACCATTGATCTTTCGATTAATTGGGGATCATGATGTACTACTAGGTGCCACTCATGATCGTTCAATAATTAATTGATTAATTATAGATGACCAACATAAATCGAAAGCCTATTTAGTCACACGCACTACGAGTAATCCGAGAGATTTAAAACGAGTTGAAAATTAGATTTTCCAATCAAGAGAGATTAAGTTTGGTTGAGCCAAACGATAAGTCGAATCTGAATTTTTCAGAGACGCATCGGAAGCGTAAAATGGCTAAGTCTTTTGAAGACTTAATAGATGAATTAAATAAGTTTAATTCATTGGGGCTTGGCTTGGATGGGCTGGCCAAGGAGGGCCTCCATCCTCTTTGCTTGGCCGACCACAACAAAGAGAGAGAACCAAGTTTTTGGTTCAATTTATAAAATAAACCAAGTGTGGTTTGTTTTATAAAATTATGGATGATATAAATTTTTATATAATAAACCAAGGTTTGGTTTATTTTTCATGGAAATTAAAATGAACCATGGATTGGTTTATTTTATAAAATCAATCATGGATTGATTTACCATGATAAGGAAATTTATTCCATAAGAGAGAAGAGACTTGATTGATTTTTATCATGAATTAAAATATGATTTTAACCATGATATAAAATCAAACTTGGCATGATGTAATAAGTTATTCCATATTTGAGAGGCTTGATGGTTGAGAGGCCACTATATAAAGGACCCAAGGCAAGGCTTGGGTGGTAATCAAAGAGACGAAGGCATAGGCTCTCTCCCTCTCTTTCTCTCCTTCTCTTCTCCCCTTCTTGCCGTGCGCCAACCAGCCCCAAGAAGGAGCACCAGCTGGCCATCCTTTTGTGGTTAGTCTTTCGACTTCTCTCTTGGTTTTTCTCATCGCATTCTTGGAGAATCAAGTAGTTCTCGAGAACATGAAACTCGTGGCTTTGCGAAGTCATCCCGATGATACTCGGCGTGGATGCGAATAGAGGCGGAGCTTCCAAGGGACGCTTACGGTTGGATCTCGTCCCTTCCTTCGAGTTATGTGAGGTAATACATAAATTAGTTTATGTTTCTGCAAAATTTTAAATATATGATCATGTCTACACAAGATAAAATTGCATGCTTAGATGTGTGGTTAAATGATTTAGAGAAATTATTTATGCTAAACCTTCCGCTGCACGTAATTAATTTTGAAATTACGAACTCGTATCCATGTCAACATGCACCCGGTCCCAACAAGAGACATGTACTCGGGAAGGGAAACCCTAGGTTTAAGGGTAGAGCAGTCGACTGGTGCTTGGATCAATCGACTGATGAAGAGAACAGAAAGATCAATCAACTAATCTTACGATCAGTTGACTGCTGTCGACCAGAATTTGAATCATCAGGCTGTGACATTCAAATTCGCGAGGACCAGTCGACTGGTGTTAGCACCAGTCGACTGGTAAGGGTCAGAACAATATCGAGCACTATTTAAGAGGGCTCATTTTTGACTTAGTTTGCTTGGCGAAACAAGCTTGGGTAAAGCCTGTTAGTAGCGTACAAGTGCTCAGAAGTTGTCAAGGGATTGTGGCGAGGTTTCTCCACCCACAAGGAGCGACAAGAGCTAGCCGGAGGTCTTCCAGGGAGTCATCCACCGATGGATTGTGGGGACCATAGTTTGCAAAATCGTGATCCTGGATCGTAGGATCGTACGATCCTACGCCACAAATCGATCCAGAATCACGCAGAATCATTTTTCGTAGCAGGATCGCAGCAGGATCGGTAGGATCGGACAGAATCGTATAGGATCGGACAGAATCGGAGCAGAATCGGAGCAGGATCGGTGAAAGCTTCAAGAGGTCATAATTTTTGACTCGGATTGAATCACGTGACCTATAATATATCAAATTGAAACTCGTTCAAAGATCTACAGGTTAGTTTTAAGATTGAATCCGAAAAAATATTATTTAAAGTCTTTTCAGAAGCTCAGAAGATTATTAGTCTTTTTTATTATTATTTTTTTATCTTTTACAGAGTTAGTGTTAGGGTTTTAAGATTATTTAAACATCTATTTAATTATTTTTAGTTAGTTTTTGATTAATAATATTATGTTATATCTTTTTCCTAAGGGTTTTAAGATTATTTAAACATCTATTTAATTATTTTTATTTAGTTTTTATTAATAATATTATGTTATATCTTTTTCCTAAAATGATACGTTTTTAGATGTCTATTATCTAATAGGTTGACAATTAAATTGGATCTTCTTGTAATCAATAGAATATTCTTGAAGTTGAACGTGATTATTATCATTATAGTGTTAATAAAAATTATATATTATCATTATAGTCTTAATAAAAATTGTATATTATCATTATAGTGTTAATAAAAATTGTATATTCTTTCATTTTAAGGGTTTTTGTTAGGATCGTACGATTTTACGATCCGATCCTGACCGATCCGATCCTGACCCCAAATCGATCCTGTGTAGGATCGCGATTCTACGAACATTGGTGTGGACCGGTGTCGTCGATAGAGGGGGTGAATATTGACTGTAAAAATCTCGCGGAAACTTCGTAGAAAAAACTCGTCTTTCGGATCTTCGTTCTAGACTCAGAGTTAGTGTAACGGAAAATAGAAAGAACGAAGAAGACAACGAGACTTGTACACACGGGATTTACTTGGTTCCCAACCCCCCAGGGTCAGTACATCCAAGGCCTAAGCACGGGAACACCCGTCCACTAATGGTCTCCTTTTCGGACTTTCCGGAGGCGGAGAAACTCGTCTTACATTGTACGATTTATAATCAAAAATATACTAAAATTAATTACAGAAAAGTAAATCAAACCAAAATATAAAAGTCAAATGCCCGACCGATCTGGATCTCCGAAGTGCCGCGCACTTCCTCATGGAGCCTCCTTGGTCGCAGAGCTTCGTCTCTAGCACTTTTCTTTAGCTCATAATGCTCAGAATGATCGTAGAAGTTCTGTTCTGAGTTGAGGGGTCGAAGCCCCTTTTATAGGCTTTATTGGGGTACCTGTGTTGAAGGGGGCGCCTCATACAGTTTTGTCAAACTTCATCCTTGTGCCGAACTCGCAACAGGGATAAGATCCCTCTTCCCAGGCGCCTCACCCATACAGGGCGCCTGGGAGCTCTCAGGTGCCTGTGTTAACAGGTGCCTAGGACCTGGCTGCCAGTCCAGGGTGCCTTGTTGCTCTGGGTCACCTATTTCAATACAGGCGCCCTAGAGCTCTTCTTCCAAGTCGTTTGTGTTCGTTTACCTGCCTTGTTTCCAACTTTTAGGTACCTACATTACAATCAATGGCAAGACAAACATGCAGATAATCTTAATCTTAAGGACTTGGTTCTGACTTCGAATTTCTGCGAAACCCTAGGTCGAACCGACGCCTGAGTTCCAACCCCCGGGAACGCGCCTTCAACCTACTCCTCTCAGGAGACGGTTGCCACCCAGTCCGTTCGAGTGGACTTTTGCTTAGCCTTCGATACTCTCGGATCTTAAGACATCCCTCGACCCATCTCTAGTCCTTAGTCATCGCTCAGCTAAGTTGCTCAATCCCTCGTACCAAGACTTCATGCCCAAACCCTAGGTCCAGGACTTCAGTGCCCAACCCTCGGCAAGGACTTCGTGCCCAATTCCTCGAACCAGGTCTTCGTGCCTAACTTCACTCATCAGGACTTTTGCCCAGCTTCACTCACCAGGACTTAGTGCCCAACTTCACTCACCAGGTCTTCGTGCCTAGCTTCACTCACCAGGACTTCGTGCCCAGCTTCACTCACCAAGTCTTAATGCCTAGGTTAACTAGGACTTTGGTTAACTTTGGTACTCTTTTCTTCACTCACCCTTCCCTTGTTCAATGTATCACTGACTTAAGCATATTGTCAAACATTGAAACACTCAGAGGAGGACATCACTGATGCATCTTGCACCAACAATCTCCCCCTTTTTGATGTTTGACAATATCTTAAGTTAGATTGGTTGAAAGGGCAAAATTACAATCCTTGAAAAAAATCTAAGTTTTGAAAATAAATTTTGATCCTTTGGAAAAGCTCTCTATCCTTTGGGAGGAAAAAATTTCTAATTTAAGCTCACTCTCTCCCCTTTTAAAAAAAACCTTTTGATTTCATTTGATCCTTTGGTAAAAATAAAAAATTTCTAACTTAAACGCACTCTCCCCCTTTGTCATACATCAAAAATATAAAAAAAACACTTACACCAACAATGAGAAAAAAAATTCTTTTGAAAGGACTTAGTTTAAATCTTTGAAAGCACAGCAAAGAGCTAGGTAGAAAAAAACAATTGCACCAAAAAATTACTCTTTGAAACGTACTGCAAAAAAAATTTGTACTTCCAGAAGACATAGAAAAATTTTGTCTTAGAAAAATTTCCAATTCAAAAAGATTCTCAAAAAGAATTACATGCATGAAAGATTTTTACTTAGAAAAATATGCACTTTTCAAAATATAAAATTTTCACTTAGAGATTTTTTTGCACTTTAAAAGAATACTTTGAAACATATTGTGCAAAAACTTGTTCTTTGAAAGATATTTTTCCTTTGACAAGTTTGTACCTTAAAAAATACTTTGAAAATTATTTTGAACTTTTTGAAAGAATGCAAGTACTTTGAAAAATATTATGAATTTGAAAAACATATGTACTTTAGAAAAATATTATGAATTTGAAAAACATAAGTACTTTAGAAAAATATAAGTTCTTTCAAAAAAAAGTATAAGTTCTTTTGAAAAAAAATATAAGTTCCCTTTTTAAAAAAAAATATAAGTTCTTTTGAAACTATTAGTACTTTGAAAAATATTATGATATTTTGAAAATATTTTGATCATTTTCAAGAATGCAAGTACTTTTGAGACATATTGAGCTTTTTGAAAACAATGCAAGTACTTTTGAAAGATATTATCCATTTTTGGAAAATATAAGTAGCTTTGAAAGATATTATGCAATTTTGGAAAATATAAGTAGCTTTGAAAGATATTATGCAATTTTGAAAGATATTTGAAAACATAATATTTTACTTGACTTGGTTTCCTTTCCAATCTGACACAATCCTAGGAAACCTTGTTAATTACAAGGACATTTTCCTATGTGTCCTGGAAATTCTTCAAACTCAAGTAAATATTATTTTCCAAAGGAATTTTATAAAAAAAAAATTTTGAAAATGATAGTATCATATTTTCATAAAAATAAAAGATGACAGTATTTAAAAAAATCCCTTATGTTTTCAAAAGGATTTAAAAAATACAGTGCATGAAAACATATTATTTTGAAATGTACAATAATTCTTTTAGTTTGACCTCCCCCTAAGCTTGACTCAGTCCTAGGAAGCTTGTTGACCACAAGGACTCTTCCTTTGAGTCTTTAGGGTTTGATTTTAGACCAAAAGAATTATCTAATAATTTCAAAAATAATTGCCAAAAAAAATTTTTAAAAAAATACTTGTCAGAGTTTTTTCTTTTGACTTAGACTCCCCCTAAATTTGATACATCCTAGGAGTCCTTGTAGATCATGAGGTAGACTCTCCTCTGTGTCTTTAGGGTTTATCAAGATCAAAAGAGAATAAGCATAATTTTTAGAATGCATTTTGAAATATTGATGAGTATTTGAAAGATATATTTTGAAATGAAGGCAATTCGTCAAGCACAGTTTTCGAAAAATATGTTGACATGATAGTGATTTGTAAAGCACGATTTTCAAAAAACATAAGTGATAGTGATTTGTAAAGCAAGATTTTCGAAAAACATAAGTGATAGTGATTTGTAAAGCATGATTTTCGAAGAACATAAGTGATTTGTAAAGCACGGTTAAAAAATCACTTAAAAAAATACTCCCCATGTATCCAACATCGTTTGACTCTATCTAAGTGCCCTAACAGACTTTAGTGTTGACCTAAGAGGCTTGTGTCTAATTTGTAGGTCAAATAGTTTTCAAAAAGGTATAATTTTGAAAATGTATATTATTTAATCACTCAAACAAGCATGAATTCCATAAAAATATTATTATACTAAAGCACTATTTTGAAAATAGATTTTTAGTAAAATATTATAAGAATTTAGAAAATAATTTTTGAAAAGTATTTTTAATTTATTAGTCCTTAACATCTCACCCATTCTGGATGTCTCAGTACAAGCAAGCATGGTTGCCTTATGGGTGTTTTGTGAGATGCTTGATTAATTTTCTTTTGAATTTTAAATCTAAGAGTTAATTAAAACTTGTGTTAGATTCAAATTTATCAAATAGTAAATTGAATTTGATTTTCGATAATCGGCTTCCAGGTCTTGGCGAGGCACAAAGACCTTCTTTGGTCGTAGCCTTATTGGAGCAACAACCCTTTCTTCGACAAAGCCTTTTATCGAAAATTCATTTTCAAATTTTCTTCTTGAAAAATTTTGGTCTAACTAGTTTAGGTTTTGGATCGGTAGCTTCGGCTAGTACCACCAGACTAAACAGACCAAGTAGGGTACGTCTTACCTTACTTGATCTTATTAGAAGGGCTTCCCTAACGTACTATCATCTCACCTCCACCTAATACTAGGTTGTTCAAGTTTTAACTATTCTTTTTCCTATAATCGTTCTAAGTCATGCATAAATTTAAATATAAATGACATGACATATAACAGATTATAGATGCATGGCATGACAATTATGCATGAGTCAAACAATTCAAATCATTTAATTAAGTTTCTAAAAATGTATTAAATTTTTGATTTGATACATGCGTGTGAACCTCCGAATATGTCAACCCACTTTGACATATTTAATTTTATTAAATTTATTATTGCAGTTTGGGTAGGACTTTATTTAATTTGAGTTTAAGTTATTTATGAGTTAGAGTTAAACTAAAAACAATTAATTGAAGTTAAAGTAATTCAAATTAATTAAGGTTAAATTAATTAGGAATTAATTAAAGTTAAATTAAATAGGAATTAATTAAAGTTGAATTAATTAGGGATTAATTAAAGTTAAATTAAGATTTAATTATAGTTGAGATAATTAAGGTACAAATTAAGGTAAAAATTAAGCTTTCATTAAGGTTGCATAAAGGATTAAATTAAGATTAAAAGTTAAAATTAAAGCTTTTAAGATTTAACTTGATTTAAGTTTCAAAATTTCTGGGTTGGTTAAAAGTTATGGGATTAATTTCATCATTTTCATTATTTCAAAAATATCTGATTCCTTTACTATTTCTCCTTTATTTAATTTTTTGAGTTTTTCTAACAACTTTGATTCGTTTGACTTTTTGTAAACATTATTAACTATAGCCTTGCTCTCAGAAAATTCAATTTTCTCCTCATTCTTATCATTAAAATCACATCCTTCAATATCCTCATAGTAGGTGGAGTAAATTGAGCCACTAGTTAATATTTTCCAATTATCTTCAATATTATCTAAAAATTTGATAATTAAATTATCATCTAAAAAGATTTCATATCCACTATCCTCAGAAATATCCTTAGAATTAATTTTAGCATTATCCTCAATAATATTCTCAGAAAGAACAACCTTATCCTCAGAAATATCCTCAATATTTTCAGGATTAGTCTCAAGATTTTCAGAATTACTTTTAGAGTTATCATTAAGATTATTAGTCATAATTTCATACTTATCAGTAAAATTATCAGATCTAATTTCAGACTTATCAGTAAAATTATCAGATCTAATTTCAGATTTATTAGTAAAATTATCAGATCTAATTTCAGATTTATCAGTAAAATTATCAAATCTAATTTCATATTTATCAGAATTAATTTTAGAAAATTTTGAATTAACAATAAAGATTAAACAGTTAATTTCTAATACTTTAGCAATATCTACATTTTCTAATTGGGCATGCAAAATATTAATTTGACTGTGCAGTAAATTTAATTTTTCAGAAAAATTATCTAACTTATCATACGATTGTACAGGAAATTGAAATTTTCTAGGAATGTAAATTTTTCATACCTTGGCTAGGCACTTATTCTTGTAGTGTCCGTACTTTTCGTATTTGAAGCATCGTATTTGACTTCTATCCCTCCGGACATCGGGCCCTGGTATTTCCTTTGCTGCCGGTGAAGAATGAGTCTTACGAGTAGGACACTGATTTTTGTAGTGTCCTCTCTCCCTGCACTTAAAACATGTGATATGAAATTTAAAAACTGACATTTAAAATGAAATGTACCTGATTCACCCCTGGGCTCCCCCTCAACTCCTGGCGTCTTTGCTCCATCGACTGTTAGTCCGGTGAAGAGCGACCAGGCTCTGATACCACTTGTGGGATCGGATTGAAACAATAGGGGGGGTAAATATCGTCGTAGACTTTTTTTGGAAAGCGAAGAGTAATTACACAGCGAAAAATTTAAACCAATCGCTAACACAATTTGTTTTACTTGGTTCGGAGTCGCGGTAGGCTCCTACTCCAAGGCACATGGTGCTTGATCATTTACGATGGGTAATTCTATATTTTTGTAAATTATTACAAGTCGAAAGTACAAATATAGAATTGAAAAAGTAATTACAGCACTTAACAAAATTAGCTTTACTAACGACCGGAGAGGTTGGAAGTTTCCGGAGCAGCGGGTCGTCGTCAGCGCTTGAATCACGAGTACATAACTTGTCGAAGCGGAGCGCTTGAGCGTAGCAGTTGCAAGCAATTGATGTGAAAGCCTTGGGGGTGAACCCCCTTTTATAGTGGTCAGTGGGGCGCCTGTATTGAAGGGGGTGCCTGACACATGGCCTATCCTGCGCAAACTCTGATCCGCAGGCTTGGTCAGCGCCTATCCCCTTCCATTAAGGCTCCTGATGTTAAATCCGAAACATTTATTTCACTCCAGAGAATTTCTAGGATGAGGATGTAGGGTTTCCAAGACCCAAAATGAAATTAGAGGGTTATATCGCTTTGAAACTTGAGTTTTGAGAGTTTATGTGTGATTAAACCTAAACTCTAAAGGGGATGTTTGCTAAAATTCTAATGTTAGGGGAAGAACTGTAAAAGTACAAAATGTGTGGACTAAAGTGCAAGTATGCCTAGCAATAAATCCCTATTTCTTTCTTTTCCGCCGCAACCGAGCGGCACCCGATCGCTTCTCCCCTTCTCTTCTCTTCTTCGCATGCCCTAGCCGCAAGTCGACGCAACCATCGCCTCTTCCGTCCTCCACGCTTTGGTGACCCACATCTCCGAGATTGAGGGAGAGTCTGATTCCCCATTTCCACGAGCCCCAAACCATCTCGCGAGTGTGAGTTAGGGATTTCCCCCATCGCGATTTGAGGTGTCGATCCCAATCCGGGCGGAGAGTGCTGTTGGAGCTAAGGGGAGTCTCTGCCGGCAAACTATTTGAGGTAAGGGATTGGGTTTCTTAGCATTGATTTTGAAGTTGACCGTGAGCTGTGGTGGGCTAGTTCTTTGATTCCATCCGCTGATCTCCTGTGCTCTGCCGTGAACAAATTCGTAGAGGAAGGTTTCTATCCTGAACTTTCTAAGGCGAGCTCACTGATCAGGTATTTGATTCCTTGGTTCTGTTTGAAGTTCTATATTAGGATTTTAGACGAGAGTTTTAATTGGTGGATTTGGTTTTGATTTGAACTTTGGTATTGGGGGGAGTTCTTTCTATCTCAAGTCTGATTTGCTTCCATTTTGGATTGGTGTATGATGGCAGATCTGATTCCGGAAGTTTAAATTGGCAATTGGGCTCAACTTTTGCCTGTTGTGGTGATCTACCATTGAAGCTGGGATAAGAGGTAAGTTGAGTGGTGCAGTTTGTTATGTTTATTTGCTAGTAATGTTGTGATTAGTATTGGGCTTGATTAGAGTAGATTAACTTGGATGTGTATTGGAATAGTTGTTGGTTGACCTCAGATGCTTACCTTGTTTACTTGGGTCTTTTCGATCCTATTGCTGGGAGCTCCAATTTTAGAACAGGGAAGTATTGTATAGATTGTAAAGGATCTGATTCATGGTGTGGTGGAGCTAAGTGTAGCTAATATTTATTTGGATCTTGGCTGTGAGCTTGGTGATTGGAGTTAGACTAGGAGGTGAAACCTGATCTAACTGTGTTAAGGGAAACATAATCCTAAATCTTAATTACGCGGGGTAATTGGGAAAACCTTTCATTTAATTATAAGAGATTAAATGAAAAGGAAAAGATTCAGTAAACCCTAACATGGTTGGGGATTAATTAGCTAGTAATTATCTTTCTATAATAGCTAATTAAACATGTCCTTGATACAGGAACTTGACTTGGATTTCTTACTGCTTATTATTGGCGGGTGGTTCTTTCTGCTTTGATACGAACTTCTACTCTTAGAGGCGGGTACTTCTTGCTTGTCTTCTTTAGATCCACGTTATCTTTATGCATGGCTATTTGTTGTTGATGCAGTAGGTTGATATTGACCTTTATCTGCTACCGTTTTGTTATCCTGCTTGATATTGATGCTTGACCTTGGATATGATCAAAATTTTCCTTCTATACAGTCTCGTTTATTTGTTATCTGATTATGTATAGCATGGGTATGACATGAGTATGTAGATGTAGAATAGCAGACCACTGTATGGTTGCATTGATTGTATCTAGTCATACCTACAAATATCTCTAAAGTATTATCCTTATGTTTCATGAAATACAACCATGTATATCTAGAAAAGTCATCTACAATTACCAAACAATATTTACTTCCTATTATTGAAGGTGTGTTATGACAATCAAATAAGTCTAAATGCAATAACTCTAAAGGTAAAGAAGTGCTAGTTAAGGTTTTACCTTTGTGTGATGATTTAGATTGCTTACCCTCTTGGCATGCATCACACATCTTGTTCTTTTCATACTTGATCATTGGGAGCACCTTCACCAACTCCATCTTGGCAACTCTTGCAATGTTCTTCATATTAATGTGCCTAAGCTGCCGATGCCACAACCATCCTTCTTCTTCTTTGGATATGAAACACTTAGGAGAAATGTTAGAAGCATAAGAAAGATTAAGATAGTAAAGGTTTGCTTCTCTATAACCTTCTAACATGATAGTTTCAGAGTCATTTTGTCTAATTAAACATTTCTTAGCATGGAACTCAACCCTATACCTGGCATCATAAAGTTGACTCACACTAAGTAAATTAAATTCCATATACTTAATTAAAAGTACTTTATGAATTGTGATTGTAGGAGATACCTCAACGGTGCCCCAACAATTATTTTGAGTTTCCCACTATTTCCGAATGGCACGGTTCCTTCTCTTACATAGCTAATGGTAGTGAATTTGCTTACATCCCCGATCATATGCCTTGAACACCCGCTATCCACTATCCACATTTTTTAGGCTTCCTTCACCTTCACCTAGACAACACGGAAAACACAAGCTTTTGGCACCTAAATGTTAGATCCACAAATATCATTTAAATATTTCTTTGGTCCTCATGCCTTCTTTACATTTCCCTTAGCACCTTGCTTCCTAGAGGCACCCTTCCTACCCATAAGTGAAGCAAATGCCACCTCCTTGAATTTGGGTCTATAACCTATCCCGGCATTATTATACACGGCTCTTTGACTGTTGATGATCATGTCAAGACTTCTAGAGCCAACTTGAAATTTTTCAAGAGCCTTGGTGAGATTTTCTACCTTTTCCCTTAGCTCCTTATTTTCCTTTTCGAAACATGAATCATGTGAAATGGAAGAGGAAATATGCACATTATCCTTAGTTTCATGGATTCTAATTTTAGCATGCAAACTTCATTTTTCAATTCCTTAACCTTTCTCCTAGCCTTAGCCAAGTCATTATTGGTTCTAGCAATAATTTTAACAAGAGTAGAGGTGGATAATGTTGGAACTTGGATGGCTAGAGAGGGGGGTGTGAATAGCCAACCACTTAAAACTGACTTCTTTTTGGTTCTTTCTGCACTTAGGTTAGCAGCGGAAACAAAGAAACAGAATAGTAAGCAAACAACACAGAAAGAACACAAACGCTAACAGAGAGATTTACAAGGTTCGGGGATAACTTGCCCCTACTCCTTGGCATGCCCGTGAGGTGGACGATCCCTTGATCGTCGACAGATCAAGCCCCGGAAATCCGGATAAGAAAAACTCCTTCTCGGTGGAGTAACCTCTCTACATATCTCAGATATGTATCAAGTTGAATACAAGAGGCCACGAGAAGAAACGTACAGATGGAACCTTAAGCACAGACACAGAAAGCGTGAAGAAGAAACTTCACAGAGCTCAACACAGCACAACACTAACGCAAAAACCTTCACTCAGCTCTTCGTTCTCGTTGTGTCTGCTTGGTTTCTAATCGACTCGCAAAGTTACTTGTCTCTGCTTCGCCAGCCTTCTCTTAAGCTTCCCTTCTGCTCATCACCAGGCGCGTCTGCACCCACTGAACCGCAACTTCGTCACCACTGACCCACTGACCATCACAGAGTGCTCAGTCCACTGAAGACCTCTTCAGCTGAGCCTTAGGTCAGTCACCAACCCGCCAGAAGTTGTTGAATCCTGCAAATAGAAAACAAACAAACCTGCCATGGTGAAAGTCGTCATTGACCCTCCTTCTTGGTTTGTATCGTCTCTGTATCACCTGCACACTCATCAGATGGATTAGCAAAGCAAATCAAAATGTATCAGAAGGAAATCAGCAGAAATCAGAAGTGATTAGGAAGTCTGACATTGATTCAAATTAAAGTTCTGAGGCGTTATTCGGTCACCCGGACCGATCAGCCACCCCTCTGATCGATCAGACTCAACTCTAATCGATCCAATAACGATATGATCGGTCTCACTGACCGATCAGAGATCAGGGATCGGTCACCAGACCTATCCTCAAACTTTCTGTGCTAATTCAGGGTTTTGAGGGTCAAGACCCCTGATCGGTCCACTGACTGATCAGCTAAACCCTAATCTTTCAGGCCACAGCCACCTAATCGGTCACTAGACTAATCAGGTTAGAGCCTAATCAGTCAAAGTGACCGATCAGGTTACTTCCTGACCGATCAGGAACAATCCTGATCGGTCCAGGATGGCCTTGATCGGTCATGATGACCGATCAGGGTTTAATCAGAAGCCTATTGATTTGTTTCTGATCGTTTACCAGAACGATCAAAAACCGCACAGAATGTTTCTGATCTGTTTCTGATCGTTCACCAGACCGATTAGACACCCAGGATCGGTCACCAGACCGATCTATTATCAAGGGAGATTGTGCCAACTCCCTGATCGGACTCCAGACCGATCCACAACCGCAGGAGTTAGTGCCAACTCCCTGATCAGACTTCAGACCGATCTAGCTCCGACCATTTCGGCCCTGAGTTCAGAGAACAGGCTCCCTAACCTTCTCTGACCCAGTCTGGTCCCAGAGAACGAGCTCCCGAGCCCTCTCCGACCAGTACACTCAATGCTCAGTCCCCTGGACCAAGACTTCATGCCCAGCTTCACTCACCGGGACTTAGTCCAACCTAGCTCCACTCCGTAGGACCTGGTTTCACTTACCAGGGCTTCCTTCACCTAGCTTCCCTTGCTAGGACCTGGCTTCACTCACCAGGGTTTCCTTCACCTAGCTTCCCTTGCAAGGACCTAGCTTCACTCACCAGGGTTTCCTTCACCTAGCTCCCCTTGCTAGGACCTGGCTTCACTCACCAGGGTTTCCTTCACCCAGCTTCACTCACTAGGACCCAACTTCACTCACCGGATTTCCGTCACCTAGCTTCACTCACTAGGACCCAGCTTCACTCACTGTCGTTTCCATCTCCTAGCTTCACTTGCTAGGACCTGGCTTCGCTCACCAGGGTTCGTGCCCAGTCCCCGACCAGGACTTAATCCGAACTTATCTTACTCACCTAAACTTAAATCGGTATCAATACCAAAACAACAATCAGGTCAGGTCAGACTGCATCAACAGATAAGTTATATACCTCACTTACCGACACATCGGATTCCGATGATGAACCTTCACCTTCACTTGAACTTCCTTGTTCATCATCACTCGAACTCCTTTCATCTTCGGATGACTCCAAGTTGTCCACTGCCATTAATGTGAAGTGTGACACATGATCTCTTTCTTCCTCCGATGAAGATGGATCATCCCAAGTAGCTTTCAAATTTGTGGCCTTCTTTCCTTTTTCTTTGGACTTCTTCTTCTCACTCTTCTTGCTTTCTTCCTTCTTTTCCTTCCTTTTCTTTAATTGTGGGCACTCATTCTTCATGTGTCCCTCTTGATGGCAATTATAGTAAATAATTTCCTTTTCCTTGCTCTTACTCTTTGAACCATTCCTACGATAAGACTTGTTAGAAAAACTTTTAAAAGCTCTTCGCATTTTCCTTATCATGGAGGCTTCTTGGTCGCTATCCATTGAAGTGCTTGACTCTTCCGAGTCGGATGATGATGAGTAGACGACCTTCTTCTTTTCCTTCTTCTTTTTTCCTTTCCTTTTCTACAACAAATGCTACACCTTTCTCTTTAGTAGAAATGTTAGCTTGCTCATGTAATTCAAATTCACAAAACAAGTCATCTAATTTAACCAAAGAATGATCCCTAGATACTTTGTAAGCATCAACCATGGATGCCCACAAAGTAGTTCTAGGGAAAGATTGTCGTGTGTACCTTACAATATCCCTATTTTTAAATCTTCTTACCAATGACATGGAGTTCATTGATAATTTTTTTGACCCTTCCATGTAGTTGACTTACTATTTCATTTGCTTTCATTGTGAGCGATTGTAGTTGTGCTACCAAGAGATCCTTCTTGGCCCTCCTCGACTCATTTGACCCTTCATTGAGTTCGATGAGTTTCTCCCAAAGTTCCTTCACGGTTTTGAATGTCCCCACCTTGTTTAGTTGCTCTTTTGATAATCCGCATTGAAGCGTCGTGGTGGCTTTTGCATTGGCTTGAGCCTTTCTCATGATTTCTTTTGACCAATTTCTCATTGGAAAAGGCTCTCCTCCTTCGCTCCTTGGCACTTCGAATCCTTCAACAACACTCATCTAATTTTCGATGTCATTCATGAGGTAATACTCCATCCTACCTTTCCAATAGGCGAAGTCATTGCCGTCGAAGAATGGTGGCCTTGCGGTGCTATAACCCTCTTGAAACGCCATTCTTTGATTGCTCCTATCGACAGTTAGTTCTCCCGAAACAAACCGGCTCTGATACCACTTGTTAGATCGTGGCGCTTGCTAGAGGGGGGGTGAATAGCAATTTTCGATTTTCTCTACAAAAATGGTTAGCAAAACACAAGCAAAATAATGAAAATGATAAGAACAATGCTAACACCTTTGTTTACTTAGTATCCACCTCTGAGTGGTGACTAATCCAAGGATCTACACACGTGCACAACCTCCAGTATGAAAAACCTCCTTTAAGGTGGAGAAAACTTTTACAAGGTTGTCCTCTTCCTCTTTACAAGATGGAAATGAAAGTGAGAGGAAGAGCTGAGGACTTTTTGCACAAACAGCACCCTGGTACCCTCAAGAATCGTACCTTTCACGTGCCAAAAAGTCACCCTTTAAATAGGGTAAAGGACAACTCCAAAAGCTGTCCAGCCCAAGACCAATCGACTGCCCCTGGCCCTGCCTTAATAGCTAGCCAATGGCTAGTTTTCGGGGTTACCAGTCGACTGCCCCATGAGCAGTCAACTGATGTCTCGAGAAGTTCTAGCAATTGATTGATTTTCCCCCAATCGACTGCCCAGCTTATACAAGCACTCTTCCTCACTCCGACGACCCTCCTTCTTGTGTGCCTTCAAGTATACTTCCTTGGCTTGCCCCTTGAAGTCTTCTTCCACCGGCTATCGTCCCTCAGATGCGCACGCAAGCCCTCGGCTTGCCTCCATGTCACCCTTCACGTGTGCCCTTTGAAGTCCACTTCCTGCCTTGCCCTTGGAGTTCTCTTCCCTCGGCTCTCGTTCCTCGGATGTGTCCTCCATGTGTGACTCACCAAGTCCTACAAGACTCATTCACACATATCAAAAATAATATAACACCCTAACCTTAACATATTGACACACACACATCAAAATCATGATCTTCCCGATCATACTTAGGCTGATTGCCCCAACATTGGAGATCTTCTGTGGTACCCTGACTTATTCCACTTTTTTCGAGGTTTGGTGTCTACCTCCTCGCCGAACTTCTTCTTCAAGGCATGACACTCTTTAGTGGAATGCGTCGAGCTGCCATGGTAACCATAGTACCTTGGTGATGGCTCTGGCAGCTCGATGTCTACCGTCTCCACCATCCGGCGCCTACCAGCCCAATGGTCCTTCCTGGGGTGAAGTTCCTTTCCCCTGGGCCGGGGGCTCCCTCCTGTCTGATCAGGGAACCGCCAGAGGGGGGAGGGCTCCAACAGGATCTTTGCGACGGGCGTACTGTACTTCTTCCACATTGACATGCTTGACGGAGCGTCCCAGCAAATCATCAAAACTGGCGGGCGACTTCCTTACCAAGGATCGGAAGAAGTCTCCTTCAGTAAGCCCTTAGGTACAGGCACTGGCGAGTATCTCTGATCTTGCACTAGGCACGTCCTGCGCCACTCGGTTGAACCTCTAGATATACTCCTTGAGCGGTTCCTTGGGCTTCTACTTGAGGGAAAACATGTTAAGTGTCGTCTTCTGGTAGCGACGGCTACTCGCGAAATAGTGGAGGAAGGCGGTCCTGAACTCCGTGAAAGAGTTGATGGAACCTTGCAGCAGCATCTAGAACCACCACTGAATTGCTTCGGACAGGGTGTTCAAGAACACCCGGCACTTCACACCGTCAATATACTGGTGCAGGAGTGCCGCATTCTCGAATTTACAGACGTGATCCTCTGGATCCGTCTTTCCATCATAATTAGGGATCCCCGGCCCACAGAACTGCTTGGGCATAGGGTCTTCAACAATCTCAGATGAGAAAGGTGTAGAGGGGACCTTATGAGAGGTCTTGGGTTCATCCCTCTTCCCCTGTCCTTCTTCGTGCCTTTGGGCGCTGGAGGCCACCGAGTGGGCCTTCTCAATGTCTCCGGGAGATTCTTTCTGGAGGCCCGGGGCTGCTCCATCCTGTCGCCCCGCAGGGGTAACGGATCTCCGTGAATGTGAGACAGAGACTCTGGGGATCTCCTCCCTCGCCAGATCCCCTTGTCGTGGGACAGCCTGTTCGATTTGGTGTTGCTCCAGCGCTTCCTTGATGGCGTTAGCCACCAGACGGTCAAGTTCCTCTCTTGTGAGGGCAAGGGGTTGTTCCTCCAATCTTGCCATCGGTGCTCCTTCAGGTGCTTTGCTAGTTTCCCACAAACGGTGCCAAATTTGTTCCGGAAAGAGTCGACGACGATGGCAAGTCGCTGGAGTTCAGCCCCTGTGGAAGTTGTTGCGTCGGGGAGGAACTTGGGGTCCTACAAGGTTAACACGAGCGTTAGGGGACACGCCGGCAGGGGTCCGGCGGAGTCCACTCCGATGCTCAAGTCAGTTTATGTCCGAAAAGTAAAGGTAGCGAGAAGTAAAGAATGTATGTAGGGTTGAGAGAGCGTAACCCCTTTACCGGAGGGGTTGGACTACCTTTTATATTGACGTCGACAGACTAGACGTGCCTCCTCGATCGGTGCCACGTCTCCGATACTTAAGCCACGCCCCCCTCTTTCGGCGGTGATTGGATATCCTTTGAAACGGTCTGTGCCGTTATCACACTTCCACCCGTTGCGATATTTAAGGGTCGTGCAGTCCTTTTCTAACAGGGATGATTATCCGCACTAAGAGGGGGGGGTCAATACTCGAGGTCGGTTATTGCGGGGACTCCACCTCCCGAGGTGAGCTCGGGGTCTTCAGGCGCTATAACTCCCGAGGTGCTCTCGGGACCTAACCTCTCGAGGTGCTCCTGAGAGAGGTCTTCAGGCTGACTTTCTCGGGCGCGTCTCCTGAGGGGGGGTCGGGACCCGGGAAGGAAGGTTGCTTCGATCTGCCATGTCGCGCCCCTCGACTTTTTCATCCCCGTGCCAGGCACGGACTATTCAACCCTATCAATATTAAAATTGAAGATTAATCTTTATGACCATTATAGCTGCAAATTCTTATTGTAAAAAATTCAATAAGCACTAAATATTTCACGAGATAATATCAAAATTTAAACTCAATATTCAACATTTCAAATATAAGTCAATAGTAAGCATTTATAATAATTAAATATTAATAAAATATATTTTAATTAATATATTATATATTTTAAAGTACCAAAACTATACTATTCTGATCATAAATCAAAACACCAACTATTTTAAACCATACTTTCAACATAAACAACAAGATGCAAGTGAGTAATACAATAATTACAACATAAAAAGGATGGATAGAAAAAGACAAGAGTGTCCTTATTTATGTATTCATCAAAAGAAAAAAAAGAGCGCTCCTATTTTAAAAATTATCAAAACTACGCCTCATCTATAAATTTCTTACCAAAATTCCTCTTTGTGCTCCACCTTACAGCTGTTGTGTACAAAATAATACCATAGAGATGCTTTGTACAAAATTATCATCTTGGAGTTGGTTTGTACAAAACATCTAAGATGGTGCTGTTTAACCAAAACTAGGTCAACATAGCTCCAAGATAGAGGTGCCTTGGAGTAATTTTGACCAAAGCTGGGTCAAAATAACTCTAATGTGGAGCTGCCCTTAGATTTTTTTTTGACCAAAATAGTTCTCCCTTGGAACTACTTTGTGTAAAATAGTTCTAAAGTGCTGTTGTTTTATACAAATTAAGTAGCTCCAAGGTGGAGCGCAGAGGGGTATTTTGGGAATCAAATAATTAGTGGAGTGCTCGTTTGATAAATTTTGATAGAGGGGTGCCCTTTTAATGATATGAATAAAAAGAGTGCCATTTTGATTTTATAGCCAAAAGGATTTAAAAAAAACCTCAATATTTTCTTCTTCATTGGCTTACTTACACTTGCTATTACTTGTTTTCTATCTCATTTAAATGCTCGTGAACGCAACTAAATTCTCCCCTTAAACAACTTGTTATATATAGAGTTGTTACTGCCAACAATTATGTGCTATAATTCGCCCGATCAAATAGCTGGCAACTTACCTCAAGTGATTGACTAAAACAGTTGAGTTGCTAAGTTCGCATGTAGTCAATTGCACGGCTCCCAATGGCTTCGACTAATTCTTCATCCATTGTTCTTCTATAATTTGAGTCTTCTTGCTAGATCAATGACTGTTTTTATATTCCTATTGTTTCAATAGTCAAATTCACTGCTTGCTTAACTCAACCCTTAGTCGATTGAATCCTTGACTCGGACCAATTGGAAAGTGGAGTCCTTGCTTGAGTCAAATCTATCTGAGACCTAAACTCTAGGTTGCTTGAGTCAAATCTATCTGAAACCTAAACTCTAGGTCTCTCGTAGACTCTTGTCTTTGGTGTTTCTTTTCAAGATGAGCATTGGGTCTCTGGGCTATGATCCACCTAGAAAAGGAAAAGGAAAAGGAAAATAAAAATTTAGCATGGGTAGCTAATACCTGAATTGATTAATTTTAGATGGTATAAGATGATTCGTTCATCCTTAGTGCTCTTAGTGTCTCCATCAACACATCTCAGGACCAACACGGAGGAGATAAATCATAAAAATAATTAGCTTGGATGTTGTGACTAATACGTGGGGATGACAGACACATTGACTTTGTCATATTTTGACCACCTAAACCTCAAGATGATAACATTCACATCTTAATTATCAGTTCATTCCATGACTAGACCTATGTAACAATTGATTATTGCTATCTTGATAGAATCCATACACCCCACGGGCTGGATCGGATGGTAAGGCCCCTGGCCATTTACATTGAGGTCTCAGGTTCGAGGGTCGCCAGTTGCGCACGGGGATAAAATACTGGTCTGCTGGCATTAATTCCCTCGACCCTAGGCGCCTCATCACACCAGTGATAATCGTGATTTATCTCCTCCGTGTTGGTCTTGGGGTGGGCTGACAGGGGCGCTGGGGGCGAGCGTTTCGCCTTTTTACATTACAAGATGTATACCCAAATTCCTCACGGTAAAGTATCACATTTACTTATTGAAAAATGGCATGGCCGTTATCCTTAGATATCTGTCGTCAGCTTTATCACTTATAGGGGGCCCGTACCCTAAATCATAGGGCTCTTGGGCCCTTGGGGTCATTAGTTGCAGCTGGGGAAGTAAATGAGTTGAGTTATTCGTTAACTGCTCGTGAGCGACTTAGTCAAAGCTCGACTCGAGCACGGAGTTGACCGAGCTCGTTTAATATTAAAGTCGATCTAGAGCTCACTTAATATTGGCTCGTGGGCTTATTGAACCCTATCGAGCCAAGCTATATATAATATATTATTTTTATTTATTTATGTAAATATTGAATAATTTAGTACCATCAAGTAATTAATGGTAAGTATTAGGTAATTAATTGTGTTTTGATGTTCAATTTTATGGATGAATTTGATCAATATTTTTTACATTTATTATTGTTTGATTTAGAATATAAAAAAACTACTGCAAAATTCTTCTATTTTGGTTTGACTCTGGCTCTGACTTTGGTTTTGGCTCGAGTTCGAAAGCTTGATTTTAATTAGAGATTTTTTAGTCGAGCTTGAGCATGTGACTAGATGGTCAATCCGAGCTCGAGCTAAAATTCGCAAGCTCAATCAAGCTCGAGCTCGAGCCGAGCCTCTTTATTTTTTTCAAGCTAGCTAGGATCAACTTGACCTTGGCTGAGCTCGATTACAACCCTAGTTGCAACCTTACACATCATGAAGGGGTCATGTTGTGTTATGGCCTATACTTGTCCGGACCCTATCTAGTTATGGCTTATCCCTGCAAGGTCGATGTCCAGTATGACTCATCCATGCAAGGACCATGTCCGGTTATGGCTCCACACGGTGGTTCATCGAGAGGTCAGGCCCAGCATGAGGGACTCAAGGGAGTCCAAAATGTTCAGAGGGGAGAGTTGAGTACGAAACTCGTGAATGGAGTACTTCAGAGACTTGGCACATTAAATCTTAGATTTTATGCAAGATTGTATATTGATTTTCTTGGCATAATGGTCCTATAGACGTGAGGAATTAGAGGCAATAAGGAAAGCAAAATGATTGTGTTGTATGTTTTTACAGCTGATAAACCACTCTCCTGGGAGCAAAGGATTAAAATAGCAACTGGTGCTGCTAGAGCTCTTGCATTTCTGCATACACCAGAGAACAACATCATTCATCGCCTCATCAAACCATCCGTTATTATACTTCTTGACCTGGTGTGTAAGCCATAGCCAACTTCAACACAGCTAATTCTTCTTGGAAAAAGGTGGCACAAATAAGATGTTTTCATTTCTCTACCAAGCTAGGAGTTCCATGTAAAGCTTTCTGGCTTGGAACCCAACAACAACAGAAAAAAAAAAAAAAAAAAAAAAACATCGGGATTTGCAACGGATCAATTCCATCACTAAACGATAATAGAGACGGAAACAACACCGTCGGCACTGTGCCGTTATAGCGAGGATAGCAACGGAACTTGTTTATCTGTCGCTATTAGAGGCAAATTTTAATTAAATAATTTGTCGCAAATAGCGACGGATACATAAAACTCCTGTCGCAAAATACCGGAACCAAGGTGTCGTATACGAGGCTAATAGCAACGAAATCAAAAAGTTCCGTCGTTATTTTATCGTAATTATCGACGGAAAATCAAATATCCATCGGTACGACGGATATTTACTATATCCGTCGCTATTAGCAACGGATTTAGAAAATATCCGTCGCTAATTTCTGTAATTTTTCTAGCAGCCTTTCTCCTCTTTTACCCTTACCATATTTACATTCAATACATATAAATATATTCAAATAACAAAACAACAGATATCCAAATAAAAAACATACGAAACAATATAATTCATATCCAAACACATACAATACAAACATACAAAACACATATCCAAACACATATTGTATCAAATACATATTCAAATTTCATATTCAAACATATCATATTCATATCTAAACACATGTATCAATTTCATATTCAAAAAATAGTAGTGAATACATACATGAACATAAAGTGTAATAGAAGATAGACACGTCAAAACTAGATCACAAGGAAAATATTCCTGCAAAAAAGAAAAGAAACGATATAAATAAAAGTAAAATACAATGATAAAACAGTATTAGTGAAAACATAATTAGTTATCGTAACTGATATAGAAAATATAAATAATATTGAATGATATATAAAATATCTAATATACACACCTTTCAACCAAACCAATGTCTGAATTCAACTATGATAATGTGAATATGTAAATGAAAATGAACAAATAAGAAATATTTAGTGATGCATATAATAAATACAAATCAGATAGTATAATAATTTGATTTTTAAATGTAGAGAAAAAAATATAACATACCACAAAAATATCTCTACTCATCTGGGGTATACATAGGATCCTACGTCTACTGAGACTCAAAACGAGGAGGGGCGGACATCTATGTCATAGGCGATAGGGTTGCTGCAAAAGCTTGCATGTGATACACTAACACCTCAGTGTGTGCCTGGTGGGTCCGCAATTCTCTCAGCTCTGCATCCCTATCTGCATCCTTCTCGCCCCATGTCGTCTTCCTTGTCGTGAGTTGAGTCCGCAGAGCATCATTCTCCTCCCGCAATTGATGAACCTCACTAGAGGAGGAGGAGGAGGAGGAGGAACTTGGACGTCCCCTAACCCCTCTCTCATCAGATCATATGTGATTTTTGCCTGAGAGCCCAGGCCGTATAGGGCGGTCTTTCTCCTTCTACCGATGACATTATAATAAATGTCATTCACTTAGTTGATGGAAAGAGGCTGTGAATCCTCCCCCACTACAGCAGGTTGAGACGCCTCTGCAACTCTAATAGTCATTGCTTCCTGTGAAATAAGAATTAAATTAATTTCTATAAAATGTCAAAACAAATATACTATAGTTAATATACTTACATTAATTGCTAAGAAGCGTCGATCGACAAATGACCCATCTTTTTTCTTATGAGTTTTGCTGAATACCTCCCAACTAGTGGGAGGTCTTTGTAACTCAGTAGCCTGTATACAAAAAATACAGTGTTTAAATATATCTAAAAAATATAATGAATGTACATTATAACATAAATAAAAACTTTCTAAGTTAGTGGCATGCTGGAAATCGAATGGGATCCAGCAGTGTGTTTCGTGGATCCGGTGTTGGGGCCAGCAAGCTCTGAGTTTCGATTGGCTCGAGTAATCGTAGCATTATCTTTCCAATGCTGGGCATCCTAGACTACTCTTCATGCTGCCCAAATTGTCTCAGGGATCTCAGAAGGCCTATTTGCCTTCTTTCTCCACTTGTATAGCATGTCCCTGTACAACTTGGAGCAATAGGCGTTCAAGGTTTTCTTAAATTCCTCCTCTTGACCCTCCTTCCAAATATATCTCTTCTGTAAAAAAAAATGTTTAGTATCAAGTTAGTTTTAACATTAAATTAAATATATATCTAAACTACTTATCAAAAATTCACCGTAATAAAAATTCCTCAAATCTTGCTCTATATGACCCTATGTGGTAGCAGTTGAGGACAATCATTCTTTGATTTTTTTTTATAATGTAAGCTGAGACCTGGTGACCGTCTAGGATAAAGCTATAGCAAAAATATCATACATTAGCAAAATTTGACCTAAAATATATAAGAATTACATATTGACTTACCAGTCACCCACTACTCTCAAAGTAATCTTGTCACCACGTGGTCTCTGTCCCAACTGCATGACTATAAAAATTCAAAATCATAATATTAGATATCCACATTTATCAACTAACTAGTATCAATGAAGATAAAATACAAACAACTAGTAATATTCAATATTTAATCACCTGATCTTATTCCGATAGAACTAAATTAACATGTAAGTTTTCATCGCTTGACTCCGTTGATATATCAACCTCCTCACTACCAGATATCTCACCATCATCTATTTCCTCGTAAGAGACCTTATCATCTATAAGTGATTGTGATGCTGATTGTATTTCTGAATCAACGGAGTTCATTATGGCTTCTTGATTTTGATAAGCATTGGGGTTGTGGACAGTTATCGTATTTGACATTTCAATGCATGACCTAGGCTTAATTTGACAAACAGCTAGTCATTCACTTGGTTATCTTCTCTTAGTTGGGTATTCAAGATAAAATACTTGACCAGCTTGCATCGCAAAGATAAAAGGTTCAAACTTGTTGAATCTTTTGGTTGAATTAACCTCAACTAAATTATATAAATGATGTTTCCTAGTGTCCGTCCTTGGAGTTGGATCATACCATGAACACCTGAATAATACACATCCTTTGAAAGGTAACGTTGAGTATTCAACCTCGATAATTTCTTCTAGTATGCCATAATAGTCAAATTGAGTATAATTGTTGTTTGTTGATCTTTTGACACAAACACCAAAATTATACGTTAGCCTTTGTGAATCATGTTGGCCCACATGAAATCTATATCCATTCACGTAATAACCGAAGAAGACGGTCACAGTATGCAGAGGTCCAAATGCGAGATTTTTTATTCGTTCGTCTTCTACATTTAAAATTCTATGATCATTCACTTATAATAGTGGTCGTTGATAAAATTAGATTAATATATAATAAAGAATTGTAAACATAAAAATGCATATTAACTGACTTACATATATTTGAAACCAAATACAAATTCATCCTCTATCTTCTGATCTACCTCATTTGCACTTATAGATAGATTTTGAATGTACAACTATTGTTCGTACAACCTGACATATAAGGTAATTTGATATCATATAAGAATTTTAATTATATTATCAGATAGTAATTTAATGCAAATAAATATATAAACTGGAGCTATTACCTTAGGTATGGTTTGACCTCTTCACAGTTCAGGAGTATATATGTCCTGGCAACATGATATTTTTGGTCATTTAACCATCTAGATAGAGTTGCACTTATTGCTCTTCCTGGATACTTGAAAATAGAAAGCATGTTTGGGTCAACTATTTGAATGTCATATTGATTGTGTGGACACTTTCGATGTTTGGTTTTCACATTTTTAGCAAAGTAATACGAACTTGTTTCTTCAACCAGATATGCATTATGTATTGATCCCTCAACTCTTGCTTTGTTACGCGCATTATTCTTTAATTTTCTAAGAAACCTTTCAAAATAATACATCCATTTGTATTGTACATGACCACCTATTTGTGCCTCACTAGGTAAATGAATAGGTAGATGTTCCATTGAATAAAAAAAAACTTGATAGAAATATTCGCTCAAGCTTACATATTATTAATGGAATTTTTGTCTGAAGGAGTAACATATTTGATATTGTAATAATCCTGGAAGTCAGATTTTTGAAATAAAGACTTAATTCTGTAAGTGTTTGTCAAAAATTATTAGGAAGTAATTCTTGGAAAGCTATTGGAATTAATCTTTGCAAGAATACATGACAATCATGACTCTTCATTCTAACCATTTTTAATCTGTTTGTATCCACGCAACGAGACATATTAGAGGCATATCCATCTGGAAATTTGATTGCTTTCAACAAAGAGCACATTGCATGCTTACTTTCTTTGTCTAATATATAACATGCCTTGGGATATTTACCAGTTATTTCATTCTGATGCAACTCAGGCATGTTTACTAATTGTTTCAATTTTTCGCGTGATTTTGCTATATCTTTAGTTTTCCCATGAACATTCAGCACAATATTGATGATGTAGTCAAAGATATTTTTCTCAATATGCATCACATCTAAACCATGTCGAATGAGTAAATATTTCTAATATGGAAGCTTCCAAAATATACTTCTTTTCTGTTGGTACTTGGATGGCTAGAGAGGGGGTGGATGTAGCCAGACACAAAAATCGCTTTCTCTTTTACACTTCTCTGTGGTTAGGGTTAGTAGCACAGCGGAAGCAAGAACAAAGTATAACTGCTGAAATGAAAAGTAAACTACAAATGGTAACAAGGGTCGTTTACAAGGTTTGGGGATAACTTTCCCCTACTCCTTGGCATGCCCTTAAGGTGGGCGATCCCTTGATCATCGGCAGATCAAGCCCCAGAAAATCCGGATAGAATGCAACCTCTTTCTTGGTGGAGTAACCTCTCCACAGCGTTTCAAGATGAATGAAGTATTAAGTACAGGAAACACACGAAGAAGCCTTACTGAACACTTAGAACCACAAGAACACAAGTAAACTTCTCACCGAGCTCCACTCAGCACAGATCTCACGCAAGAACTCCCTTCTTCGTGTCTTTTTGCCGATGGACTCGCCAAGCTTCTTGTTTCTTCTTCCCAAGTGCTCAAGTAACAGCAAGTTGCTTCAAGATTCAGAGTGATGCTCAACAGATCAGAGTTGTCGCAACAGCAGAACAAGAGATGTCGCAAGTATTGATCAAGTGTTCTAAGGCTTCATCGCTACCAAGCCCTTAAGCCTCTCCCACTGATATGCCAGGTCACAGCCACTTCTCTGCAGCTCCCAGCTGCTCACCTGCAACTGCTCACCTACCACTGAGCTCTCCTGGACTTCCTGAGCTTCCCTCAGACGAGCTCCAGTCAACAGCTCCAGCAGCGCCAGCATCCGTTGCAACCTGAGATGGAAACCTGTCCAAACTAACGTAGCAAAAGCCTCAGTTTGACTCCCTTCAAGTAAACCTGAGTTACCTGCACACTTAGCAGTTCATTAGCTCAGCAAATCAACAAAGTATCAACAATTAGTAGTTAGGAGTAGAAATCAGTAGCGAATCAGCAGAGAAACAGACGAAATCAGAGCTCTGACAGCGTTTTTGAATTAAAGCTACCAGCTACTGACAGGTCACCGGACCGATCAGAGTGACTCCTGATCGGTCACCAGACCGATCAGGTTGGGTTCAGACCGATCAGGCTCCATCCTGATCGGTCCCCAATGCGTAATCAGAAATCTCGACTTCTCCTGGATCGATCACCAGGCCGTTCCCAAGTCATGGATCGGTCACCAGACCGATCCACCCCTTTGCAGGGTGATTTCTCTGCTTCACAGTCCAACCCTCCTGATCGGTCACCAGACCGAAAAGGACATGCTCAGACCGATCAGGATGGATCCTGATCGGTCATAGTGAGGAACTCGCGACATTTGATCGTTCACCAGAATGATCTGAATAGTATTCCTGATCGGTCACCAGATCGATCAGGAGCCGAGTAGTGAGGTTCCCAAACTCACTATATGCTCCCTGATCGGTCACCAAACTGATCAGGAGCCGAGCAGTAAGGAAATTGCATGCTCCTTGATCGGTCACCAGACCGATCAGGAGCCGAGCAGTAAGATTCCAAACTCACTGTATGCTCCCTGATCGGTCACCAGACCGATCAGACATAGCTGGATCGGTCACCAGACTGATCCATGAGGGAACTGTTGAGGCAATCTGTGGTCCGGAGTGACTAAGTGTTTTGATGTTTGGGCAAAGGGTTTAAGTTAGGTTTACCCTTGTGTTCTTATATGTGTACGTTAAGTGTGCAGGTTGTACAGGTTACACATATGGACTTGACTGGACGACCTCGGTACGGTGAATGATGGCATGGAGGTAAGCTGGAGGCTTGCGTGCGCATCCGAGGGACTTTGGACAGTAGGGACGATGAGCTGATGGGCGCGGACTTCGAGGCATGCGTGAAGGATGGCATGGAGGTAAGCTGGAGGCTTGCGTGCATCCGAGGGACGGGAGCCAATGATGAATAGGGCACGAAGGCAACAGTCGAGGATGCGGAAGAGGAGTCAGTCGAGTCGTGAGGGTACGAGTGCTGTGTGATTGTACTCGGGAAAGTCCTAGGGGTCGAGTGCTGAGAGAAGTGTATTCGGGAAGGGAAATCCTAGGTGTGTGAGTGGGGCAGTCGACTGCCTGGGAGGCAGTCGACTGATAAAACCCACAGAATGATTTCGGGGTTGGACCAGTCGACTGGTAAAATGACAGTCGACTGGTATCCCCGAAATATAGCCGTTGGCTAGCAATTAAGGCTAGACCAGTCGACTAGTAAATGGGCAGTCGACCGGTAGCGAGGTTTTCAGCCTGAGTCCTATTTAAAGTGGACTTCGTGGTGGCTGGATTCTTGACGAAACTCGCTTTAACTCGCTTGGGTAAAGTTAGTTAGTAGTCTTTTGTGCCCAGATCGTGTCCAAGGTATTGTGGCGAGGTTTCTCCACCCATAAGGAGCGACGAGGGTTAGCCGGAGGTTATCCGGGGAGTGATCCACCGACGGATTCTTGGATTAGTCACCCGACCGGGGTGGATACCAAGTAAATTCTCTGTGTTAGCGTTGTTTGCTTTCTTTATTATTGTTTTCGCTGTGCAATTAACAACGCAGGTACAAGAACGAACCGGGAATCGCTATTCACCCCCCTCTAGCGTACTGGAAACGATCCTACAGTTGGTATCAGAGCAAGGACCGCTCTTGATCAGACTAACTGCCGAGGGAGCACACGCTAGAGGAGAAGAACATGGAAGACAAAGTTGGGGATGACATCTACACTCCACCTCCTTACGATCATGGAGATTTCGATTATTGGAGGATGCGCATGAAGACGTGGTTTGACATGGATTAGGAGTGTATGATGATAATAGAAGAGCTTTTCAAAATTCCAAGAGACAAGCATGGAAAAAGGCTTAAACCTAGATCTTGGACTAAAGAGAAACAAGATCAATCTAGGGCAAATGACAAGGTAATCGATATATTGATTAATATTTTACCTAACCATGTGTTGAGTAGTGTAGGTAAATATGAAAATGCACATGATCTATGGAAAAAGATAGAAAAAGTTCATGAAAACCCTACACGAGTAGAAGAAGAAGAACCCAAGGAAATGAGCTTAATGGTCCAAGAAGAGGAGAAGGACCAATCGGATGAGGAGAGGAGCTTGACATCCGAAGAGGAGAAATAGCAAAAAGAAACGGAATTGTCAACATACGAAAAAGAAGAAGTGTTCACATCCTCAAATGAGGAAGAAAGTGAAAAAGGCTCCACATCAAGGATTGAGGGGGAGGAAAGGTCATCCTCAACACCGGAGCAAGAAGAAGTTAGTACCTCCACCAAAGCAAGAGCCAAAGACCACATTATATGCTTTGGATGCAATGAAAAGGGACATTACAAGGACAAGTGTCCAAAGGGTAAGAAAAAGGAGGTACAATCTAAACCCATCTCAATTCAATTAAATTCTAATATGAATTGTAGGAATGGAGAAGCCCAAGAAAAGAAAAAGAAGATCTGATGCTTTACGTGTGGTGAACTAGGACACTACCACACAAAGTGCCCAAAGAATGGAGAGCTCAAGAAAATGGAGCACTTGAGAAGATGGGAGAAGGAGGAGAGAAAGAGAAGAAGCTTCCAACAAGGAGGAGCTCCTAAGGTAAGGGAGGTAATTCCTAACCTTAAGTTAAAATGCAATTTCAATTCTAGCTCCTCTATGCATGTTAAAACTAGTGCAAATTATTCATCCATGCATGCTAAAAATCGTGATAAATGCTTGATTGTGCATAGCAATGGTTTTAAATATCATGATAGGAATAGGGTTAACAAGGTAGATCAAAACCCTAAAAAGGTCATACATCATGAAAAATCAAAGACCTCTAGACCTAAGGACCAACGCATTAATCCCAAGAAGGGAAGGAATGCGCCTTGGAAAATGAGTAGTTCTAGGAATGTCCAAAGTGGATATATGGACTCGAAGGTCAATGGTCTAGAAAGGGAAAATCAAGCCTTGAGGGCAAGGCTAGATAAATTAGAAAAGACCCTAGAAAGATTCACGGTTGGATCAAAGGGTCTAGACATGGTATTGGGTGGTTTAAACCGCGCCAATGATAGATCGGGGTTGGGATACCGATCTAAGAACTCCCATGCAAATGGAAAGAAATATGCTAGAGTAGCATATAATTATGGCAAGAAGGGGGAGTCCAAAAATGGCAAGGGGGTGCCATTTAAAAGAAAAAGAAATGACTTAACCAAGGATAAAGTGTCTAAGGTTAAGAGGGTTGAGTTTGTAGGCCAAGAGTCACTGGAGGTACACCGGTGTGGCCTAGTTGTGGTTGAGTCACCAAGGGAGGTGGCCATGGCTAAGAGCTCAAGGGGGAGCTCTAGGACCCTTTGGGATATATGGTGATTGGACCTTGAGAGGGGGTGCTCCTAGAGGTCTAGATGGACCATGAAGTGTGCCAAAAGAATTGGAGACGGACTTGAGTCTCAATTCTTGGGTTTTGGCACGGTGTTTTTGAGTTTCATGCATGGAAATATGGCATTGGAGTCATATTGCATGAAAATTAGTTTTTGGTGTGTAATTACCATGTAAATCAATGCTAGGGACGCATTGTGGGTTGACATGGTCAAAGACATCAAGAGGAAACCAAAACTAGGACTTTAGGTCAAGATTTGATTGAAATTTTTTGCTAGTTTTGGGTTTTGTGTCAAACATGGGAATGGTGATAGATACATTTTGGAATGTATTTTTTCCAAGTAGGTATGGGTACCACAAACCTCTCCACAAAATTTGAGAATTTTTGGAGATGTGTGAAATTTTTGGCGCATTTCTGAATTTCGTCAGAAATGTTGAAATTTCAGACTTTCAGAGTATCAGTTAGCAGTCGACTGGTCAGGGCTGATTTTTGTATCAGCAGCTGGGTTGGTGTCCAAATGATGCAAAACAAGTGTGTGGGGGGCTAGTACACATTGTTTATGGTTATTAGGGACTAAAAGAACCAATAATTGGGATATTGTTGGGTTCTTTTGATGTTAGGCAAAGGGGGAGAAGTGTTGGGTTTAAGTTGAGAAACCAAACACACCTTTGCTAGAAACCCTAGGTTTAGGGGGAGCTAAGATTAAGGGGGAGCATGATTGCTCCATTGTTGGCGTAAGGGGAACCTTGGAGAAGTTCTTAAAAAGTCTTTGTAAGTCCAATTGAGGGGGAGCTTTGGAGAAGCTTTAAAACGCCTGATTTGTGGAAAATTCCTAACTTTGGGAAGTTAGGTGTGGAAATGCCTAACTTGGAGAGTTAGGTGTGGGGAGCCTTGGGATAGGTTTTAAAAAGTCCGTTTCGTAAAATTCCTAACTTGGAGGGTGAGCTGTAGGATGCCTTGGGATAGGATCCATGTATGCATTGCATATGCATTTATTTAGCATTATTCTTGCTATCTATTACTCTTTGTTTTCCCTAACTTAAACGTATTGTCAAACATCAAAAGGGGGGAGATTGTTGAGGCAATCTGTGGTTCGGAGTGACCAAGTGTTTTGATGTTTGGGCAAAGGGTTTAAGTTAGGTTTACCCTTGTGTTCTTACATGTGTATGTTGAGTGTGCAGGTTGTACAAGTTACACATATGGACTTGACTGGACGGCCTCGGTACGGTGAAGGATGGCATGGAGGCAAGCTGGAGGCTTGCGTGCGCATTCGAGGGACTTTGGACAGCAGGAACGATGAGCTGATGGGCGCGGACTTCGAGGCATGCCTGAAGGATGGCATAGAGGCAAGCTGGAGGCTTGCGTGTATCCGAGGGACGGGAGCCAAAGATGAAGAGGGCGCGAAGGCAACAGTCGAGGCTGCAGAAGAGGAGTCAGTCGAGTCGTGAGGGTACGAGTGCTGTGTGATTGTACTAGGGAAAGTCCTAGTGGTCGAGTGCTGAGATAAGTGTACTCGGGAAGGGAAACCCTAGATGTGTGAGTGGGGCAGTCGACTGCTTGGGAGGCAGTCGACTGATAAAACCCACAGAATGATTTAGGGGCTGGACCAGTCGACTAGTAAAATGGCAGTCGACTGGTATCCCCGAAATATAGCCGTTGAGTTAGCCGTTGTCTAGCAATTAAGGCTAGACCAGTCGACTAGTAAATGGGCAGTCGACTGGTAGCGAGAGTTTCAGCCCGAGTCCTATTTAAAGAGGACTTCATGGTGGCTGAGATTCTTGACGAAACTCGCTTGGGTAAAGTGAGTTAGTAGTCTTTTGTGCCCAGATCGTGTCCAAGGTATTGTGGCGAGGTTTCTCCACCTATAAGGAGCGACGAGGGTTAGCCGGAGGTTATCCGGGGAGTGACCCACTGACGGATTCTTGGATTAGTCACCCGACCGGGGTGGATACCAAGTAAATTCTCTGTGTTAGCGTTGTTTGTTTTCTTTATTATTGTTTCCGTTGTGCAACTAACAACGCAGGTACAAGAACGAACCGGGAATTGCTATTCACCCCCCCTCTAGCGTACTGGAAACGATCCTACAGGAACTTCGTGCCAACTTCCCTGATCGGTCACCGGACCGATCCAGGCAAGGCCAAATCTACTCTAAGTCACGAGAACAATCCTCCAGCCCTTCCCTGACTCGTGCTTGGTCCCTTGGACCAAGACTCCATGCTAGCTTCACTCATCGGGACTTCAGTCAACCTGGCTTCACTCACCAGGACCCGGCTTCACTCACCGGGATTTCCAATCACCTAACCCTCCGAGTTAGGAATTTCCACACCTAGCCCTCCAAGCTAGGACTTTTCCACACCTAACCCTCCAAGTTAGGATTTCATCCACCTAGCCCTCCAAGCTAGGACTTTTCCACACCTAACCCTCCAAGTTAGGATTTTATCCACCTAGCCCTCCAAGCTAGGACTTTTCCACACTTAACCCTCCAAGTTAGGATTTCATCCACCTAGCCCTCCAAGCTAGGACCTGACCCTCCAAGCCAGGGTTTCATCCACCTAGCCCTCCAAGCTAGGACATGACCCTCCAAGCCAGGCTTTCATCAAACCTAGTCCCACTAGGTATTCCTAGTCTATGACCATGACTTAATCATAATCATCTCATTAACCTAAACTAAAATCGGTGTCAACACCAAAACAACAATCAGGGTCAGACTACATCAACATTTTCCTCCAACCGCATTTGTTGACTCTAACAATGTACTTGTTGATATCATTTGAACCATCCTGATTTACTGGTAGAAATCTATAACTAACAATTTCATTAAACATTTCTTCGCCTGACATCCAAATTTGGGTAGTTTCCTAACCACTTCATTCCTTTTGGAATTTTTCTTATTTCTTCTGAACGGATAATCAACAGGTAAAAATTTTCGATAATTATCAAATCAAGAAATCTTTCCACTACAAGGCAAAGAAAATGCATCAGACTGACGCATACAATGTGGGCGTGCTAACTTTCCAGTCATGCTTCATCTTGATAACATTGAGTATGCAGGAAAATCACTAATGATCCATAACAATATTGTATGCATTGTAAAGTTTGATTTACTTGCGATGTTATACGTCTCTGAACCTATATTCCATAAATGATTCAGCTCAGCAATTAAAGGTTGCAAAAATACATCTATTTGCCCTTTTGGATTATGAGAACCTAGAATTAGCACGGTAAGAAACATGAATTCATCTATCATGCATATCTATGATGGTAAATTATATGGTGTTAAAATAACTGGTCATGATGAATATTGTTGTGCATAACTTTCAAATAGCT
The DNA here is from genome assembly GCA_024364735.1 of Boesenbergia rotunda. Lineage (NCBI taxonomy): Eukaryota > Viridiplantae > Streptophyta > Magnoliopsida > Zingiberales > Zingiberaceae > Boesenbergia > Boesenbergia rotunda. The sequence continues at coordinate 706,361 of JAGFNQ010001666.1, read as the reverse complement.
AAAATCTATCTACAGAAAGTCCAAGTCTTACATTACGTGGTTCCATAGCAAAGAAAGAAAATGTTGAATCTAAATATTTTCGTGCAGGGGAATTACAAGGATGACACATTATGTCTCCTTCATGTCCATGGTTTTGATGTCAGATCATATGACTTACTGTTACTACTGATGCATACAAGCGTTGGAGTCTAGCAGTTAAAGAGAAGTAATACATGACTTTGTAGGGAATATTTTTCTTCATCTTCCCAACCATGCGACTACTATGCTTGTAACGAGGATGATTACACATTTTACTTTCCATCAACTCACTATCATCGTTCCAATAGATTATGCAATTATTGATACAACAATGTATCTTCTCAACTAGCAAACCTAAATCTCTAATTAATTTTTTTAGTATTGTAGAAACTATCAATCATGTAGTTATCTGTTGGAAGCAACTCTGACATCAATTGACATATGTCATTATAATATCGTTCTGAGAAATGTTACGCCTTCATATTCAATAATCTTGTAGTAGCAGACAATTGAGAATGACCAGAAGGAATATCTTCCCATACTTCTCTTTCACTAGCCTTCAACATGTCATACATTTTTTGAACTTCAGGAATAGGTATTTGTGTTGGGTTCTCTCGACACAAAACAATAAAAACGCAGCGGAAACAAGAACTCACGAGCGATCCATGCGAAAGAAAAACTCGTACAAAGCTATCTATCTAACAGATTTATCTACTATTTATACCTTTGAAGCGTGCCCTTCGGTTATCCCGCTCGTCCAAGATGCGCCGGATCTCTTGCACGTTCAAATGTCCGTGCCTCTATTCCTATCCACACGGACACAATCTCTCAACTTCGGGAGAACTACCTTAGTTGTGCTAGCAACTTGAGGTATCTTGAAAACACCAAGAACCTTACAGTAAGGTTTCGGCCAAGAGTGGAGGAGAGGAAGAAGAGAGGAAAAGGAAGAAGGAAGCACACTTAGTTTTTCATTCAAAATGACTTGACCCCTTTTATATTCATCCCATAAATACCAAGAGTCATTTGTCTCTTTGCCTTCCCTTCATTAAAGTCAATAAAGAGCACATCTTTCCATGTGACTCTTCATCTTCTCTTCATCCAATGAAGAGAGACTTTTCTCTTTCCTGCATCCAAATCCGACTGGGCCTCTCGGGCTTCCGACTGAGTCACCCGACCAAGTCTCCCGAGTGCTGAGCTCCCGACCCTGTCTGCCGAGCTCCATCCCAGTCTGCCGAGAGCCGACCCAGTCTGCCGAGTGTCGACCCAGTTTGCCGAGTACCGACCCAGTCTGCCGAGTGTCGACTCAGTCTGCCGAGTGTTGGCTCATATTGCCGAGTGCCGAGCTCCCGACCTATGCTCTTGAGTTCCCAACTCGAGCTCAGATCTTCCGAGTTCCCAACTCGGGCTCGGACTTCCCGAGTTCCCAACTCGGACTCGGACTCGGACTCCCCGAGTTCCCCAACTCGGGCTCGGACTCCCTGAGTTCTCCAACTCGGGCTCGCGAACTGACCTCCCAAGTTCCCAACTCGAGTTTGTTGATGCAGTCTGGCCCTGGTTGTTGTTTTGGTGTTGACACCGATTTTAGTTTAGGTGGATGATGATTGATTATGATTAAGTTCTGATCGGGGATCAGGCATGGTATGGAAAATCCTAACCTGGAGGGTTAGGTGTTGAAAATCCTAGTCTGGAGGGCTAGGTGTTGGAAAATCCTAACCTGGAGGGTTAGGTGTTGAAAATCCTAGTCTGGAGGGCTAGGTGTTGGAAAATCCTAACTTGGAGGGTTAGGTGTTGAAAATCCTAACTTGGAGGGCTAGGTGTATGAAAAGTCCTAATTCGGAAGAGGTGGGTGAAAAGTCCTAGCTTGGAGGGCTAGGTGAAAAGTCCTAACTTGGAGAGTTAGGTGCAAATTTCCATCTTGGAGAATTAGGTGAAAAGTCCTGGCTTGGAGGGTCAGGTGCCTAGCTTGGAGGGCTAGGTTGGATGAAGCTCTAACTCGAAAGGGTTGGGTTAAAAGTCCTAGCTTGGAGGGCTAGGTGAAAAGTTCTATCTTGGAGGGCTAGGTGAAAAGTCCTAACTTGGAGGGTTAGGTGCAAATTCCCAACTTGGAGAGTTAGATGGTGAAATCCTTGGCTTGGAGGGCTAAGTTGGATGAAACCCTAGCTTGGAGGGCTGGGTTTGACTCCCTGGATCGGTCTGGTGACCGATCAGGGATATTGGCACGCTGCTCCTTCGTGGATCGGTCTGGTGACCGATCCAGCGATGTCTGATCGGTCTGGTGACCGATCAGGGCGCAAGCAGCTTCCTCACTGACTCGTTCATGATCGGTCTGGTGACCGATCAGGGAGCAAACAGAGAGTGAGTTCTCCTCCGGATCAGACCCTGGATCGGTCCGGTGACCGATCAGGGACTTAGGATCTGATTAAAGAATCACTGCTCATTTGTCCTGATCGGTCTGAGTGACCAATCAGGCTTCACTCTGATCGGTCTGGTAACCGATCAGGCTTCACTCTAATCGGTCCGGTGACCGTTCAGGAGTGTATAGCCGCGAGAGCTGGGATTCCCAGCGAAGCAGTGGATCGGTCTGGTGACCGATCCACAAGCCCTGGATCGGTCTGGTGACCGATCACTTTAATTCAAATTGCATTGTCAGACGCACTGACCATATCCGATTCACTGCGCTTCACTTCTGATAAATGATTTGCTGCTTGATATGCTGCTCTAACACTCTGATTAAGCTGCAGGTGATAGGGAGGATTCGAACACTCAAGGATAATGTCAATGGAGGCTTTCCTTGGAGCAGGTTTGTCCGTTTTCCATCTCAGGTTGCAACGGCCGAGCTACAGACTGGAGCTTTGCTGAGGGAAGCTCAGGGAGTCCAGGGATAGCTCAGTGGTAGCTGGCGTTGGCAGATGAGCAGCTGGGAGCTGCAGGGATGGTGTCATCTGATGCTTGGTGGAGAAACAAAAGGGAGAAGAAGACTTCGGCTGAAGCAAAGAAGTAATCAGACAGTGTTCTGTGTTGAGCTTGCTGAGTTTCTTGCTGCGCTTTGTGTTTCTCCACAACTTGCTTGCTGTGTTTCTGAAGTCTTCATCACTTTGAGCAAGCAACTGCAATCGAGAAGCAACCAACTCTTACGTAAGTGCTGGAAGGAAAGAACAAGGAGCTTGGAGTCCAACAGTGAGAAGACACGAAGGAGGGAGTCCTTGCGTGAGATCGTCGCTGGGTGGATCTCGGGATAACTCGCTGTGCTCTTGTCCTTGCTAGGTGCTGAGTAAGAGTATTCTCTGTGTTTCATTAAGCTTAAATCTATACTCTTGTTTGAAACGCTGTGAAGAGGTTTCTCCACCAAGAAGGAGGTTGCGTTATATCCGGTGAACACTGGGGCTTGATCTGCCGACGATCAAGGGATCGCCCACCTTAAGGGCACGCCAAGGAGTAGGGGCAAGTTATCCCCGAACCTTGTAAACCCTCTTGTTAGCGATCTTAGTAGCTGTCTTTGTTTGTTTTCATTTCTTTTTTTAGTTTACTGCACTGCTTCGTTTTCCTTTGCTTCTTCCACTGTGCTACTAATAAGTTGAGTGCAGAAATCTTGATAAGTGTTTAAAGTCAGAGAGATTGGCTATATTCACCCCCCCCCCTCTCTAGCCATCCGTTTCCAACAAGTGGTATCAGAGCTTGGGGCTCTATTTACGGCTTGACATCCGAGAGTTATCAACAAGATGGCGTTGAGAGAAGGCTTCTCCACCACCCTACCTCCATTCTTTGATGGCTCCGATTTTCAGTATTGGAGATCAAAGATGGAATATTACTTGAAGATGGATATCCACACTTGGTTTGCGGTGAAGGAGGGCTTTACCCCTCCTAAGGATGACGAAGGCAAAGAACTCGAGTCTTCACGGTGGACTGCTGAACAAACGTGAAAGAGTGAAGCTGACGCGAAGGCGGTTGTCACTCTACAATGTGGCATGAACAAAGACCAACTCATCAAGGTTGGTCCTTTCACAAGTGCAAAGGACTTGTGGAACAAACTCATTGAGCTCCACGAGGGTACCCGAGACTCAAGGATCGCAAAGAGAGATTTGTTCCTCAATCAACTCCAAAATATCTCCATGAAGGAAAATGAATCGGTAAGTGAGCTTCATAGCCGGTTCAAGGAAGTCCTCAATGGACTTCATTCGATTGATGAAAAGGTCGAGAATCGCGACCTTGTGAGGTATGTCTTGAAAGCCTTTCCAAGGAATGCTTTGTGGTCATCCATGGTGGATGCCTACAAAGTATCCAAGGATCTTTCCATTGTAAAGTTAGATGATTTATTTTGTTAGATGGAATTGCATGAAATGGCTAACAAAGGCCCCAAGGAGAAGGAAGTCTCTTCATCTTCATCCTCTTCCGAATCCGAGTCCGATTTCGAGGAAGATGGCAGCGGCTCTTCATCCTCCGAGATGGCGAACTTTGTGAGAAGAATGATGAGAAGGGATTGACGCTTCAAGAGTAGAGGTAACTCAAGTGAATCCAAACTTGATAAGACTAATGCATCTTGCTTTGAGTGTGGTAGAAAAGGGCATTTCAAGAATGAATGTCTAAAGCTAAAGAAGAAGGAGGAGAAATCCAAAAAGAAAGAAGAGAAAGTCAAGAAGAAGAAGAAGGCATTGAAGGCCACTTGGGATGAGTCATCCTCTAGCTCATCCGATGAAGAAAAGGAAGAGAAGAGCATTAGGCATGTGGCGCTCATGGCTCTTGGAGAGGAGAGCAGTGATGAATCTTCAAGTTCCTCAAACGCGGCTTCATCATCTTCGGATGATGAAGAGGTAACTTCTCCCGAGCTTGAAAAGTGCTATAGAGCAATTGCATGTTTAACTAGTATGCTTAAAAAGTCCAAAAATAAAGTTAAAGCATTGCAATTAGAAGTTGATCAATTGAAGGCATCTAGGGATGATAACATTGATGATTTGCATGTTGAACTGTTAGAAGATGAAATCAAATCATTGAAACTTGAAATTGAAAATTTGAAATCCTCTAAGGTTGAGGAAGTCAATGATTTGCATGATGAATTGCTAGTAGAGGAAACCCAATCATTGAAGAGTGAAGTTGAGAAAAGTTGCGAAGCTCAAGAATATTCTTGGGAAGTTCTCAACTAGCTCTAAGACCCTAGATATGATCCTAAATGCCCAAAGGACAGTTTACAATAGGGCCTGTATCGGTTACCGACCCAAAGAACCCTCATTCGTGTCTTTAATGTCTAGGACTGATATGAGACAATCTAGGACACCCAAGACTCAAAAGAAAGTTGTCAAGGCATGGGTGCCTAAGTCATGTTTAGTTGATGCTTTAGGTCCCAAGGTTTGGGTACCTAAAACTTCTATTTTTCGAATTGTGTAGCTTATGATTGAGGGGGAGCATCTATCAACTTGGTTCGTTGATAGTGGATGCTCCAAACACATGACCGGGGATAGATCATTGTTTACCACACTTCACAAGAAAAGTAGAGGTAATGTATCATTTGGTAACAATGGTAGTCTTAAGGTCATAGGGATAGGAGACATTCAAATATCCGAATGTCTTAGAATTTCAAATGTCCTTCTAGTCAAGGGGATGAAATTTAATCTCCTAAGTGTGAGTCAATTGTGTGACACGGGTTACACAATTGACTTCCAACCAAGTCAATGTCTAGTTAGACAACCTGACACCTTGGACACGGTACTAGTAGGAGCAAGAGTAGACAATATTTATCAAGTTTCATTTAAAAGTGCTACTAATGCTTTTGCTAAGTGTCTCATGTCAAGAGAAGAAGAGTCCACCCTTTGGCACCGGAGGTTAGCACATGTTAACATGAAGAACAACCGGAAGTTGACCAACAAGGGACTAGTCCGTGGCTTACCGAGCATCAAGTATGAGAAAGACAAACATTGTGGTGCATGTCAAATGGGTAAGCAAACAAAGTCTGCACATAAAGGTAAAAGCGCTGTAAGTACTTCCAATGCATTAGATTTACTTCATATGGATCTATTTGATTGTAGTATCATCATATCATTAAATGGAAGTAGATATTGCTTTGTTATCATTGATGATTTTACTAGGTATACATGGACTTACTTTTTAAAATCTAAGGACCAAACCTTAGATATCTTCATTTCTTTTTGTAGAAGAGTTGAAAATGAAAAATCATTAACCATTAAGACAATTAGAAGTGATCATGGAGGTGAATTTCAAAACCAAAGGTTTTTAGAATTCTGTCAAGATAGAGGTTATAAGCATGAGTTCTCTACTCCTAGAACACCACAACAAAATGGTGTTGTAGAGAGGAAGAACTGTGTTTTACAAGAGGCTGCACGAAGCATGCTCAATGAGTACTCACTACCGAGTTACTTGTGGGCTGAAGCTGTAAATACAGCTTGCTATGTGCAAAACAGAGTCCTCATCCATAGGTTTTTAGAAAAGACTCCCCGTGAACTTTGGTTTGGGAAGCCACCTACGGTTAAACACCTTAGGGTGTTTGGGTGTAAGGTGTTCATTCTAAACACCAAGGACCACCTTAGGAAGTTCACGACAAAGGCTTATGAAGGGATACTAGTCGGGTACTCCCTCGTTAGCAAAGCCTACCGAGTCTACAACAAGAAATTTAAATTAGTTGAAGAGACTTCTGATGTGGTTTTTGAAGAAATTCCAAAATCAAGTGACCAATCAGAAAATGTAGAAGGAGTTCAACTCGAACTTAGGAGACTAAGTTTGAATGAAACTCCGAGTGTTGTTGATGTTGATGAGTCTGATGACGGTGAACCTAGACAACCCATTGATCAGCTGGATCCTGAGGCTGGACTTGTGTCTAGTGAACCCATTCAAGAAGCACCACCAACTCCTAGGCAAACTAGATTAGCCTCTAGTCATCCCCAAGACCAAATTATTGGAGACATCCATCAGGGGGTTAGAACTAGATCATTCTTCCGGAATGAGGCTAATGAAGTTGCCCTAATTTCAGAAATTGAACCTAGAAAAATTGATGAAGCATTAAATGATCCCGATTGGATCATTGCAATGCAAGATGAACTAGGTCAATTTGAAAGGAGTCAAGTTTGGGACTTTGTCCCTAAACCCAAGAAGACCTCCATTATTGGAACCAAATGGGTCTTCAAGAACAAATTGAACCATAAGGGAGAAATCATTAGAAACAAGGCACGCTTGGTAGCCAAGGGCTACAGTCAAGTTGAAGGGCTTGATTATGATGAGACCTATGCTCCTGTGGCACGATTAGAATCCATCCGATTGATGCTTGCATTTGCAGCACATCGTGGCTTCAAGCTATACCAAATGGATGTCAAATCGGCCTTTCTAAATGGTTTGATTAGAGAAGAGGTCTATGTCGAACAACCTCTGGGGTTTGAGAGTACAGAATTTCCAAACCACGTGTTCAAGCTCAAAAAGGCACTTTATGGCCTTAAACATGTACCCCGAGCTTGGTATGAGCGGTTGTCGACATTTCTAATTGAGAAGGGCTTCGTTAGAGGCCAAATACACCCTACACTATTTCTACGAAGAGATGGTGATAATATTTTTGTAGCCCAAGTATATGTCGATGACATAATTTGTGGCTCAAATAATAAGGGCTATTTAAATGAGTTCATTGGACACATGGAGAGTGAATTTGAAATGAGTCTAGTGGGAGAGTTGACTTTCTTCCTTGGACTCGAAATCAAGCAAACTCGCGATGGGATCCATGTGCACCAATCGAAATACACACAAGAAATGCTTCGAAAATTCAATATGAGTGATTCAAAAGGTGTAACCACTCCTATGGCTACAAACACAAGATTAGACAATGATGAGAGTGGTAAACCAGTTAATTTAACTCAATATCGAAGCATGATAGGTAGTTTGCTATACCTCACAGCTAGTCGACCTGATATACTATTTGCTGTGGGTATGTGCGCTAGGTATCAAGTTTGTGCCAAGGAATCTCACCTAATCGCTGTTAAGCGAATTTTGAGATATCTCAAAGGCACAATTGGAGTCGGTCTATGGTACCCCCGTACCGAATCATTTGATTTAATTGGCTATACGGATTCCGACTACGCTGGATGTAAGTTGGACCGAAAGAGCACAAGTGGGGGTTGCCAATTCTTAGGTTCGTCCTTAGTGAGTTGGTCAAGTCGGAAGCAACATTGTGTTGCTCTCTCCACGACCGAGGCAGAATATATCGCCATGGGAGAGAGTGTATCACAATTGTTGTGGATGATTCACTACTTTAGAGGACTATGGATTGAGTTACAAGGGTGTGCAAGTGTTATGTGATAACATAAGCACAATTAACTTAACCAAGAATCCAGTCCATCATTCTAGGACCAAACATATTGAGGTGCGTCACCACTTCATCAGGGATCATGTAGCTAGGGGAGATATTGTACTCTCACATGTAGAGTCCAAGTCAAACCTAGCTGACATTTTCACTAAACCACTCCCCGAAAATGAGTTTAGTTTCCTAAGATGGGAGTTGGGAATGTGTCGCGCTTCATGAATTCAAACCCTTCATGATTATTTCGAAATTGTTGGGAAACAATTGGGTAACTTTGGGGACATCTCACACAAACTATAAGGGTTACCAAAACGTTTTTGTTTGCTAGATATGGGGTGAGATGTTAGGATCAACTAAATTTCTCAAAATGTCAATGCATCCCTTGAGAAATTAAGTTGACGAGATAATAATCACTGTGGTGACCAAGTATGGGGAAAACCATTGCATAACATATGTGTATATGGCTCCATGATCATATTTGGACATTCCAATCAAGGAAACTTGATTGGAACATTGGATTTGATACAAACTTAGTTGAAATTGCTTAAATGATTGTTGATTGAGTTTGACTCCATTTAGATGGATCAAAGTGATTGTTGAACCTATAAGGACTTTTGATCCTTGTTCAGGGATCAATTTTAGTCATGAGATCATGTCCAAGTTCGATAAACTTCATCAGATCTTCTTGGAAAAATTCAGAAATTCTAAAACTGAACATTTCAGTTAGTATCAGGGAGTATCAGGAACCCTGATCGGTCCCCGGACCAATCAGGCATAGGGTTGATCAGTCCCCGGACCGATCTGGCTCCTTCCTATGGTGATCGGTCCACAGACCAATCAGCGAGGCAAGCAGTGACTTTCCGAAATTTTGACCAAGCTTACTGAGCCAGCCTGGATCGGTCCCCGGATCGATCTGGCACCCTACTGGGACCGGTCCACAGACCGATCAGGGGGCTCACAGTAAGCCTCCCGAGCCTACTGATCTCTCCCTGATCGATCAACCGATCGATCAGGAGATTGCCCGATCGCTCACCCGACCAATCAGGCTCGGTTCAGTCCGATCAGGCTATAGCCTGATCGGTCTAGACGCGATTAGATCGAATGGTGATCCATTCAGACGCATTAAATTCTGGTTGGTGGACCGATCTACCAACCGATTAACTTCGCGAAAAACCCCTTCTTGCCGAACCCTAGCACCGAAACCTCTCCCGTGCGTCTCTTCATCCTAAGCAAGAGTGTTCCTGCGTCTCCCTTCCCGTGCGAGCGAGTGTGTGCGAAGGTCTCTACGGGCGTCCCCTGTTCTCTGCAAGTCTTCTGCATTTCTGTCTTGCGCCGAGGCTTCTCCTGCGCAAGCGTTTTTCCTTTCCGACTCAAGAACTCTACTAATGGCACCAAAGTGAGTTTTTGGTTTAGCTTCCTTTACAAATCATTTCATAAATTATGTTGTGGAGCTAATCATGTTTTGGTGCTTATTCTTGGTGTGGTGCCGTGACCCTCTTGTATTTGCCGTGACCTTACTTTCTCACCAAATGATCAAATCGATTTTTCACCTCATTATTATCCTACTTTTGATCTTGATCTAATGTCTACCTTATGATTGGGTCTTATCTTTGTATTATCAATTCTTGAATTTTTGTGATTCGATCTATGTTCGTGTCAACCTTGCTCGATTGATTCAAACCGTGTATGATCAATTCTTGTTTAAATTCTGTGTCTTGATCATTTCAATTCTCTAGAAAATCTTCTAAAGGGAAGGATGCTGTTGAGGGCAGCTCGAGGGGGAAAGCCCCCTCTTCACCTGCGCCCTCCAGAAGGTCTCAGCCTTCTTCGAGCTCCCGATTCCCGAATGCGGCTTGTGAACAAGCCTTCCAGTCAAGGACTTTCAAAATGCTACCCTGCCGATCAATCGATGTCCCCTTCCTGACTGAGTATTGTCCATCGGTCATGGAGATAGTCCTGCATTACAATCTTGGTTTCCTCCTCTCCTTAGAGCGAACCATCAACTATGACCTTGTCTCGGAGTTTTACAATAATCTTCAGCAGGGTTCTCAAGGCAGCTTCGAGTTCACTACTCGAGTCGCCAAAAGGACTCTCAATTTTTCCTATGGCATACTTGCCGAGTTTCTAGGTGGTCGACGATCACCAAATATGTATTCGATCTATCCTAAGCTTCCTAATCCTCTACTAGCACCATTTGCAGATGTTACCCCAGATTCTGTCCATCAGTATTTCTTTGGTTATCTCCGCCCAGCCGGTCTCGATGAGCTGGGCCCTGACTTTCCTACCTTTGCTGCACTGCGTCTTTCTCCCACTAGCTACATATTATTCAAGATTATCACAAACTGTATCCTCCCAATCACCTCCAAACCTTTAACTGAAATCCGACCCTATCACTGTCTGATGCTCTATGGCATGCACCGCCGATTGGACTTCGATATCATGGAGAGCATCTTCCAGTCCATCTTATCTTATCGAGAGCCCAGCCGACGCATGGTCTACATGCCTTTTGGTCACGTCATCACCGACTGGCTCATGTCAGTTGGTGTTGATGTCACCAAGGGCCGGACGATGCCTATGGTCTGACAGGATTGCAGACTTGGCCGGCGAGCATTCGCCAAGTCCGGCATCATTGTTCGGGGGCACGATCGGATGTTGGTTTGGAAAGATGGTAGGGTTCTTGGTGAGTTACCGAGGGGAGGTCCACAGGTTCAGGCGCCAGCTGCTGCTGCTAATGATGATGACTACGACGAGCCGGATCCAGATCTGCGCTGGCAGATCTCAGAGCTGGATCAGACGCTACAGGAGTTTATTCAGTTGGGGGCGACAGATCGCGAGGAGTTTCGGTCAGGCTTTCGCTCCGTTGATTGCCGACTGACCAGGATAGAGACCGAGGTCTCGGGGACCCGTACCCTCCAGCAGACATGGTATGATGAGTGGCGCAGCCACACATTTCCAGGAGGTGCACCTTCATCGAGTACTGCACCAGGGTCCTTTGCTCCTACTGATACCACGATGGACGATCTCGTGCACGATGAGGATCCCCCCGCTGATAGTTGAGTTTGGTTGTCTCTCCTGCTGATATGTGTATTTGACTACTCAGTTGTGTGACGTTTAGCTGACTGCCCCTTGACTTGACTATTGTGGCCTTGTGCCACACATACTTTGACTGTGATGCATGTGTATTGCATCTTGTGTTTTATCTGAATATTTCATGAATTGCCATGTCTTCCCTTGCTGCGTTTTTATCCTACTTTAGTATGCTTCATGTTGATGTTATGATGACTACTATTTGCATACCTGCTACATTGCCATGATTATGCTTTTGATGCCATGTCCACTTGATGTATATGACCGTTATGACATGTTATAGAATCATATGATGTATGTGATGGTTTTATTTTGATCTATCTTTTCCACAGTATATCATATTCTTGGAAAACAATTCCATCGAATCTTTGTTGTTCTGGGATACCTCTAGGGTTGAGGGGGAGTTTGTTTTAAACTTAACAGCCCTTCAAGACCCTTTTCGATGTTTGACAAAGGGGGAGAGTGTGGATTGGTTAAGTTTAGGATGATCATGTTGTAGGGGGAGGATCTAGATTCCCCTATGATTCTAAATTTGAAAAACATGATTGAGAATCCCTAAACTTAAAATCGGGTTGTCAAACAACAAAAAGGGGGAGATTGTTGATGCAGTCTGGCCGTGATTGTTGTTTTGGTGTTGACATCGATTTTAGTTTAGGTGGATGATGATTGATTATGATTAAGTCCTGATCGGGGATCAGGCATGGTATGGAAAATCCTAACCTGGAGGGTTAGGTGTTGAAAATCCTAGTCTGGAGGGCAAGGTGTTGGAAAATCCTAACCTGGAGGGATATGTGTTGAAAATCCTAGTCTGGAGGGCTAGGTGTTGGAAAATCCTAACCTGGAGGGTTAGGTGTTGAAAATCCTAGCTTGGAGGGCTAGGTGTATGAAAAGTCCTAATTCGGAAGAGGTGGGTTAAAAGTCCTAGCTTGGAGGACTAGGTGAAAAGTCCTAACTTGGAGAGTTAGGTGCAAATTCCCATCTTGGAGAATTAAGTGAAAAAGTCCTGGCTTGGAGGGTCAGGTGCCTAGCTTGGAGGGCTAGGTTGGATGAAGCTCTAACTCGGAAGGGTTGGGTGAAAAGTCCTAGCTTGAAGGGCTAGGTGAAAAGTCCTAGCTTGGAGGGCTAGTTGAAAAGTCCTAACTTGGAGGGTTAGGTGCAAATTCCCAACTTGGAGAGTTAGATGGTGAAATCCTTGGCTTGGAGGGCTAAGGTGGATGAAACCCTAGCTTGGAGGGCTGGGTTTGACTCCCTGGATCGGTCTGGTGACCGATCAGGGATATTGGCATGCTGCTCCTTCGTGGATCGGTCTGGTGACCGATCCAGCGATGTCTGATCGGTCTGGTGACCGATCAGGGAGCAAGCAGCTTCCTCACTGACTCGTTCCTGATCGGTCTGGTGACCGATCAGGGAGCGAACAGTGAGTGAGTTCTCCTCCGGATCAGACCCTGGATCGGTCCGGTGACCGATCAGGGACTTAGGATCTGATTAAAGAATCACTGCTCATTTGTCCTGATCGGTCTGAGTGACCGATCAGGCTTCACTCTGATCGGTCCGGTGACCGATCAGGAGTGTATAGCCGCGAGAGCTGGGATTCCCAACGAAGCAGTGGATCGGTCTGGTGCCCGATCCACAAGCCCTGGATCGGTCCGGTGACCGATCACTTTAATTCAAATTACGTTGTCAGACGCTCTGACCATATCCGATTCACTGCGCTTCACTTCTGATAAATGATTTGCTGCTTGATATGCTGCTCTAACACTCTGATTAAGATGCAGGTGACAGGGAGGATTCAAACACTCAAGGAGTAGTCAATGGAGGCTTTCCTTGGAGCAGGTTTGTCCATTTTCCATCTCAGGTTGCAACGGCCGAGCTGCAGACTGGAGCTTTGCTGAGGGTAGCTCAGGGAGTCCAGAGATAGCTCAGTGGTAGCTGGCGTTGGCAGATGAGCAGCTGGGAGCTGCAGGGATGGTGTCATCTGATGCTTGGTGGAGAAACAAAAGGGAGAAGAAGACTTCGGCTGAAGCAGAGAAGTAATCAGACAGTGTTCTGTGTTGAGCTTGCTGAGTTCTTGTTGCGCTTTGTGTTTCTCCACAACTTGCTTGCTGTGTTTCTGAAGTCTTCATCACTTTGAGCAAGCAACTGCAATCGAGAAGCAACCAACTCTTACGTAAGTGCTGGGAGGAAAGAACAAGGAGCTTGGAGTCCAACAGTGAGAAGACACGAAGGAGGGAGTCCTTGCGTGAGATCGTCGCTGGGTGGAGCTCGGGATAAGCTCGCTGTGCTCTTGTCCTTGCTAGGTGCTGAGTAAGAGTATTCTCTGTGTTTCATTAAGCTTAAATCTATACTCTTGTTTGAAACGCTGTGGAGAGGTTTCTCCACCGAGAAGGAGGTTGCGTTATATCCGGTGAACACCGGGGCTTGATCTGCCGACGATCAAGGGATCGCCCACCTTAAGGGCATGCCAAGGAGTAGGGACAAGTTATCCCTGAACCTTGTAAACCCTCTTATTAGCGATCTTAGTAGCTGTCTTTGTTTGTTTTCATTTCTGTTTTTAGTTTACTGCACTACTTCGTTTTCCTTTGCTTCTTCCGCTGTGCTACTGATAAGTTGAGTGCAGAAATCTTGATAAGTGTTTGAAGTCAGAGAGATTGGCCATATTCACCCCCCCCCCTCTCTAGCCATCCGTTTCCAACAGGGTTCAGGTATGCCGATCAAATTTCCCAAAGTATTGTGTCCTTTGTGTGTGACCCAATAGGTTCTCGTGACGTTGTCAATGCGCCTAAACACTTTAGACACATAAACAATGAGCGGCATCTAGCAATGCATCATTGCTACCCATGTAACAAGAAAAGTTGAGATCCGACTAAACCTCCGTGACTATGATAGTGTATGACCTTGTCCTTCTATCCTTGATATCTGGATTGACCAATGAGGCATAGACCGTGTCATCCTCAATCAATCTTGTGTTTCTTGATCCCCGAGTAGACTTACTCAAACAAATGAGCTCAATATCTCATATTGACTCATTTGATATTGAGCTCATTTGAGCATGGTCATGCGTTTCAGTAGTCCTACTCGATCAAGGGGCCCACAGATATCACTCCCGTCATATGGGAGGGATAGATCCCATCTACATCACTCACATCCCTCCGCATAATTCATTACATACCCAGTGATCGCCTTTATAGTCCACCCTGTTACGGGTGACGTTTGACGATACCAAAGTACATAACTCCTTATGTAGGGAACCGTAGTGACTTCAGGTCTAAAGACTATTCATACTAATAGTCACATGAGAAAGTTTATGACACTCATATGACAATCTATGAAACTTTTTCATGGCGGGTCATTCAGTACACATTCTCCAATGTATACCCATGTGTCAACTTGATATCACATATCCATGACTTGTGAGCTCAAGTCATCAGTTGACCTACATGCTAGTCTCCATGCATCAATATTGTCCCTGAATAATTGATGCTTGACTAGGAATAATTTAGTGTAGTGTTCTCTACATTCTCTCACTATCGATTCAACCAATCGATATAATATAGATAAGAACCTACTACACAAGGACATTATTATACTTAGTCATTCGGCACAGAATACAAAGTAAGTATAATAACCAAACATGTCTTTATTAATAATAGAATATGATACAAAATGCCCCTAGTCAATCATCACATAATTCGCTCTAGGGCTCCTACTAACAATTTGATATACATTTGATTGATCAAATGCATTCATTTCATCGTAAACCATTGATTGCATTGCATTAGCAGGCCTATATGATGCCTCTGGACCAATTGAGTTGGATGATGAAGTGACGGAAGGCCCAATGAATTCAAATACATACGGTTACCCATGACAATACCAGTTGTAATAATCTAGAACAAACTTATACCTACAGATATGTGTTTTCACTGTATCCTCATCATGGAAAATTATATTTCTACATATGCATTGATTACATGGACACTTTAACTTGGCATCATTCAAACACTCAGGATGACACTTTACAAAGTTCATAAATTCTTCAACTCCAGCAAAAAATTCTTCGCAGATAAATCCATTATCTAATCTATTATATATCCATGCCTTGTTCGTATATATTGTATCCTAATAACAATAAAATATTCAATATTGATACTTATATAAACATCTATATTAAAAAGATTCAGCGTAACTACTTTAACAAATAACAAAATAGCTAAACTAACTTATAATTTGATTTGTCAACCACAAATAACAATTTAAATTATCCAACTTTGTTTCCGATTAATCAAACACAAATTAATATCCTAACATTGAAAAATTAATTAGGATACTATCAAATTAATCAAATACAAATTAATCAAACAAAATTATCCATCTATATTAATGATAATTAATTAGGATACGAAATTATCCTAAGTAATTATCCAAAATAATTAACATAATTAAGAAGATTAATTAATTAATTAAGAAGATTAATTAATTAATTAACATAATTAATTAATTAATTTACTCACCTCCGGCCGCGGCAATAGCGGCGGTCGCAGCGCTAGCTACGCCCGGGGCCGCAGCGCTAGCTACGCCCGGGGCCGCAGGAGACACCGGAAGAGGGATTAACTAACCTATTTGCATACCTATAACCAGAGGAGGGGATCGCCCGAGGAGGAGACGTCGGGGACGACGGAGAAGCCGAGGGAAACCCTCTGAACGAGCGACGGTGGGGGAGAGAGGGGAGTGAGAAATAAATCTAAAATAGCGACGGAAATGACTTGTCCGTCGCTAACAACGACGAAATTTTTAATTGTCCGTCGCTATTTGCGACAACATTGATCTTTTCCATTGCTAATTTTGGATATTTGACCTGTATTCTAAAATTAGTGACGAATTTAATTTATTCGTCGCTAATAGCGACGGATAATTAAAAATTTCGTTGCTCTTTATAGAATTTTTGTAGTGGAATGTTCGATGAAAGGCCCAACTGATGAAGCAACTGGAGTCTCAACTCGACTCATTGGCACGGCAGGATATGTAGATCCCGAATACTCCATGACTGGTTCGTTATGTTATTTTGCAATATTCTTTTTTTTTCAGAAGATTAAACTGTATAGCTGATTGATTGACAACACTGATCTTCTTGATTAATGATCTTTAAAGTAATTACTTCTTATCCTAATGCTTATATTGATCCTTCAAGCCCCGGCTATGGTGTAACGGAGCGGCGACTAATTATCATTCAAGATATTCATGGTTCGATTCTCAATTATGGCTTATTTTGTAAGAGTTTTTTTTTCCAAATGGGATGTAAATCCTAAAACGTTGGACTTTTGAATCGTTCGTCATGAATATTTTTCGTTTTATTCTGATGATCGATGAAAACTTATGTGCAACCAGATCAGTTATCTGAAGTTTGAAAAAACTTCATCGTTTTTTTTAATATTGATCCTTCACTGTACACATCAAAAGTCATGCTTTATATAAGTGAACACCTTTGGGGTATTAATTATTCAACTAGAATTGATGTGATAAAATCGCCAAGTTAAACTGCTGATTATATATGTATATTTATAATCTTCTTGATCAGGTCATCTGGATGTAGGGCTGTAATCGAACCGAGCCGAGCCGAATACCTGAGAGTTTGAGTTTGGCTCGTTTATTATCGAGCCGAGCTCGAGCTTAATTTATCGAATATAGTGATTCGAATCGAGCCCTAAACGAACTTACCAAATATAAATTATTAATTAAATTATTCATCAATTTATTGAAAAAATAAATTATATATTCTAAAAAAATATAAAATATTTACTAAAATCTATGATTTTATTCATACAAATCAGTTTTATTAGATATTTTATATTTATTAAATGTAAAAATATTAAAAATTATATATTTAATGTTAAATATTAATTTTATATTTTACGAACTAGCTCACGAGCTTATTAACGAACCTGTTCACGAGCTAACGAGCCGAATACTGCTGAGTTTGAGTTTGGCTCGTTAATATTAACGAGCTTTATTAAACGAGCTCGAACGAGCTTCTATCGAACCGAAACCCGAATAGCTCGCGAGCGGCTTGGCTCGTTTACACCCCTATCTGGATGCAAAAGCTGATGTGTATGCATTTGGGATAGTAATGCTTCAACTGCTTTCTGGTCTGAAGGTGTTTGATCCTAGCCGACAACATAAAAAGCAACACTTGGTCTCATATTTTTCACACTTCAAAGCTGATGAGAATAAGTTGCGTGAATTCATGGATCCAACACTTGGCAACCTATATCAATGGATCCGTGCTTTTAAATTAGCGAAACTATGTAAATTGGGTGTTCTCTTTGAAGGCTCTAGTCGACCTCACATGCAAATTATATGGTAGGCTCTAGTGGACAGGATACTGACGAAAATTACACTCGTCCTATTCTAAATCATATGAAGGAGCACCGCACTCATCTCTTAGTATCACGGGAAAGAGGAGGGATCCCTGTCTGTTACAACGCTGCAAAACTACTACCCGTGAGCGGTCGATGACAGAGTAACTGTACACACTCTCCTGATAGTACCACTAACCCATGAGTGACAGTGTGTGCAGATCCTGATATGACTGATGACCCATCTCAACCACAAGGGAGTTCAGAGATAGTCAGTTATGCAATAATGCAAAGATGGTGCATGATAACACCCATCAAATAACCCCAAAAGATATGCACTGATCCGAAGCATAAATCATGGTATAAAAATAACCTACTAGGCATGCAAAAATGCTAGGTATCGGTAAACATGTGTACTCTGCAGAATCAAAATATCAAGCACAGAGACTGTATGGAAAATAAATTCAAGCATGTCAAAGGGTCAAACAATAAGTACCAAACAGGATAACCAAGAGGCAGATAAAGATAAATCCTACTACTATCCATACAGGGAACCATACATAAAAATCTGAAATATCAACAAAGATAAGTCAAAAGGTACCCGCCTCGTAAATGACGTGTGTAATACTGGAAAGAATCTCTTATCGAGCTAAAATATCCAATCAGGGTCTTGTAATAAATGACATAAGTTTAACTATTATAATGCATGATACATAGCCAAATAAACTATCCTAATTAATTAGGAGTCTCCTAATTATCCCATTACATTTAATTAAATATAACCATAATTAAATGCTTAACTCGAATTATTTCATGTTACCAAGATTACAAGATTAAGTTCATGTTAGACCTAGCTCAAACCTAATCTGAGTAATCGATTCAATACCCAACAGTAACACACGATTATACCTTTTCTATTTATTTATTTATTTATCCCTCATGTTGCCATCGGCTAACAACTCAACACAGAATTTTTTTTCCTCTTAATGTTTCTCCCATTCCAATTACATACATCTCCAAAGATGATAATAGCTAACGGCAGCTATAACAATTCAGAAGGATCAAGCTAACATATCAACCAAGGTCAATTCCATTGATACTTATATCCTCATTGCAATAATCCCACCTGAACTCATCCAAGAGTTTTGAAACCCCCAGAAATGGCTTCCTGTGCTAGCAAAGCCTGATTGAACCTCGTCAACTGTGCAAATTCCTCCCGCCTATCTTATGGTTTTGTATTCAGAAGGGAAATATCCAGGTGCCAACTCCAATATTCCACCTACTCCCTGTTTAAGTGTTGATAATCTGATCCCGGGCCAGCTTACGTGTAGCCTGGCCCGGCAGCCTGGTGCATAGTCAGAAGGAAGATGGTTAGTGGGCTGGAAATGCCCGTCAGATAGGCGTCGCTCAGATCCAAGCCCTTGAACGGACGCATGGCGGCCCACGCTCCTTAGGATTGGTCTGACCCAAGCTTGGATGCTTGTGCTCTAATACCCCTCCAAGTTTGGCTCCCCGCTGACGCGTGGCGGACTACGCTCCGGGGGTAAGCCCGAACCAGAGGGAGCATTACTCGACGCCTCGACACTCAGTGCCCCAGTCGTCACCCTCATAGGCCCTCAGCCGGCCTCGTCATTTAGTGCCCCAGTCGGCACCCTCATAGGCCCTCAGCCGACCTCGTCATTGAGTGCCCCATTCGACACCCTTATAGGCCCTCAGGCGACCCTAGTAGACACAAACACTCCCTGACACCAGACTACCAGAAGCTGTACGGGGTCGACGTAGGACTGAAGCCATCCTGGTCTTAAACGACGGATATCCCACTGAGGTATTGGTCGTCCTGCCATAACCTGTCCTCCCGTACCACAACCACATACACTGGTGTCAGGCCGAACGGCGCCCAACGACGCCACCATTAAGTTGATAGTGCCCCTTTCCTTAATACAGTATGCATTACCTTATCCTGCCACCTCTGGGCATGCATCACCCTGTCCTTGCTATATGACAACAGGTGGCAGGCGGGGCAGGAGTTGTCAGCTTTCCCGACTATATAAGCCTCCTCACTCTGCATCTCTCAGGTATGTGCAATAGTGCAATTACATATTGTTCTATTGCTTTCCATTATCACCGTCGAGTACTGACTTGACCGTCGGAGTGCCTGGCTAGGGACTTTTCCCGGCAGGTTCTAACGGTCTCTGTCTTGCAGCTAGAGGCGATCCAACTCAGTAGACCACCTTAGCGATCTCAATATCCCTGAAGGCCCATCCAGCTGTAGGGGCGTCTAGCTCGCTTCGCGATAGGATCAAATTTGGCGCTAGAAGGAGGGACACCAGCAGCCTGATCGGAAGCGAAGATGGAAGACCCTAACCCGTTAGTGTTGGAGGTCTCCCACGAGGAGTACAAGGTCCTCATGGCTACGCGAGCTCAAAGGGCTTCTCAAAGGCCCTCACAAGCCGCTAGTCAAGGGCATCAGGGTCCGGAGCCAGTGGCACATCGACCTTCGGGAGGACAAGGAAGGCCCGCTCGGCCCGAGGGCGACTCTACACCTCCCCTGTGGTCGTCCCCCATGGTCAAGGTGATGAGGCCCATTCTATGTCAGCCGAAGCCTTAGTGTCCAACCCGATGCGTGGGAGGCGACCGGACAAGGGGAAAGCCCCTGCTAATCCTGCTTCGGCTGCCCTGGTACGCAGTCCCTTTGCCCCTGGGTCTTGGAGGACCTAGTTCCCCGCCACCTCCGTTTCTTTACCATCCCCGAGTATGCGGGGGCCACGGATCCGGAGGAACATTTGATGAAGTTCGAGAGCGCGACTCTGCTTCATCAGTATCAGGAAGGCGTCAAGTGTCGAGCCTTCCTGACGACCCTCTCTGGCACAGCCCAGAGATGGTTCGAACGACTCCCCGAGGGGTCGATCACGAGCTTTGAGGAGCTCAAAAGAGTGTTCCTGCAGCACTTTGCCAGTAGTCGAAGGCATCACAGGACGAGCCTTAATCTGTTCGCCCTGAAGCAAGGTTCGAAGAAAACCCTCCGGACCTACATTAGGAGGTTCAATGGTGTGGCGATAGACGTGTCGACCGCCACCCCGGAGGTCATGGTCAGCACTTTCTCCTAGGGCTTGCAGGATGGGGAGTTTTTCCGCTCGCTGATCATGAAGCCCCCGAAGGACTTCGACAGCCTTCTCGTCAAGGCTATCAAATATATCAATGTGGAGGAAGCGCAGGCCGCTCGCAAAAAGGAGTCGGCCGCACTAGCATCTCCAAATCCCGTTCAGGGTGCTAGGCCCCTAGGGGGGCCTATTTGCAACCCATGAGGGCCTGTCGAGCATGCAGGTATGGAGCGGTAGCATGTATAGCAGGTGGCCCAAGGGTGTTTTCCCGCCCGATGGAGGCCTTACTGCACCTTCCATCAGAGCCACGACCACTCCACCGAGGAATGCCGCCAAGCTGGTCGGGGTCGAGCCCCTACCCCCCTGGGGGTCGGGACGACAGACACCTCCTGGACGGGGTGCGGGTCGAGGCGGCCCGAATGTATACCCACCGGCCAAGGAGCTACGAGGAAACCCCCTAGCTGCCTGCAATCTCTTCCCTCAGGGGAACCGGGCTGGGGACGAGGAGACGGATGAGGAGCAAGCCAACCAGCAGAATGTCGTCCGAGGAGGCGTAAATGTCATCTTGGGTGGACCGACGGGAGAAGACTCCAACTGTGCCAGGAAGGCACAGGTGCGCCGATTGGAGATCCATCAGGTCGACGCTAGCTCGGCTCAGGCAGAGGGGCTCCAGATCAGTTTCGAGCCTTAGGATCTCCAGGGGCTGGAGGTCCCACACAATGGCACGCTGGTCATTACAGCTGTCATCGCCAACTATCAAGTCCACCGCACCATAGTGGATACCAGTAGCTCGGTCAACATACTCTACAAGAGAGCATTTGACCAGCTCCAGATCGAGAGGTCCGAGCTGGACCTGGTAGCGACCCCGTTGTTCGGTTTTACGGGGAACCAGGTGCAGCCTATTGGTCAGATCCGACTGTCCATTTCCCAAGGCGAGGAGCCGCTGAAGAGGACTCGATGGCCCACTTTCCTGGTGGTGGACGCTCCCTCGTCCTACAACGCCATTTTGGGCCGACCGGCCCTCAACGAGTTCCGGACTGTCGCCTCCACCTTTTACCTGAAGGTCAAGTTCCCCGTCGGGGACAAGGTGGGAGAAGTCAAGGGCGACTAAAGAGTAGCCCAAAGATGCTACGTGGACGACGTCCAGGTAGAGAGTCGCAAGGTTCCGCGCCCCTTCTCTGATTGCAACATGGTTCAAGCTCCCCCTTGGTCTGAGTTGCATGAAGATAAGGAGGAGGTGCAGCTCCTCCCAGATCGGGAGGAAGCCCGAGTCAAGATCGCAGCAGGGCTGCCCGAGGAACTGAAGAAGCCCCTGCTGGAATGCTTGGCTCGAAACCAAGATGTTTTCGCCTGGTCAGTCAAAGAGCTGAAAGGCGTCCAACCGGAGGTGGCCAAACGCCACCTCCATGTATATCCCCATGCTCGACCCGTGAAATAGAGGAAACGGGACTTTAGCACCGAGCAAAATAAAGCGATCCGAGCCTAAATCGAGAGGCTGACGGAGGCCGAGCACATCCGGGAGGTGCAATTCCCGGCCTAGCTGGCCAATGTGGTGTTGGTGCCCAAGCCAGATAATAAGTGGCGGATTTGCATTGACTTTCGGGACGTCAACAGGGTCTACCCAAAGGACTGCTATCCCTTGCCTCAGATCGACCAGATGCTGGATTCGACAGCTGGCAGCGAGTTCATTTCCATGCTGGACGCTTACCAGGGGTATCATCAAGTACCCCTGGACGCCGAGGATCAGGAGAAGGTCAGCTTCATCACGGCGGATGGTACCTACGGTTATACCGTCATGCCGTTCGGGTTGAAGAACGCTGGAGCCACCTTCCAACGCATGATGAATAAAGTCTTCCGATCCCAGATCGGAAGAAATATTGAAGTATATGTGGACGACATCCTCATCAAGTCCACCCGAGCCGAGGACTTGGTAGCTAATGTCGAGGAGACATGTCAGACACTGCGAAGATACGGGCTTAAGTTAAACCCTGCCAAGTGTCTATTCCGTGCTCGGAGTGGACAATTCCTGGGGTACATAGTGACCGAGCGAGGTATCGAGGCCAACCCCAGCAAGGTCAAAGCTTTGCTAGATATGCCCTCGCCAAGAAATCTCAGGGAAGCACAGCGGCTCACAGGGCGAATCACAGCCCTGTCTTAGTTCATTTCCCGATCGGCTGAGTGAGGGTTGCCTTTCTTCAAAACCCTCCGCAAGGCCACCAAATTCCAGTGGGACGCTGACTGTGACAAGGTGTTTGAAGAAATGAAGGCCTACCTCGCTGAGTTGCCCGTGCTATCCAAGTCGGAGGTCGGAGAAGTCTTGTATGTTTATTTGGCTACATCAGCTGACTCGGTTAGTATGGTCTTAGTCAAGCAAGAAGCAGCCGAGCAGCATCCCGTGTATTTCTTTGCTCATCTTCTAAAGGGAGCCAAGTGTCGCTATACAACACTCGAGAGGTTGATGTATGTGTTATTGTTGGGTGCGCGGAGGGTCCGACCGTACTTCTTGGCACACCCTATCATGGTGCTGACAAATAGCAACTTGGGTCGAATGGCCTCTAATCCTGAAGCGTTTGGGTGGCTAATCAAATGGACCACCGAGCTAAGCGAGTACGACATTCAGTACCAACCTCGGCCAGCCATCAAGGCTCAGGCCCTCGCTGATTTTCTAAGTGAGCTGCATGCGGACGAGGTTGAAAAAGCGTGGCAGATATATGTGGACGGTTCAGCAGCTCGGTCGGGGAGTGGGATCGGTATCCTGATGATCTCCCCGAGTGGAGAACAGATGCACTTGTCTGTTCAATTGGAGTATCGGGTCACGAATAATGAGACCGAGTATAAGGCCCTCATATCTGTTGGAACTTGGATGGCTAGAGAGGGGGTGAATATAGCTAGACACTTGAACTTTAGCACTTTTCGATTTTCTGCACTCAAAGAGTTAGTAGCACAGCGGAAGCAATACAAAAATAGAGTATACAGAATCTAAACCCTAAGTTAAGCACAAGCACAAGAACGCTAACAAAGAGGATTTACAAGGTTCGGGGATAACTTGCCCCTACTCCTTGGCGTGCCCATAAGGTGGGTGATCCCTTTATCGTCGGCAGATTAAGCCCCGAAAAATCCAGATAAAATGCAACCTCCTTCTCGATGGAGTAAACTATCCACAGTGTTTCAAGATGGATCAAGTATTAAGTACAGGAAACACAAGAAGGAACTTACTGAGCACTTAGAACCACAAGAACACAAGCAAACTTCTCACCGAGCTCCACCCAGCGCAGATCTCACGCAAGAACTCCCTTCTTCGTGTCTTCTCGCTGATGGACTCGCCAAGCTTCTTGTTTCTCTTCCAAATGCTAAAGTAACAGAGGGTTGCTTTAAGGATCACAGTTGCTTGCTCAAGATGATGGAACAGAGTTGTCGCAAGAGCACAATGTGGAAAACTTCGTTACTGAGACTTGTTTGCTACCAAGCGCTTAAGTCTCAGCTCACTGATCGCCAGGTCACTGTTAGGACCGGGTGCATGTTGACATGGATGCGGGTTCGCAATTTCAAAATTAATTACGTACAGCGGAAGGTTTAGCATAAATAATTTCTCTAAATCATTTAACCACACATCTATGCATGCAATTTTATCTTGTGTAGACATGATCATATATTTAAAATTTTGCAGAAACATAAACTAATTTACATATTACCTCATGTAACTCGAAGGAAGGGACGAGATCCAACCGTAAGCGTCCCTTGGAAGCTCCGCCTCTATTCGCGTCCACGCTGAGTATCTTCGGGTTGACTTCGCAAAGCCATGAGTTTCATGTTCTCGAGAACTACTAGATTCTCCGAGAACGCGACAAGAAAAACCAAGAGAGAAGTTGGAAGACTAACCACAAAAGGATGGCCGGGAAAGGGTAGGGGTTGCCGGCTGGTGCTCCTTCTTGGGGCTGGTTGGCGCACGACAAGAAGGGGAGAAGGAGAGAAAGAGAGGGAGAGAGCCTATGCCTTCGTCTCTTCGATTACCACCCAAGCCTTGCCTTGGGACCTTTATATAGTGGCCTCTCAACCATCAAGCCTCTCAAATATGGAATAACTTATTCCATCATGCCAAGTTTGATTTTATATCATGGTTTAAAATTATATTTTAATTCATGATAAAAAATCAATCAAGTCTCTTCTCTCCTATGGAATAAATTTCCTTATCAAGGTAAATCAATCCATGATTGATTTTATAAAATAAACCAATCCATGGTTCATTTTAATTTCCATGAAAAATAAACCAAACCTTGGTTTATTATATAAAAATTTATATCATCCATAATTTTATAAAACAAACCACACTTGGTTTATTTTATAAATTGAACCAAAAACTTGGTTCTCTCCCTTTGTTGTGGCCGGCCAAGCAAAGAGGATGGAGGCCCTCTTTGGCCGGCCCATCCAAGCCAAGCCCCAATGAATTAAACGTATTTAATTCATCTATTAAGTCTTCAAAAGACTTAGCCATTTTACGCTTCCGATGCCTCTCTGAAAAAATTCAGATTCGACTTATCGTTTGGCTCAACCAAACTTAATCTCTCTTGATTGGAAAATCTAATTTTCAACTTGTTTTAAATCCCTCGGATCACTCGTAGTACGTGTGACTAAATAGGCTTTCAATTTATGTTGGCCGTCTATAATTAATCAATTATAGAACGATCATGAGTGGCACCTAGTAGTACATCATGATCCCCAATTAATAGAAAGATCAACGGCTGACCTCAGAAATAATTCTGAAACCCTTCAGCAGCTATAATGAATCGTGCCCCATTCCCTTCACCATCTTATACCCACTTGGTTCAGGACATGGTCTATGTGTGTCAGTCCCCACTAGGCTGACTACGTCACACCTAGCCCAAGTAACGTTTTCTCGTCCTACGGATTCTAATTACTCTCATGTATTTAAGAGATGCATACTCTGAACATGTCATGCTCTGGCCAGAGGCTTCGAGTAACAATCTGACGATAGGCCTCGGGTATACATCTCCTCGCAAGGAGTGGTGAATCCTTTGTAGGATGTTCGATCATCTTCGGGCACTTCAGCTTATACCCAATCATCCTGGGTCCACACCTCCTTGGAGATGCTTGCTTAAGATGTCAAAGTATAAGTCTCCATGACCAAGATGACTTGAACACCGCAAGTCAAAGGAACATCGCACTTAAGCTGCAGTAAGAATTTCACTGACATATCTATATGTAGACTACCATATGAAGTTTTACAGCCAATCACTCCAATGAACTAGTTCCCTTAACTAGAATTCATGTTTATCTCCGGACATCTCAATGTCACCAGCCAGTGAGAATCAGCTGATTAGAGAATAACCAATGCTAGTCTCAACAGAATTCATAGTGTCCGTATTTATCAATTCATCAACTAGGGACAATTTCAATAATTCACAATTGCACTTGTAGAGATAATCACTAGTTGTGAATTCATCACAAATTCTCTCATGCTAAGAATTGTATTGCGGGCATTCAGTAAATGAGTTTAAGATCTCAATCAAATACACAAACATGTATACTCAAATAGTGAATATTCATTTATTAGAATAAATGATTACAATCATAAGGTGATTGCCTTAGGACACTTCTCTCATATCACTAACAAACTCCCACTTGGCCTAATGCCAATCGCTACGGTACCCAATACCACAGGCTCTAACATGACCCTCAAACTTGCTTTGAGGCAAGGTCTTAGTTAAAGGATCCGCTAAATTCCTTTCAGTGGGAATTTTCTCAATTTGTATATCATTTCTACTTATAATCTCTCTGATCAGATGATAGCGGTGAAGCACATGTTTGGATCGCTGATGAGACCTTAGTTCCTTCGCTTGTGCAATAGCTCCATTGTTGTTGCAGTAAACCGGTATTGCTTCATCAATGGTTGGAGCCACACAAAGTTCTGAGACAAACTTCTTGATCTAGACTGCTTCCTTTGCTGCTTCCGAAGCTGCAATATATTCCGCTTCTGTGGTAGAATCCACTACGGTGTCTTACTTGGAACTCTTCCAACTTATTACGCCTCCATTCAAAATAAATACGTATCTGGACTGAGATTTGGAGTCATCCTTATCTGTCTGGAAACTGGCATCTGTATACCCACGTATTACCATATCACCTTCTCTATATATTAGGAACACATCCTTAGTGTTTCTTAAGTACTTGAGGATTATCTTGACAGCCGCCCAATGATCCATTCCTGGATCAGACTGGTATCTGCTTGTGACGCTCAGAGCATGCGATACATCGGGCCTAGTACATAACATAGCATACATGATAGATCCTATCGCGGATGCATAAGGAATCTTATTCATGCAAATCCTCTCGTCTTCTGTGCGCGGACACATAGACTTCGAAAAGTTGATCCCATGCCTGATGGGAAGGTAACCTTTCTTGGATTCCGACATGCTAAACCTTTCTAGCACTCGGTCTATATATGTAGACTGCGAAAGACCAAGCAACCGTTTTGATCTATCTCTATAGATTCTAATCGCAAGGATATAGGTTTCTTCTCCCACGTCTTTCATGGAGAAAGTTTTGGACAACCAAATTTTAACTGACTGTAAGACTGATATATCGTTTCCTATAAGTAATATGTCATCGACATATAACACTAGGAATACGACTACAATCCCACTAACCTTCTTGTACACACAAGGATCGTCAGGATTTTGTGAGAAATCAAACTCTTTGATTGTCTCATCAAAATGGATGTTCCAGCTCCTGGATGCTTGCTTTAGTCCATATATGGATCGTTGAAGCTTGCATACTTTGGTTTTATTAACCGATGT
The DNA here is from genome assembly GCA_024364735.1 of Boesenbergia rotunda. Lineage (NCBI taxonomy): Eukaryota > Viridiplantae > Streptophyta > Magnoliopsida > Zingiberales > Zingiberaceae > Boesenbergia > Boesenbergia rotunda. The sequence goes on along the minus strand of JAGFNQ010001666.1, from coordinate 678,700 downwards.
GAAACCTTCAGGTTGTATCATGTATACATCCTCAAGCAGGTTTCCATTAAGGAAAGCTGTTTTCACATCCATTTGTCATATCTCATAATCATATAGAGCTGCTATGGCCAGGAGCATCCGAATGGATTTAAGCATAGCTACTGGCGAATAGGTTTCGTCATAATCAATTCCTTATTTCTGACGATATCCTTTTGCCACTAATCTACCCTTAAATGTAACAACATTACCTTCCATGTCGGTTTTCCTCTTGAAAACTCACTTGCACCCTATGGGCTTAATCCATTCAGGTGGGTTAACCAAGTCCCATACTTGATTTTTGTACATGGAATCCATTTCCGACTTCATGGCTTCAAGTCATTTATCCCTTTCTGAATTTTTCAGAACATCTTCATAACTGATAGGTTCGTCATCGTTAATGAGTAACACGTCATTCGATTCACTTATGAGAAATCCGTATCTCTCTGGAATATTACGTGTCCTATCAGACCTACGAAGAAGTGGTGTTGTTTTAGGTTCAACTAATAGCTCATCATTATGAGTTATTGGTTGTGGGTCTAGACTAGGTGTCTCTGTAATGTCTATTGGAGTTTCTTGAACTTCTTCAAGTTCAATGCTTCTCCCACTGTTTTCTTGTAAAAGAAATTCTTTTTCTAGAAATACAGCATGCCTTGAAACAAACACCTTTTGTTCCAAGGGATGATAGAATTGGTAACCCTTCGTTTCCTTAGGGTATCCAATAAATAGACATTTATCAGACTTAACATCCAATTTGTCTGATACAGTCCGCTTTACATAAGCAGGACAACCCCATATATTTAGGTGAGATAAATGAGGTTTCTTACTATTCCATGTCTCATATGGAATAGTAGAGACTACCTTGGTTGGGACTCTGTTTAGTAAGTAAACAGCTGTCTTAAGCGCATAGCCCCAAAAGGATTTTGGAAGAGTTGCATGATTCATCATAGATCTAACCATGTCCATCAAGGTTCGGTTACGCCTCTCAGATACACCATTATGCTGTGGTGTATATGGCGGAGTCCATTGAGACAATATCCCATTGTCCCTATGATAATCTTGAAACTCTTGACTTAAGTATTCACTACCCCGATCGGATCGAAGTATCTTAATACTTTTGCCAAGCTGTTTCTCTACTTCACTTCTGAACTCTTTGAATTTCTCAAAAGCTTTATATTTGTGTTTCATTAAGAACACACACCCGAATCGTGAGTGATCATCGATAAAGGTAATGAAGTAGCTACGGCCTCCTTGTGCAAGAGTTGACATTGGTCCATATACATCAGTATGTATTAGACCAAGTAATTCTCCCACTGGTTTATCTTTTTCGGAAAAGGGTAATTTGGTCATCTTGCCTTTTAAGCATGATTCGCATGTATCAAATGAACTGGGTTCAAATGATTCCAGAATTCCACATCGGTGTAATTTGGTCATGTGTTTCTTGTTTACATGGCCAAGACGGCAATGCCACTTATAGGAGTCTATTTAATTATCTATTCGAGCACGTTTATTGCTAACTTCGATATTGAAAACGTCACCGGATAAATCTAACGTGTAGATACCATTGCATAAAGTTCCGGTCCCATAAAGAACACCATTTAAAGTTATGTAACAGCAATTATTACCAAAAGTTAAATGATAACCCTTTTCATTCAAGCATGAAATAGATACAATATTCTTTATTAATGAAGGAACAAAATAACAATTATCCAATTCTAAAACAAGTCCAGTAGGGAGCTTTAGCAAATATGTTCCGATGGCAACAGCAACAATCTTTGCTCCATTTCCAACTCGCAAATTCGATTCTCCCTTGACGAGTCTTCTTCTATTCCTTAGCCCCTATATGTCATTACATATATGTGAGCTACACCCTGTATCAAGTACCCAGGTGTCTGAGGAAATAGAGTGACATTCAATAACGAAGATACCTGAAGAGGATGGGGCATCGGATGCCTTCTTCTTGAAGGACTCAAGATAAACCTTGCAGTTTCTTCGCCAGTGGCCCTCCTTGCCACAGTGATGGCAAGTGCCTTTTGGTGCCTTTTCAATCTTTTTGGCCTTTTTCTTCCTTCCCTTAGTTTGTTCTTTGGGTTTCCTCTTAGAGCCTTTCTTTGAGGAACCAAACTAACAGTACCGTCTTCTGATCCTGCTTTACAGAAGGCTCTATAGTCTTCAGCAGGTTAAGCAACTCAGGAATGGTAGTCTCCAGTTTGTTCATCTGATAGTTCATCACAAACTGTGAGTAACTCTTGGGCAAACAATGCAGAATTAAGTCAATACTTAGTTCGTGATCCATTGCAAATCCGAGTGTGCCTAGTCGCTCAATGTACCCCAACATCTTCAACACAAACTGTGAACAGAAGTGCCTTCCTGCATCTTAGAGGTGAAGAGGAGTCTGGAGACCTCAAACCTTTTGGATCTCGCCTGCTCGTCAAACAGCTCATGAAGATGGAAGACGATGGTATGAGCATCCATATGCTCATGCTACTTTTGTAGCTCAGGTACTATAGCGGCCAGTATGATGCAACTCGCAAGTTCAGAATCGGCCACATGTTTCTGATAGGCCACTAACTGGTCTGGAGTTGCATCTTCAGGAGGATGGTTGGGAAGTTGTTCTTCAAGGACATAAGCAAGCTTTTCTGCCTTGAGGAATATCCTTAGGTTTCGAAGCCAGTCCATGAAGTTTGGCCCAGTCAGCTTATTGGTGTCCAAAAAGGAACGCAAATTCAGAAAAGACATGATCAGGTGATTATCCTAGAAATACAAATTGAGGTTATGTGATGAGAATGATAAAGAATGCATCAATATACATTAATTAAATCCTATTTATTTTTCGAATTGAATAACCCTTTTTATCAATTCGGGAGATCGTAGGAACATCTCCAAATAGGTTGATATCCAACCATAGATAAGAACAACCATGGCTAGAGTTCATCAAGTTATTCTTAGCTATGAAGGTAGGTAATTATACCGATTACATATTATATATATGTAACTATCACATTATGCTATCAACTAATTGAATGTTTGCATAAATTATTAGGTTATTAACTCATTAACAAGTATGCAACAATATCTATAGCACCCAACTGCACCTCTCTTTACATCGACCTTGGCTGTGGCACAACAAATCGATGCTCCAAGCTTAAGGCTGACCTATTAATCAAGAAATAGTTTTAATATGGTTGGAGCTCATTCAACCGTTTAGTCAGGCTTGGATGTGTCCAACAACCAAAACTAAGGATTGACCTCTGACTCCAACTATATTAATCATAAACTAATTCCATGGTTTGAACATGTTGAGGTTCAAGCCGGGCATAGATGTGTCCATCAACCCAAACGAGAAACAAAACTCCGGTTCTAACCATATTAATGGAAGGTGTTGTCCTTAATATTTTGTAAGGGGTTTTGGGTCTCTTCCTTTTCTTTTATACACATTCATGACATATAATTATGTCACGTTCTAACAATTTCCTTAATAAAGTATGTATGTGACTTAATTTATCAAGTCTCATTAATTGAATTAGGAACCGGATTTCCTAATTCTAATTTCATACTTTATTTAAGGAATTGCTTTGGGAAACAATTTCCTAAATTATCATAATCAATTTCGGAAATAATATGTTTAAGACTTTGATTTCTCTAAATCAAATCTTATTAAATTAAGAGACAGATTCCCTTAATTCAACCATATATTATTTTCATGAAAATCTTATTTAAGGAAATATACTCTATAGGAAACAATTTTCCTAATTAATTTTGGAGACAATAATATGTAAGAGCATCACCTCATAAATTAAATAAGGAAATTATCGTTTGAGAATCACCTCAAAAATTTTCAAGATTTGATCACATATTTTATTTATGGAAAATTAATATCAATAACTTAATTTGGACGACTCCCCGAGGCTCAATCCAAAATAAGAATTTGACAATTTAAATTCAATTTAGGAAATTTAATTATAACAACTAACTTTAAATTGGACGGCTCCCCGATGCTCAATCTAAAATAAAGAATTTTGTAAACAATTTAATTTTCAATTATAAATTTAAATGTCAATTAATATTCCCATAATTTGTCTAGACTTTCTTGAAAGAAAGTGCCCAAAATTGCGAGCTTTCCATAAATGGAAAGTTTCCAAAAATAAAAGGTTTTCAGAATAATTGTAAGTTTCTGGTACAAAGAAAACTTACGTTTTTCCAAAATTAGAAAATTTCCAAAATAGAAAATTTCCAAAATTGGAAAGTTTTCACAATTATCATAAAATTTCAGAAACAGAGATATTTCAAATGTTTGCGAAATTTCATGAGGATTGCCAAACTTTGAAATTCCTAAATCGGAAATTTACCATAATTGGAAAGTTTCCATAATTGGAAAATTTTTCAAAATTGAGATCATGATAAAGCTTTCCGTAAAACAATTATATGATTATGTCGAACACAAACCTCGGCTCTGATACCACTGTTGGGACCGGATGCATGTTGACATGGATGCAGGTTCGTAATTTCAAAATTAATTACGTGTAGCGGAAGATTTAGCATAAATAATTTGCTAAATCATTTAACCACACATCTAAGCATGCAATTTTATCTTGTGTTGACATGATCATATATTTAAAATTTTGCAGAAACATAAAACTAATATACGTATTAACTCGCGTAACTCGAAGGAAGGACGAGATCCAACCGTAAGCGACCCTTGGAAGCTCCGCCTCTATTCGCGTCCACGCCGAGTATCTTCGGGATGACTTCGCAAAGCCACGATTTTCGTGTTCTCGAGAACTACTAGATTCTCCGAGAACGCGACAAGAAGAACCAAGAGAGAAGTCAGAAGACTAACCATAAAAGGATGGTCGGGAAAGGGTCGGGGCGGCCGACTGGTGCTCCTTCTTGGGCTGGTTGGCGCACGGCAAGAAGGGGAGAAGGAGAGAAAGAGAGGGAGAGAGCCTATGCCTTCGTCTCTTCGATTACCACCCAAGCCTTGCCTTGGGTCCTTTATATAGTGGCCTCTCAACCATCAAGCCTCTCAAATATGGAATAACTTATTCCATCATGCCAAGTTTGATTTTATATCATGGTTTAAAATCATATTTTAATTCATGATAAAAAAATCAATCAAGTCTCTTCTCTCCTATAGAATAAATTTCCTTATCATAGTAAATCAATCCATGATTGATTTTATAAAATAACCCAATCCATGGTTCATTTTAATTTCCATGAAAAATAAACCAAACCTTGGTTTATTATATAAAAATTTATATCATCCATAATTTTAAAAACAAACCACACTTGGTTTATTTTATAAATTGAACCAAAAACATGTTCTCTCCCTTTGTTGTGGCCGCCAAGCAAAGAGGATGGAGGCCCTCTTTGGCCGGCCCATCCAAGCCAAGCCCCAATGAATTAAACGTATTTAATTCATCTATTAAGTCTTCAAAAGACTTAACCATTTTACGCTTCCGATGCCTCTCTGAAAAAATTCAGATTCGACTTATCATTTGGCTCAACCAAACTTAATCTCTCTTGATTGGAAAATCCAATTTTCAACTCGTTTTAAATCCCTCGGATTACTCGTAGTGCGTGTGACTAAATAGGCTTTCGATTTATGTTGGCCGTCTATAATTAATCAATTATAGAACGATCATGAGTGGCACCTAGTAGTACATCATGATCCCCAATTAATCGAAAGATCAACGGTTGACCTCAGAAACAATTCTGAAACCCTTCAGCAGCTATAATGAATCGTGCCCCATTCCCTTCACCATCTTATACCCACTTGGTTCAGGACATGGTCTATGTGTGTCAGTCCCCACTAGGCTGACTACGTCACACCTAGCCCAAGTAACGTTTTCTCGTCCTACGGATTCTAATTACTCTCATGTATTTAAGAGATTCATACTCTGAACATGTCATGCTCTGGCCAGAGGCTTCGAGTAACAATCCGACGATAGGCCTCGGGTATACATCTCCTCGCAAGGAGTGGTGAATCCTTTGTAGGCTGTTCAAACATCTTCGGGCACTTCGGCTTATACCCAATCATCCTGGGTCCACACCTCCTTGGAGATGCTTGCTTAAGATGTCAAAGTATAAGTCTCCATGACCAAGATGACTTGAACACCGCAAGTCAAAGGAACATCGCACTTAAGCTGCAGTAAGAACTTCACTGACATATCTATATGTAGACTACCATATGAAGTTTTACAGCCAGTCACTCCAATGAACTAGTTCCCTTAACTAGCATTCATGTTTATCTCCGGACATCTCAATGTCACCAGCCAGTGAGAATCAGCTGATTAGAGAATAACCCATGCTAGTCTCAACAGAATTGATAGTGTCCGTATTTATCAATTCATCGACTAGGGACAATTTCAATACTTCACAATTGCACATGTAGAGATAATCACTAGTTGTGAATTCATCACAAATTCTCTCATGCTGTGAATTGTATTGCGGACATTCAGTAAATGAGTTTAAGATCTCAATCAAATACACAAACATGTATACTCAAATAGTGAATATTCATTTATTAAATAAATGATTACAATCATAAGGCGATTGCCTTAGGACACTTCTCTCATATCACT